>CAKXYW020000032.1:0-183448 GCA_935421215.2 Melolontha melolontha | reverse complement strand
CTAACAAAATAATTTGAAACATAATTAAATAGGTAAAATCTCACCATATTTTGTATAAAACAGAATTAACAGAAACATTTTTAATGATATAATAATATTATTAAAAATCGAAAATATCTTTCTAAAGATGCAAACAGGTACTTCATCTTAACCTTAAACCCTTTTAACGTTTATACAAAGCTTAGATCGGAAATATTCAACAGTATTTAACAATGATCATCTTTGAAACAATTTTTACTAGTTGATAAAAGTAATTGTTCTTGAAAATTTACCATTTAGCCTAAAAAAACCTTATGATTTTTTTGCCATCTTTAGTCAATACACTGAACTGTTCCCAGAATAAAAAATAATATAAATTGTAGTTTTCTGTTCATCTTCTTGGCTGCGACATCTTCATATAAATTTCCAAACAAACAGAAGGAATGAAATGATAATTAAATTATTAACATAATAATTTAAACACGTTGCTTATATGATCATCCCGTAATCAATTTGCAATTCAGAGAAATTATAAATTTATATATTAATTGATAAATAGAATTAAAAATAAAAATAATTTATTTTAATTTAAGCTTAAAACTATCAGAGTTACGAACCAAAACAATTATAGAGCTCTATTTTAAAATTTTAGTTTTGAATATTTACCTGAAGATGTCGGCTAACATATATAAATTAATTTAATTAATTATGTCTCTTAATAATAATATATAGACATTGACTATAATTTTTATTTATTTTGGGTATTCTTAATAGGTAGTAGTTGGCGTTAAAGAATATAATATTAATGGTATTGTAATATATTTGTGTAGAAAACATATATAACGGGTGTTCAGAAACATTCGAAATCAAGTGGGCTCTGAACAAAAAATCGTATATCTTTACTTAAGTATCTGATTTGTAATAATTATTAAATGTCAACTGTTGTCTGTCAAAAATTGTTAGAATCTAATATCGAAGATACTAATTTGATAACCTATAAAATTGTATTAAGTAAATGTATCAATCTATCTCAGACATGACTTCATATTTTCAAGGACTACTTTGACTTCGAATGTTTCTGAACACCCGTTATATTTTTAGCAAGTTAAGCACTTTTTTATTTATATAATAATGGTTGCTATAAAGGCTTGCATTACAAATATTCAACAGTATTTAACAATTATCATTTTTGTGACAATTTTCATTAGCTAAAAAGGTAATTGTTCTTGAATATTTACTTTTGTGTCCTAAAAATACGTCGCGATGTCTTACCATCTTTATTCAATGTTTTGAATTATTTACCCTTCAATAAAAACAAAAATGTTGTTTTCTCTGCATCTTTTCTTCAGCGACATCTTAGAAGAAATTTTCAAACCAGAAGAATGAATGAAGTAATAAAATTTTTAATATAATGTAAATACATTATACGATCAACATTTTATAAAAATACTAAATTTATATTTTAATTGATGTAAAGAATGAAAACTAAAAACAAATTGAAGATTTAAATTTGAAACTTGTGAACGTGCAAACTTAAATAGTCAGAGTTTAGTTCATATCCGGTTTGACTATTTGCTGGAAGATGTCGCCCTGAAAACTTAAAATATTTAAATATTGAAAATTTAAATTTAATCAAAATTTAATAATTTCTTACATTAACAAAAAAGGAGAAATTAAATAAATAATCTGCTTTTATTATGAAATAAGCATAGTAAATGTTAGTGTTATAAATCTTTCAAATATATTTTAAAACAATTTGAAAATTTTAACTTCAAACTATCAGAGTTACAAACCAAAATCATACAATAAAATAAACTGTCCTTTATGTTTTAGTTTGGACATTCAATTGAAGATGTCGGCGAAAATATGATAGGCTTTAATAATATTCAAATAACTAAATTTCGATTCATGGATTCTCTTTTATCAGCTGAATCTAACAGCTGTTCATTTATGGGATTTATGTTTAGGCACTGTGGTTAAGATGTAAGGAAATTATTTCTCGTATTTGATAGTTATGGTTATGTGTTATGTAGTTATATTATATATATTCCAGACAACTGGTAACCAACAAAGATGGTCCCTAAATGTGTGGGCAGGTATATTAGGTACTCGCATAATTGGACAATTTTTTTTTAACCAACATCTGACTGGAGCCATATATTTGAACTTTTTACAAAATGAGTTGGATAATTTATTAGAAGACGTTCCTCTAGCAGTTCTACGTAGGATGTTGATGCAGCAGGATGGAGCACCTCCACATAATGCCGTAGAAGTGCGCCGGTTCTTGACCGAAACTTTCCCCAATAGATGGATTGGACGTGGAGGTCCAGTAAGCTGGCCCGCGAGATCACCAGACTTGACAAGTTGTGATTTCTTTTTATAGGGTTTCATTAAAGACAAAGTCTATGTTATGCCACTGACTACACCGGCAGATATGTGTCAGCGGATTACCCTGGCATTTCAAGAAATCAGCCCAATCATGTTGAGAAATGTTGAACAATCGTTAAAAAACCGTGTTCGTAATTGTTTCGACCAAAACGGAAGACATTTCGAAAAATAAATTAATGAACACTACATTTGTAATGCGCGTTTCCTATTTCACGCATTTCCTTATGTCTTTTTAAAACTGTTTTTGTTGCGTTTTATGTTTATGCTATGTTTTTATTTGTTGAGAAGTCCTGTTTTGTTAAAATTGTTTATTATACAAATTTAAATTAAGCTTATTACTTGTGTATAATTATAAATGGTTATTAAATATAATATCTGCCATAATATTATTGTTACGTAGCCTACTTCGTGCAAATTGAAGTGGTCTGTTTCGACAGTAGCAGAAGAAATATACATTTTTCTCTTAAATGATTGAAGATAAATGGGTACATTCTTATATCAAAAGAAAGAGAATTTAATTTTACATCCAACCCTGTAAACAGATATAGGGTATCCTATTTAAAAAAAAAGTTACTGGCATTTAAATGTTGGCGCCAGTAACTGTATGTCAACAAAAGGATCTGTACATGTTAATATTGGAAATAGTAAAGCAATTCAAGACGTATCAATTTGCGCAAACCAAAATTTTCTTTAGTTTTGATCCTACAGCTCATTAACGAGAGCGCTGCAATTGCAAAATTTTTGATAAAATATTTATTTTCTCGAAAACAAAAGCACAGGTATAGGTAGGTCTTAATAAAAGTTACTTAAAATATCATGTAGAATCTTAAAAAAATATAATATATAGGGTGATCCATTTAAAATAATAAAGTTACATACGCTTTTTCTATAACTGGGACAGCATGTATATTTGAAAATATTTTCTATCAATGCGTCGTTTAAATAGGGACAACTTTTATTTGAAACTTTTTTCTCTATACTGTAAAATAAACAAATTAAACCGCGTCAGCTGGGACCCTGTAGATAAGAATCAAAAGGGGAAATACTTGAAATTATGGAAACAGGTATGTTTTTATGTTATTAATTTGTATATTACTATTATTATTGCATATGTTTACAGCCCATTGCAACTACCTGTTGGTAAATTGTCCAAGAGATAATCTATCGCACGATATCGTTCTAAATGTGTTTTAAAGCTGTTACGCCAACAGACTGTCAATTTTTCCCAATAAAGTTATATGCCATTGATTCTCCTAAAAGGAAATCCACATGCAGGTGGAAAGTGTTATATGTTTTGAAAGACTCTCAAGCAAATATATACAGACAAGGCCAGCAGGCTCGTGAACTAAAAGAACTAATGCGATATCATCCAAATTACTATTATAGACCACGATTTTTTACAGATCAACAAAATAATTTATATGGCTGGCTGATCACATGGAGAGTACATTGTCAACATACTCCAAATTTTCATAACATTGACAATATTCGTAGAGAAGAGCTTCCGATGATTACATATGTGAAAAAGTAATTTGTGTACATTGTAATATGATTTTGCTTTTGCCCAAATTAGCTCAATAGCATTGAAGTTACAGTGGTATGGTGGCAGTCTAAGAATTTCATGTCCTGCATTTCTTAACAGTTCATCAATTTCATAAACTTTCTCTTTACGGTTTCGATCCTTTGGAAAATATCCATGTTTCATCTAAAAAGACAACATGACGCAAACTAGATTTTGTATTCTCAATGTACTTCCTTAAAAATACACTTCGCATTACACTAACATCAAGTTTTTCCATTAATGCTCTTCTATTATCATCTTTTTTATATTTGAAACCGATATGTTTGAGTAAAATGGAAAGAGATGTTTTTCCTATTTGCACCATTTGTTTAGTTTCCAGTTCAGTCTTCAATGTTTTCAATGTAACTTGTTTTTCTAAAAAAGTATATCGTTAAAAAATAAATCATTTATGAAAATAAAATTGCTTAGAATACTTTGATGAAACATGTCGTATAAAGTATTTCGGACTTCAATTTTCAAGCTTTCTGGCAAATCTTTGGTTTTTGGTTTACGTCGGGGTATTTGTTTTCCAGGTGATGATGTCCCATGTTTCTTGATATTGTAAACGGTTCGGACAGAGATCTTAAGAGCACTTGCTACTCTCTAAAAATATTTTTCCTCATTAATCTAAAGATATTAATTTGGTGTTATCTTACCTCATAAACTGAATCAACAGACAATAATGGACCTCTATTTTATATTTCTGTTCTTCAAATAATGAAGAAGGTTGGCAACTAGATTTTGTGCCTGTGAGTAGACGTTTACCTGGCATATTCTACAACAAAAAGAACACAAACATGAAATTTTATATCACTTCATATTATGAAAATTACATTTTGCAATATGCATATCAATTTATCAAAAAATGTAATTTGTCAGTGTCAAAGTAAAATAATTTAATTAAGAAATATTACGTTAAATACTTACGATTAATTACTCGAAACTGACTATTATTGTTGCAAGAAGAACAGATAAATAAGAAATCTTAAAATATCAACGGAAAAATACAAACAAGATGTAGACCGCACTAAACATAACCTGTATATGTCGATAAATATTGTACGTATTTTCTCTTTTGACTAAAACAGTTGTCGGTATCTCATATTATACAAGACATGCTAATATTATTTTTCTTTGTCTTTGCTAGGAAGAAATTTCAAAGACGTATGTCTTGTATCAAATGACATACGTTTCAATTCTGAATATTTGTAGCTCAATATATCTGAAAAACAAAGTATATAGATTCTGTGTCTGAGATAGTATGACATAGTTAGTCATGTGACTGCAAACTGAAAACGGACAAAGTGTACCTATGTTTTGTATGATGCTTAAAAAAGTTATTGTATTAATTAATGTTTATTACTGCATGAAACTGAATGTAATGTAAGATATCCTAAATTAGTTTAAGTATAGTACTACAAAAAGTAATCCTGTTTTTTTTTCAATAATTTTTTCAAATCTAAAAAAAATATCACATTTAACATGTGGATGAACTTAAAAGAGATGTAACACTTTTAAGGGGGCGTTTAAAAAAGTGGGGACTTTCAACAAACAAAATAGGTACGATGCCTCTGCATTGTGCTGGTATCTATGTTTGAAAAGTAGCATCAGGCAAATGGTAGCTCCAAATCAAGTACTTGGTGAATGGGTTGCCTATTGTGTAACATCAACCAAATGTAGAATTTAAATATATTATTTGGGATCCGATCCGATGTTTACTGTAGTTTTCACACGAGACCGAATGCGTTGCGTCAGCTGCGTGCTTTGTGTTGTAACTTGTGTCTTTGGTGTTACCTGAATCTCTTGCGTATATTAGTTATTGTATATTTATATATATTTTTTTTTTGTATTTTGTATTTGTTATTATTTTTGTGTGTTTTGTTTGTTGTTTATTTTAGATATTGTGGTGATAGTGTTTAATTTTGCATATTTGTATGGTGAGTAATTTGAGTATTGCAATATCCACATGGTTTTATTTTTTGTTGTAGTGTAGTTGTTTGACTTATCACACGTGTACGTTTGGTTCGATTTGTGTGGTACAAAAGAAGCCCATTTCACGGTGATAGACACTGTCTATTGTGAGTACAGTAGATCATACATCTGTAATTAGCAATATTTCTATTATTTTTGGTAGAACTTAACTACGTCTGCATTGGATTCATAGTTATAGACACTTTTTATAATGAGTAAAAAAGAAAAATGTAACAGTTTTGCAATTATTGCATGCATTTGTTTAGGATTTTAAGTTTCCAATTTGCTGCTTTTACCACAATGTGTATTAAATTAATACTGTACAATTAATTCTGTACAAAAATTTTCTCTATGTTATTTTTTCTACGAATCATCATTTCAGAGATATCGCAATTTCAAACATCGAAAATACTCATATTTACTCTTATGCGACTTGTAATGCTTCAACGACTGTTCCGCATTAGTAAAATATGAAAGTATTTATATCATTAAAATATAATATTTATTATTATTTCGTATAGTTTTTAAAATGTTTATAATACAAAGAAATATAATCCGAATATTTTCAGATTTCCACACCACCTCTGAGGTAGTGGACTTAGCGCTTTTTTTTTTACCTGTTTTCCCCAGTAGGCATACTCCACCGTCAATCTTGAAAAAAATTTAATTAGACAGTGCAAATATGAAATGAAAATTCAAACTATTGCATTGAATTGAAAAAATTGAACTATTGCGAATGATTATAATGAAATTAATAATTGTATATTTATGGAAATTGTAATCTTATTGAGAATCTTCAAGTGCTACTTCTATTATAATGTCTTCGTCGCTTCCTTCTTCTTCTTCCTGTATCTCTATAGATTCTTCTAAGAGAAGAGACTCACTGAAATGCTATTTTGACTGGGCTATATCTGATTTGTAATAATTATAAAATGTCAACTGTTGTCTGTCCAAAATCAATCTATCTCAGACATGACTTCATATTTTAAAGGACTGCTTTGACTTCGAATGTTTCTGAACACCAGTTATATCATTTTCCACATGACAGCCATGTAGTAGGAAGGAGTTTTTTTTTTTTATTTGAATATATATGTAGGTTTGTTTAATCCGTTGTCTAGGGTTGGTTGATTAATTAGGCCTGAACACTTCTTATATTATTTATTTTGTCAATAACAAGTATTTAACTAATTCATTATAATCATATAAGTATCAGTAATATCGCAGGGTATGTCTACTATTGATGTTTCTATTACGATCGTTGATGACTGACTGCCTGAGGCTGTCGCATCGATGTATTGCGCAACTAAAATCCTACATTCGGCCATCCGACTCTGAATCGGACTCCGATTCATCAAGGCCTTCTACCCATGCCTTCATGTATTCTGCGCATGTGGTGGTTTTGATCGGTCCCTCGTGTATTCCCACTGCTAAAACATTATATCTTTCATTTGCTTTGACGTTTGTCACTTCGTATGGTCCTAAATATTTCTTGTGAATTTTTAAACCAGATCCAAATTTAGTTCTTTTAATAGCTACTAAGTCTCCTCATTTGTAGTTCTTCGGTTTCCTCCGGCGCAAATTATATCTTTCTCTATTCTCACGTAGCACTTTCAAAATTTGTTCTCGGCATTCTTCTCTCAGTTCCTCTCTTGTTTCATGGCTTCATCCTCCAAGATTTCTTTTAGCAGTATGTCTTCCTTATTTCTCATCTTGACTCCAGTTGTAAGAACGTAATTTTGCATAGTTTTTTGGTAAGCGGAGCTTTCGGTTACAATTTCGAACTTCGTTCCTAACAAATAAACGCGGAACTTCTTGACTGCCTGAAGGATTGCAAGGACTTCGAGCTCATAGCTAAACCATTATTAATTCTCGGTCCGTCGTTTTTCTCGTGCTGTTCTTCCTCTTCCACCGCAGGGTAAACCTTTTCGTCTTCTTAATCTTCGTCTTCTGCCGACTTCAGGTTCGTCGAGAAAGAACAAATGCGGTCTGCCACGTCGTCAACCGTTCCAGATGAATTCAAATTGAGAATCTGGCACACAGCGATAAGGTCGGCTAGTTCTAGCTTTTGTGTGACTTCTTCCCTTTTCTAGAAATATTCGTCTGAATTCTTCTCGAATCCAAAACCAGTAAATGATCGCAGAGCCTTTCTGACTCTCCGCGGTTGGCCCTCATCTCCAAAAGAAATACAATGTCATGCCTTCATTGCCTTCAAATTACCATGCGTAATGTGATATTCGATTTCCGCAATGTCACCCAACGTTGCAGACATTTTGTAAATGTGCCAAACAAAATTGAATAAACCCTGTATATTACGTTTGAAATATTCGTCAAATAAATACGTTTCGTTTTGTTTTTTTTTTATTTTCAAATAGTTTGCGTCTTACAATAATGTTTATTGTGTCTATTCTCTTTTTTCAACGTCGACAGTCAATCATCAAAATGTTACAAAATGAGGAAATACTTAATTCAACAAATAATAAATAAAATATCTTCCTGCCAAGTTACTTTACATAAACGTTACAATATTATTGTATATATTTCCTCAATGAATCAAATCTAACATATAAATTTAAAATGAGTATTTTACTTAGATTTATACCAATTTACTTCAAATACAAAAAAAATATAACATTTGTCGGTCAAGCCGTATATAAAAAAAAGGTTGAATCTACCTGTCGCCCTTCCGTCGCTTCCTATATGAACAGCGTGCATTCAACGTCCCTTTCCCCGCAGCTCCAACGATGTCTTCTTTCTCCGTCTTCGTCTTACATTCGCTCATTCTTTATAATCATAAAAGTTTCAGTAATATCGCAGGGTATGTCTACTTTCCATGTTTCTCTTATGATCGTTGATGACTGACTGCCTGATGCTGTCGCATCGATGTATTGCGCAACTAAAATCCTACATATATAACTTATTTATTCTTCATCACATCACCAAACTAAAGATACACAATAAAGTTAACTTGTTGCTTACATATATACAATCATTCTTCATAAATCATATTTACTTAGTATTGGATACCAACGTAGATATCAAACTATAACGAATGTAGGAACACTTTCTCTCAATTGTTACTGTGGTATCAGAGGTACACATAAGAATACTTATTGAACTTGTTATGTGCAGCAAAATGTTGAAAAAGCCTGCACCAAGTAGGTCCAGGAAACGTACCAAGCAATCTGTAGCTGGACGTGCTTTTTGGAAAAGGAAGAAAGCAACAGAGTAAGTGCTCACAGAAGAAAATATTAATTTTCAAACTAATTGTTTTTGTAGAATCATTTGTGAACAGCCGTGTGAACAACAACCCCAAAGTGATAATGTTCCGGCAGATATGAATATGATAAATGTAATGCATGACTATTGGTAAGTCATAATACTACTGTAATTGTATAATGAATGTTAGTACACGTCACCATACCAGCAGTAAAGCAAAATATTTAAAATGTAGCCAAATTTCACCCGGGCTTACAACAGCTTTTTGTACTTTCAGTGCTGCATTAGGCACAGCAACATGTGAAAGTTCCCAGTCTCACGAAGAAATTATTGATCCATGGGACCCAAGCAATGAGTATGAAAGGTATTACATTTCATTACAGCATATTTGTAATAGTTTTTAACGTACATAAAAATAACTATTACTTTAGTGTACATATATTTTGTAGCATAATGCATCATAAACTGGAAGAGGCCATAGATAAATCTGAAGAGCCTGTTGCTGCTATAACAGGAAATAGGATTGTTAACATTGGTTTTTTGCTGCAAAATGTATTACAAGTGCAATATGATCATGCCAAAAAATGTACATTTGGGCGCCTTGCTGTTCACAACGAGAAACGCTTTGGTTTGTTTTCGATTTTTACTTTGAAGTGTACATTTTGCAATAAGCTCTTTGGAGTTACCAGTGAGGAATCCGTCGATCCAGCTAATAATACCTTAGTTGCAATGGTTAATGTTTCGTATGTGTGGGGTACATTAGCAAATGGAAGTACTTTCACTCAAACAAATGATGTCGTGAGTGCTTTAGATATATCCTGTATGGCATATCCTACATTTCGGACAATAGAGAATGCACTTGGCGATCACTGGAAAGAAAGTTTGTGGAAATCTATGAAGAAGGCGGGAGATGAAGAAAGAAACCTAGCTATTGAAAATAAACAAGTGTGTGATGGGACAGCATGGATCTATGTCTGTTGCGATGGTGGCTGGAGTAAAAGATCTTATGGACATTCATATAATGCATTATCAGGAGCGGTAAGAGCTATTTATATTTTGTGTACGATGTTATAATTATCTTTTTTCTAGGCTGTTGTGATTGGCAAAGAAACCGGAAAAGTGTTGTTTCTTGGAATTCGTAATAAATACTGTTGTATTTGCACACATGCAAAAAATAGGAACGTAGCTCCTGGCAAACATAAATGTTTTATGAATTGGAATTCTTCATCAACAGCAATGGAAGCAGATATCATTACAGAAGCCTTTAATAGCAGCATTTCCATGCATCGGCTTAAGTATTTAAAAATGATTGCGGATGGTGACTCTAGTGTGTTCAGCAGAGTTAAACGTGATGTAAGTTATGGCGCAGAAGTGGAAAAAGTTGAATGCATCAACCATTTAATTAAAAACTATGGCAAGGCATTATATAATGTAAAGAAGAACACAAACGTTCCATTGGCAGCGAGAAAGACACTGACAAATGAAAAAATTAAAAAACTCCAGCAAGTAGTAATGTATGTTGCTAAAATAAATGATGATCCAGAGGATTTAAAGATGGATATGGAGAATTCAGTGTACCATGTATATGGAGACCATTTGAATTGCAGCAGCCGTTACTGCAATATTATTGGCCATCTTGATGTAATTCAAAAAACGAGGCTTTTAGAATCTGGATTATTATTCTACTTAAATGGTCTGTATAATTTAATTTGTATATAAATTTTTTCTATAGGCCTTCTCCTACCAGGTGCCCTGGAACCTCTAATGACTAAAGCTCATAAACTAATAGCTTATGAAAATAATAATAAGGCCGAATCATTTATGTCATTGCTTGCCAAATATAATTGCGGAAAACGAATTAATTTAATACAAAGAAGATCTTTTGAAATCAGAAGTATATTAGCTGCATTACAATATAATATGGGTAATATCTTTTGGCCAGACAGTACAAGTTATCATTTCCTTCTATTTAGGGCCACAATGGCAAACTGATGCCCTGCAAGAGCTGGTAGGTATCAGTCCTGGTCATTATTTCTTGAAAAGGTTGAAACATCATGAGAAGAGAAGATGTAACAAACCCAAACAAGGGAGGAAGAAACAACATCTTCTTTTTAGTGCGGATGAGGAGTATGGTCCAAATGCCGCGGAAGCACTTCTAAGTGAAGAGGAATTTAAGTCTGAATACCGAAGGAAAATGAAAACATTACAGGTTTCTTGTTTTTATAAGTTTTAGCTCATCTGTAAAACTTTTATTTTATTTATAGGATATATGACATGATCTAGAGAATATTTCTATCAAAAACTTAGTTTTACTAAGAATTTAGTTCGTAGGAATGATGGGAAATTTTTATTTATTTTTATTGACCGTAAGTCAAGACTACAGATTTAATCATAACGACCGCTGAGATACGGTCTTGCAATCTATAATTCTTTTACGTCTTTGGTTGGGGGTTACGGTGAAATATTTCAACTTTCCCAATGCCTTGCTCACATGTTCTTCTTCTTCTTACAAAGTATACGGAGTTATTGTGTATGCGCTTGATCTTGCTATAGTTACCCACTATTTTCTTTTATAAATAGCTCAAAACTATGTAGAAAGCTTTACAAGAAGTTTGTCTGGCATTTTTCCTTTTTATTTAGTTGCATGCTGCATCGATTGCATTATATTTACATGAATTAATAATTTTTACAAGTGCTTTGTTTAATTAGGTTACGCAAGAACAGCAATGGCAACTCGCCATTGCCACCATTGGGCAATTTAATAATGATTTGTATAAGCAAGAAAGGGCTTGCCGCTTGACTGCATCTAACTTTGGGTCTGTGATTAAAAGAAAAGAAAATACATCTTGCTCGCCATTACTAAAGAGAATGATGTATTCACATTTTACCAACACTGCGATGGAGTACGGCAGAAGGTGTGAAAAAATAGTAAGACACAGATTTGAGGAGTTGTTGCAAGTACTTGTACATGATGCTGGTTTATTTGTTGATGTTGATCATGGCTACTTGGCGGCTTCACCTGATGGTACAAATACTTTTGCAAATATTATTGTGTATTATTCTAATTATCATGTTTTGAAGGGCTGATTGGTGAAGATGCTATTATTGAAATAAAGTGTGCATATAATTTGAATCTTAAAAAGCAGACAATTGATGAGGCAATAAGAACAAATAGGAATTTTTATTTGAAATTTAATGCACATGAGACACCAATTCTAAAGGAAAATCACAATTACTTTTATCAGGTAGCCGAAATTCCCATACTATAGCATTATCAGTTATAAAGTCGTTTATTATTATATTACTATGCCTCTAATACTTTCACTATTTTTTAGATACAAGGGCAGCTCAATATAACTAGACGAAACTTTTGTTATTTTGTCGTTTACATAGATGATGATTTTCCCATTTTTATCCAAAAGATATATCGTAATGAACAGTTATGGAAGGAAAAAATGCTGCCCAAATTAAAGAGCTTTTACTTTGGATGCTTTTTGCCAGAACAAATTCAACACTATACAAAGACAAACATACAGTGCACACATGAAGTTGCAAGTTTTTAGAGAGAAAGGACAAATATGAAGATGACAATAGGACCGCTGACCAGTCATTGCAGGCTGACGAACACATTGCTATAAACTTTTCCCCATGATTATTTTCAAAAATTTATGAACTTTTGATTCAACTATTAATTTGTAGGCAACTTTAGATTTTTTACATTTTAAAAAATTGTTAAACTTTTTGTATATTGTATTATGAATGAATTTATGTTTTGACTAGCGCAGTTCGAGGGAGCCGTTGGACCTACTGGGTAATATGATTTATAACTGTTATTATTGTTATTATTTCTTTATTGAATGCATTTAGGCTTTTGTTTAGATTGTCAGATTTTCTATATATATATATTTTTATTAGTTCATATATAAATGACAAAGATAGTTTTTACGTTTCAAGTAAATTTTTGGTTACGTTACATTCTGGAACGTTTTGGATTTCAGGGTTTTTTTTTACATGTGGTATCGCGCATGTGTTAGACATTTGTTCGGTCTGACAGATTTGTCTGTTTACATTAGAGGTTGTTTATCAGGGGTGAAAGTGAAAAGCATCTTTGCAATTTATTAGATATAATTTAGTCCGCGAGTCATTAGAGGACGTTTGCATTTGCTTTGCGGTCAATACCAGCAAATTATTTTACCTCTTTGTGTAAGTTTGTTTTGCACAGTTCTTTATACTTAATAAAGAATAATTTTTTTTTTTTTTTTATTAAACATTTTATTGACAATTGAGATTTTTATTTATAATAAACACTTTCGCCTTTACTCTTTTACTGGCGCTGTATAAATGTAGGAGTATTACTACCGCGTTTTCCCATTGGAAAACCGGAGAATAAGTTAACCGACTGAGCATCAAAGTTGGACAGTGTTGTGGTGAATAGTGATTCATCTTCATTCTAACCCACTATTCATAGAAACATGTACACGATCGTCCTGTCACAGTGTGTGTAGACGAAGAGGAGACTGCACTCCACAGTCTCTGCAATTGTGGTGCCTTAGCAAGGACAAGGTTTGTACTACTATTATTCAACGACTACTTCGAGAAAGTTCTAGCAATGGTAGCAGGAGATATAAATATTGCGCTGTTATCGGTCACTCGAAGTTAGATGATTCGCGATAGCGAAGCCAGTCAAATCGAAACATTTAAAATTAAGGAGTTTAAGTGCTTTCTTTTGACTTTTCTTTGTATTTGTATATACTGAAGTCTGTAAATAAATCAAGTTAATTTGTCAATTGTGTTGTTTCTGTAAACCTGAACTTTCTTTTTAATCCTCGAAAAACGTTACAATAATATTGCGATAATGGCTTCTGCGATTCAAGTGGCACTTATGTACATGGTACACTAAATTCTCCAATAGCAATCATTAAATCTTCTGGATCTTTGTTTATTGTTGCATATTTTGTAAACTGAGTATTGGAAAAGACGATGTTGTGTGCTCTGTTTTTTAACTGTAAAACAAGTTGAACCAAAAAGGTAAATGAGATAGCAGGACGTGTTTGTACATTTATTAATTTCCTTTTGTGCCATTTTTACTTCCAAAATGTTTATATACATATGCTTCTATTGTTTACTTCTACCTTAATATATTTAATTGGATAGTATACATACATTTGATTCCATTGTAGTCAACATTTTCTTTCTCCTTTTTGTCTACTTCATATTTTATAAGACCGGCTTTGGACATTTTATAAAAGAAAAAGGAATACATTTTTATGTAAAATAAAAGTAAAGTCACAGCATTCTTTGCTTGTATTCTATATTGCACAATGTAGAATTAAAGGATTCGGTCAGCACAAGAACGAGCTAGGTGACAATTCGGCATTAAATAACATAGTTTTTAAAAACACTTGCAGTAGACAACTTACGATACATTACATCAAAGATCATTTTAAAATTTAAGCGTTAAATTTTCCAGCGCCATCTTTTGGGAAGATGCTAAAGGTTACTTGCTTTGCTCTTTCCATATGTTCTTTACAGATTGCTTCTTTATCCCTAAAATCTTATTTCATGGGTTTTGTAAAAATTAAGATTACTTTGGAGTTTCTGAAAACTTTATATTAATAGCCTAGGTCCTACAATTGGCCTAAGACTAATCTTTTTATTTTTTTCAAATTGTGCAAATTGTGGATGAAATTAAAAAAGGTAAAATTGCTTAGGATAATTGTGACAACAGTTGGATTGTTTTCGGTTTTGAAAACATTACTTTTTCTATTTGTATAGGTCAAAACCCATGAATTTGTATTTCGTACCGACTTCGTGCTCTCTACTTTATCATAGCGCCCCCTTAAAATAAAATAAAGAGTATAAAATGATCACATAAATGGTGTGGTATGCAAATATAAAATTTACAAGAGTAATTAGTATTAATATACCATATGATCAAATAAATTTACCCTCTAGTTAGCTATGAAACTATTTATTCAAAATATCATGTTTGTAGTGACAAATAAAATACATTTGTCATTATGTGTAATGTATTGGCTTATTGACACTAATTTGTCAACAGTATAACCTAACCTGCACGACCTACACTTAAAACACATTTTTAAACTTATACTGCCAACTTAAGTTTAAAGAAGAAAAAGGGTAGAAATATTTGATCATATTGTATAATATATATATTTTGAAGTAAAACCAGACCTTAAATCGCCGATAAATTGAATTTACCATAACATACAAAGGTCACGAAATAATTTATATATATATACAGGGTGAGTCGTGAGGAATCGACCAAACTCAAGGAGTGTATTCTACTGGTGAAAGTAATGTAAAAAAACTCAAATGTTATCAGATTTTTATTTGTTTTCGAGTTATAGCGTAATTAAAAATGTAGATTTAGTATACCATGTTTATGCATGTATTCGTAAAAACAGTGAAACCTCGGTAGCAATTCATTATAGGGAAGTCCTCCTAGCTGAAGCGCAACCTGTTCGTGGTTTTCCGAACTAGCGGTAGTGACATTGAAAGCAGTCGGGAAATAGTGTAGAGTGGTTTGTATGCCTAATGCATCTAATGTCACTACCTCTAGTTCATCGTTGATATAGTGAGGGCGCTGCCATCGTAAAAAATGTTCCCTATACCTTGGAGTAAATTATAACATTGTGTTCGGGTATTGTGACATTGACTTGACGTTTGTACGATTATAGTGTAACAAACTAAAATGCCACACACTTATTCTAATTTAGAATATGCTAATATGGTGTTTGTTTATGGATTTTGTGATGGGAATGCTACAGCTGCTGCTAATGAATATCGTCAACGGTTTCCACATTACAGACATCCTAATAAAACTGTATTTATTAGTGTATTCAACACATTGTGCGCGACCGGAAAGCTTCCCAGTGTAAACATAATATCTGAACGAGGCAGTCGACAACAATTACAAGAAGTAGAAGATATTCTGGATGTAGTAGAAGAAGACGCAACTACCAGCTCACGGAGAATTAGTATTCAATTGGGGATTCCACAAACAAGGGTGATAAAAACACTCCACGAACATGGCTTACGTCCCTACCATGTACAAAGAGTGCAGCACCTACAACGAGATGATAATCGTAGACGTATGGAATTTTGTCGATGGATAAATGATAACCCTCGTTTTGTATCGCGTATACTGTTTACGGATGAAGCGACATTCACCCGTGACGGTATTAATAATTGTCATAACCAGCATGTATGATCAGACGAAAATCCACACGCAACAGTCGAAAGTAACTTTCAACATAAATTTTCGGTAAACGTGTGGTGTGGTATGATCGATGTTTTTTAATTGGTCCTTACATTTTTGAGAATCGACTCACGAGAGACACCTATTTACATTTTTTAGAAAATGAACTGCACGGACTGCTAGAGGATGTTCCCATAAACATCAGAATCCAAATCTTCTACCAGCACGATGGAGCGCCTGCACATTACGCTCGTGCAGTCAGGCAACATTTGGCTGAAAGGTTTCCAGGTAGTTGGATTGGACGTGGTAGTCACATTGGTTGGCCTCCTAGGTCTCCAGACCTCACGCCACTCGATTATTGTTTATGGGGCTGGTTAAAAAATGAAGTGTATCAAGTAAAAGTGGACACTCGTGAAGCACTAATTCAACGGATTATGAATGCTGCTGACAATATCAAACATCAACCTGACGCAATCAGGAACGCAACCAGCGCCCTTGGTAGACGATGTAAAAAATGTTTTGAAATGAATGGCGGTATTTTTGAAAATATATTATAAAGAACGATAATACCAATAAAATACAAAAACTTCAATGTATGAAATTTTGTTTATTTTTAATTACGCTATAACTCGAAAACAAATAAAAATCGGATAGCAACATTTGAGTTTTTTTGCATTACTTTCACCTGTAGAATACACTCCTACAGTTTGGTCGATTCTTCACGACTCACCCTGTATATATATATAGTAAACTTAATAAGTCGGCGATTAAAGGCCTGATTTATTACTTCAAAGTATATATATTTAAAACAACCCTACATGTTTCGGCAATGATGCCTTTGTCAAGGATATAAGAAATATAAATGACGGAATATAAAATATAAATTTATATATAATATATATATATTATATTTATTTATTATATATAATATATATATATTATATTCTGTCATTTATATTTTTTATATCCTTGACAAAGGCATCATTGCCGAAACATGTAGGGTTGTTTTAAATATATATACTTTGAAGTAATAAACCAGACGTTTAATCGCCGACTTGTTAAGTTTGCCATATCATACCAAGGTCACGAAAATATTATATATATATATATATACCGTACGAACGCCGGGGAGTGATTGATCTACCACAATGTAGTAAGACGAAGACGAATAGCGAGTTTATGTGGTTAGGGTTGAGAGAGTATATTCAATCGGGTTCTACTGTCTAACTGTACGGGCGTTCCCTTTCTTTATCCAACACATTCTACATACGATCTAAGAACGAATAAAATAATCTCTCTCTAACACATTGAATATTCCTATCAGTCGGTCATTGTGTTCAAGCAAGGCCAATATACTTGCAGTTGGCCAGTCATTACTTATATATCCATCGATCGCACGACGTTGGGCACACTGTATATATATATATATATATATATATATATATATATATTCTACAAAAGAATCTAGACAAATTTAATATTTCATTCTATTTCAAAATGATTTGAATTTAAAGGATTAAGAAAAAAAACATTTTAATGTCGGACCAAACATTGTTCAATAAATAAACCTGATTCTAAATTCGATAGTTCTAAATTTAAAACTGATTAGCTAATAAAACTAATGGGTCCTCTCGGACCTACCTTTCCTAAACTCTGCGCTGACGTATGCACCTGTAATTCCCTACAACTAACTCTAATCCTGATTCTAGCTAACACTAACATCGCGACCTGTTCACTAATAAACGCAATTGATAAAAACTTTAAAAAAGGCGCAATTATTGTTAAATTTGGCAAATGTCGAAAAAAAATAAGACTATTTAAAATGAAATTATTTAGTTTTTGGCGCATTAATCTAATAATATTTACAAAATTTAACCTAGATCAATGATTAATTAATATTTAAAAACTGATACTTAATTATTATTTCAAAATTCATATTTAAATTTACAAATTCGCGGAATATACATTCTCAATAAAATAAAATATAAAGATGGAATGACAGACGTGTAAAATATATAAACATGCTTAAAAAAGAAAACTTTCCATTTGCGTGAATGATAACCTATAAAATTGTATTAAGTAAATGTATGAATCTATATCAGACATGACTTCATATTTTCAAGGACTACTTAGACTTCCAATGTTTCTGAACACGCGTTATAAAGTTCCAGTATAATTTATGTTTATTTATTATTCTTCATAGGTAGCATATGACGATAAAGATAATGTTAACAATATTGTAATGTTTTTGTGTAGAAAACATAGATACCTACTTTTTGCAAGTTAAACACACAAGTTAAAAAATTGTTCTTGAAAATTTCCTTTTTGCTCTAAAAATAGGTTGTGATGTTCTTACCAATCTTTATTCAATATATTGAATTATTTACTCTTCAATAAAAACAAATTTTTTTTCTCTGTATCTTTTCTACAGCAACATCTTAGAAGGAATTTACAAACGAGAAGAAGGAATGAAGTAATAAAATTTTGAATAAAATAATATAAATGCATTCGTTTATACGACCATTATGCTCTCAATTTACATTTCATAAAAATAGTAAGTTTATATATCAATGAATGTAAAAAATGGAAAAATAAAAACAAATCGAAAATTTAAATTTGAAACTTATCAGGGTTGCAAACTAAAAGAGTTAGAGAGGTTATTTCGAGCCTACTTTGACTATTCCCTTAAAGATGTAGCTCTGAAAACTGAAAATATTTGAATATTGAAAATGTAAATAATTATTATTAAAATTCAGCAATAATTTCTTACATTAACAAAAAACGGGAAATTAAAGAATCTGCTTTTATTATGAAATAAACGTTGTAAATGTTAGTATTAGAGATCTTTTAAATATATTTTAAAAGTCGAAAATATGGATAATGTGAATTAAGTTAAATTATATTAAATAAATGGTACATGTAAGTTTCTTCCAAATGTAGTGTGAAAACAAAAGAAAAGTAAAGCTTAATTTTCTATGGTAATTAGCAGAAAATTTTAACATTTTTACAAAATTTGTTCATCTCGTAAAGGAATGCGTAAATACTTTGGTGATGATCAAAGCGTAATTAATTTATTGTTGGTTTTGCCAAAGAAAATTTCATAGTATATATCAAATAACCCAATTTAATTTTCAGTTTTTGATACCATTAATTATATTTTTTAAAGAAATGGTAAAAGGATTATGGAAGCCTAAGCCATCTATTTACTATATTAAGAAAATGTTAGTAATACAATTTACTCAACCAATTCAAATAATTCATATCAACAAACTATTATTGATATAATACCTATGTTGCGTAACTCAAAACTTAATACATATAATTGATGACTATGTTAAAATACTTGAAATATATTTCAAATATACATTGAAAAGGGTAAATAAGAAGCTGCAAATTAATTCAAATAATTTATTGGAATGTACAATGTGTGTGGCATACATAACATATTCGGTTATATAAGATGTTACATTCATATATATATGTGAATAAAAAACAATATTTATACAAAAGTCTTGAAATCACATCTTAATTTGCTAAAACTACTTAATAATCCAATGTTTGGTATATTATTCTTTTTAACAGTAAAATATTAAAGCAATATTCTTTCATAATATAATAAATTAAAATGTATAATAAAAGATCTACATGTCATAATATCATATAGAAAACAGATATACTACATATATTTATATCTGTAAAAGGTCATTATGATATATGTATATATGTACATATTTCGAGGTCTTATTCTAGTGAATTCAGCATAAGCAATTGCTTCAAAACTTTTGTTTGTGAAGTTTCTCGTATTTCACCCGCCAAAAACATTTCATCCACAACAGTATACACTTTATAAAAGTTGAATACTAGATCTAGTTCACACACATTATGGAAATATTCATTAAGAACTTCAACGAAATTATGTATTGCCTCTAAATAGCATAAGTTGTTATCGTTAACATCTACGCATATGCAAAAATAAAGTCCGGCATATCTTCTATAGACAATTTTAAAATTCCGAAACTGTAAACAGGGAAAACGTAAAAGAATGTTACTAGAAACAGTCCAAATAACTAACCTCCACAAAATTTGTATGCTTAGCGTCGCGAACTGTAACGACTGCGTGAACTTCTTCTATTAATTTTTGCTTCTCATCATCGTCAAAATTCATATACCATTTGGCTAATCTCGTCTTTCCAGCACGATTTTGAATTAAAATAAATCTTATCTAAAATGTAAAGGGGGTGTGTTTCATAACCTATCAATATGATTGCTTGTATTAACTTACCATTATTACTTTTATTAATTAAAAACGTATTTAGCAATTTTTACGGACCTGCTGATTTTGTGTTTATATGATAGTTTTAAAAAATGAAAAATAATTTATTCCATTAGATACCTAATAAATAAATTTCTAAAAATCTAAGTGCAAACCAACCTATAATCTGATGGTTGCACTGCAAGTAATAAAATGTTGGATGCCCTGTTCTATTCTGAGAGTGGAATTTCAAAAAGAATACCTAAAGGTCACAAGACTATAATCGAAATTAAAACGAATTTGATAGGTTTCCCAAGTATACATAAATCGTAATTTTACATAATTTCCAAAAAATTATGTTTCAATAATTAAAGATTTTTCATTCAAATTCGTTATAAGGACAATTACATTAAAAATAATCCAAATAGTTTGAATGAATAATATTAATAATAACATTAGGAAGATATACTTTAATCCATTTTCATTGTCTTAAACAACCCATTATTTGCCAAATAATTAAGAGGACGGGAAGTTACCCTTATATGAAAGTTATTACTTTTAGGATATTTTAATATATTCTTAAAAATCTAATTATTAATAATTATTGCCTAAGTAGTCTCTTTACACTTCTTTACTATTACATCTCTAACATTTATATTTGAATATTCAAAGAAAACGTTTCCAATAATTAACGTCTATTAGGAACGTTCGAATGAAATTGATAGTTTCTGAACGAGATATATTGTAAATTGTAATGAGATATATTGTAATAAAGTACGAACTAATTCTGGTAGATATTCAAATTTGAACACGTTCAGGCGCGCCCTCTGGATCGTACGTCAGTTGAGTTTTGTTGTGACATTTCTATTACTTCAATAATTTTTTGCATTTATTTTGGCGCTTTGAATAATTTTAATCTGTTTAAGTCGTTGAGTTTTTGTATCAGGGTTTTATTTAGGATAAATTAATATTTTTAAGGATTATTTAAAAGACAATACTTAGATAGAATATCAATTAATGCGTTAAGTAATATACCAAAAGTAATTATCGTTTACTTCTCTAAATCCATTAGGCATATATTAGCATTAGGCCTATTCATAATGAAAGCACAAATTTTAAGAATACGAAAGTGCATTGTAAGAGGATGTGTAGATAGAATATCTAGCAACTAAGTTTATAAAATAATAAATGAGAGTTTGTAAAGTATACGGGTGGTGAAAGTAATTGGAAAAAAAGTAATGGAACATGTAGAGGACCTAAGAAGAACACCTTGAGTAGAAACTTAAAGGGACGTTTCTCCCTTTAAATTTCTACTGAAGATTGTTCTTTTGTTGTACGTTTCCGATACAGAGTATCGGTACAACATGAGTTTGGCTGGTGAGCTCTGGTGTAGGAGGTTTGAAAGACAAGAGGAAACTAATCTTCATGTAATATGCACATGGGAGGAACTGAAGGAACTTAAATAGAAACATTTCAAAAGAGCTTTATTGGATCCTACGAGGGTACTCAAATTTCTTCTGACGAGGATATGGCTTTTATAGAGCACAGGACTAACGGAATGGAACTGAGAGATTCTTTGTATTTATTTTTTTTTCGAACCAAATTTAGTAAAGTTCAAAATCTGTGCTGGTTCCTGACGGACGATATAGGTGTCGCAGAAAACTGATTCGATTAAATGAATTAAGTGACTTTACTCTACATGCTTATAAATGTTAATCGTGGACGTTAGACTAATTTTATTGGATTATATTTGTGTATTTAGAAAGCCATTGATAATCGATATTTTCCAATTTTTAAAACATATTGTTATTTTAGATTAAAAAAATAATAATTGAAATGTCTCATAAAGGTAATGATTTATTGAGGTCAAAATGTTAATTTAAATAAGATTATAGTTCACAGGCGAAATCCAAGGAAAAGTAATTCCAAGTATGTTGTTGGCGAAAGAGCTCGACAAGTGCTTGAATGTATTAACACAGACACACCAATAATGAAATTATTTAAAGAATATGCCCAGGAATTAGATGATAAAAATGATAGATATGAACGTATTGTTAAGATCAGCAGAGACATTACAATAGAGAGCAAGAGAATTATATTTCTTTTACATAACACAGGCACAGAAATGTAAAAGCATATAGTAAATTGTTAAGATTCTTCCAACCTCCCGTATCTTGAAAAAAACTTTTGGAATCAATAAAGGAACTAATTTGCTGTATAAAATAATGGGGGAAACATACTCTTACCCAAAGAAAAATAATAATTTAAGCTTGAATTTTGTATATTATCAATCCAAAATATGTCAAATTTTGAATAATAGTGTTATTTATATGTGCCAGTGTTTAACTTAAACATAAAAAGTATTTATGCTATAAAGTTAGTTCAGTTGTTTATTTTTTTTGGTTAAGAGTATGTTTCCTCCCATTAGTTTATAATGCAAATTAGTTCCTTTGAACTCTTTTAATGATTCCGAAAGTTTGGAGGTTAGAAGGTTCTTAACAATAGCTGTAATTTTTAATATCCTTTTGTAAAATAAATATTGTTTTAGAGAAGATAAAAAGGAACAAATATTCGCAGAAGCAAATGTTCGTTTAACGCAATTATTAGAAAAGTTTAAATCAATTGCTGTGGAGTTAACAGATCAAGATCATTATCATTATCTCCGTGCATACACAAATGGCCTCCAAGAATATATTGAAGCACTATCTTTCTATGAGTATCAACGACACAAACAAATACCTGTTATAAATGATATTTGGTCTAAATTAAATTTTATGATTAATACTTCTGATGAAAGTTCAACTTCGAAAGAACTTCAACTTTGTTGCCCTGCTGTAGATATATTACTTGGATTAGGCGATTTTACTGGTGAAATGATGAGGAAATGTATAAATAATTTAGGATGTGGAAATATAGACGATTGTTTTAAAACATGTTCTTTTGTCAGAAATATTTTTGTGGGATTTTTAGGTTTGTCTAATAATATTTTATTTGAAATATTTTTATATACTTTATTAATGTTTAGGTTTAAATTTATCTGGGCAAAGCCTTGTTAACCGTAAATTCTACACCTTAAAACAAAGTTTGGCAAAAATGGAATTGGTTTGCTATAATATTAAGGTAAGAGGTAGTGAAATTCCTAAGCATATGCTAGCTACAGTTGTTACATCAACACCAGATGAAAATAGTGAAGATGAAGGATTTTTTTAATGTATATAGAAATTTAATAAATAATATTTGTGAACGATTTTGTCGGCTTGATTCTATGTGTACAAGGAATATTAGTAATAGTTTGTAGTCGTTTTTTTGTATTTTAATTTTTTATATTTCTCTCCATGGTAATATACTTTCAAAGTAAATTAGTTTCTTTTATTTCTGACAAGGTTCGTATAGTTTTTAAAGGTAAGTAACTTTAAAATTACTGTGCCATATACCTACAGCTAAGATAATTAAACTTTAATAATTAATTTATCCTATGTATAAACCTTTTAATCCAAGTGATTGACATATTTTGCACACAAAAGCTGCATATATTTGACAAGAGATGAAAATACTGTTTTTTTCGTGAGATGAGATTTTGTCCACCAGCAAAGCGACATGGAAAGATGAGGTAATCTCAAGAACAAAAAAAAACTATTTTGCGTCTCGAGTAGTAAATGCACAGTATAGATTCACACACCCTTACAAGCTAACCAAACCTGGCAGTTTTCGTTCTTATAATAAATAAATTGTTATTTATTTAGAAGCATAATTTAATAGAAATATTAGGTAGGTATTATCATATTATATAATATTTTAGAAAGGTTAAATAAAATAATAGAAAATATGTTCCTCCATCTCTGACAGAATAACGGAACTACTAATAGTGTCAAAACTATTTCGTTCATACTTCGTGTATAGCAAACGCCAATTAAGTTGGCGCGTGGAGGGGTAAGTTCGCGCAGGATTAGAAGTAGTGGGGAGATTTGTATTTGGTTTTACGTCAAATGTCAGATAATTCTAACCTCTGAGCGTGTATCACTATACAAAGACATTATGTTCCGTTAAACTTCAATGATAAATGTATTCTGACAATTACTTGAGTAGTGGGGGTGGACGTTTTTAAAATCGGCTTCTGCGCATCCCCTCCTCGCGCCAACTTAATTGGCGTTTGCTATACCTCTTGTATAACCGAGGGTATGAATTAAAATAGAAAAAAAGT
This sequence comes from Melolontha melolontha, assembly GCA_935421215.2. Taxonomy (NCBI): domain Eukaryota; kingdom Metazoa; phylum Arthropoda; class Insecta; order Coleoptera; family Scarabaeidae; genus Melolontha; species Melolontha melolontha. The sequence continues at coordinate 158,658 of CAKXYW020000032.1, read as the reverse complement.
TTAAGTGGCTAGGCCCTCACGGCGATCTTCTATATTCTAGATTACGGTAGCCTTTAAATCCAAAAATAAACTTCATATTCTTAATCTACACAAATCGAGCTTTAATTTGATATATGACAAGCCTCATTTTCTTCTAATTCAAATTTTGTCCTAATTTGAAAGCCGGATGATGTACCTAATTTTTTGCCTATCTTTTCAACTACTACTGATATTATAATATTCCAAAATATGCTTTATTATACATCAAATTACTCGTCTCAGCGTGTAGATCACCTAATCAAAACTGCAGGTTTTGTCATACATTAGCTATCAAAGCCTCAATATCCAAATGTTCACAAATTACACCTATTTTCACGAATTTATTTCTAACAAACCATACAATTCTCGCGCCTTAGCTTTCAATACATACATCCTTCATATAATGCTCTATAATTTTCTCAGTGAGCTATACTATGTTGAAAGGACCCAGATCTGCCATCGTTCTGAACCCCGTATTTCGCCTTGCTATAAAGATTTGTTTGTTTCAATTTTGTTTCAATCAACATTCCAAGTCAAAATTAATGGTTTGTTTTCTACGCAGGCGAATTAATATATGAAAAATTCAACACTAATATGCCATATGTTCCCCAAACCGACCAAAAATCAAGAATTATCTATAAAATTCTTGCCATTTCACCGATTTGGTTCTTTACCCTCCAGCAAACTCCCAATGACAAAATTTTGAACGGACCATAACTACAAATTCATACTATATATTTGACTTTATTAAATGACCTGAAATAGAAAAAATATCAAATCTAGACCTTTCACGGCGATTTTCGATATTTTAATCCATGTCAGAAAAAATTTCCAAAATAGAACTATTTCTCGACAAATTTCCGTTTCCGAGCTTATCTTCTGGATTGTGGTACGTTTTAGACCTAATAAACTATACATATTATTTATTAATCTATGAGATTCGAGTTTTAATTTGATATGTGTAGGAGAAGTCTCGTTTCCTCAAAATTTAATATTTGTCCTAATTTGCCCGGTTTCATAATGGAATTAATGGGAGGATTAATTTTAATTCCTAATTAAAATAAAAATATCAGTTTCATAATCCGTAATTATCTTTTAATTCTCTGTTAGTACTATGACACCAAAATGAATAGTTAAGATTTAATGGCCTGTTTAAGTTAACCTCTATTTTGTTCGCTTTTTCAAGTGACATTTTTTGAGTCTACCTAGCTGCCTGTTTAAAGTTTATTTTGACACATTTTTTAATATGCATCATCCAAGCTCTTCAAGTTCAAGTTCGTCTGAGGATGAATATATTGTATTTAGAAGGATTGTTTGGATAGTTTTAATGAAAAAGAATTTTTTTATCGTTTCCGATTAACGAAGGAAACCGTTCAAGCCTTGTTACAGGAAATTGAACCACTAATTAAAAGGGATACAAATAGGTATTATCTGACTATATACATTTTTTTAGAAGTAACTGTAAACAATGTTTTATAGAGGTGGATCCATACAGCCAATGCAACAGCTATGATTAACATTGAGATACTACACCTCTGGTAATATGCAAATAGCTATAGCAGACTTTATGGGGGTATCAAAAGCATCAGCATGCCGAATAATAAAATGAGTTTCCACAGCCATTGCTTCCCTAAGCGCTCGTTACATAAATATGTATGAAAATGCTATTGAAATGGAAAGAGCTGCAGAGAAATTTTATGCCATAGCTAAGTTTCCCAGAGTAATAGGTGCAATAGATTGTACATTGATAAAAAGTGATTCACCTGGTGGTGATGATGCCGAAATATTTAAATCGAGAAAAGGTTTTTTTGCATTAAATGTACAAACTGTCAGTGATACTAAATTAAAAATTAGAAATATTATAGCATGTTGGCCCAGAGCAACTCATGACCAAACAATTTTTGACAATAGTAATTTAAAAAGAAAATTACAAAATAAGACTTTTTCGAGATATATTTTGGTAGGTGATAGTCGATATTCTTTACAGCCATATTTAATGACTAAATTACAAGAAGCAAGAACACTAGCTGAAAATTTGTATAACGAGTCCATAATAAGAACAAGAAATGTGGAGAGGCAGTATGGTGTGTAGAAATGTCATTTCCCTATTTTGAGGGTGGGAATGCGACAACATGTTGTCTGTGTGATGGATATTATTGTTGCTACTGCAGTGTTGCATAACATCGCAATAGATATGAACGATTTATATCCTGAAGAAGAGGTGGAATATATCAAAGGTCTATATGATGAAAATGATAATGTTGGAACATATTGTTAATAATGCCAGGCATTATCGACAACTTTTAATAAACGAGCACTTTGATCAATTGTAGATATTTTATTATAATCTAATTAAAATTTTTATGACTTGTATTATATGTATATTTACATACAAAAAATAAATTCCTTAAACTATATCACTCCTCTTTATTATTAACATATTTCATGTTTATGGTCCAATTATCTTTTGATATTCTTCACTGCAAGGTCAAGTAAAAGACAAACAAGTTTCTTCATTGATGTATTAAGAAAATAATTGAAATTTTTACAATTTGCTCGTTACATTCGACTTGTTTTTTTTAAGTTCTTGGTGACAAGAATTGAACAATCTTCTATTTTCTTTTAATTTTCTCATTGGAGATGGATAATGTTTGTCCATTTTCTCCTGTCTTTCGAGTGTTACGGGTGTAACACATTTTGACGTTTCGGGTTTTCAGGAAATCTTACGATATATACATATATGCAATGACATTGCTTCCTCGCTGTTTTCTATGGATTGGGTTTAAAGGGTTTCTTCGGCGAGTCACAAATGACCCCTTTGAGGGCCCCATTCTTCTTTTTGTCTTATAGGGGGTGTATTTCTTGAGTTAGGATGGATTGTGGCCTTTTAAATTGCCCGTCGTGGTCTTGGATCCGTATCGAGTTAATTAAGTCGTTTGGGTGGGCTGGTAATGAGTCGAAATATTTTCCGGCAAGGAGTTTTATGTGTTCTTGAAAGAGGGGCATCTCGAGGTCTTGATGAATGTTGGTGTTCCTGATGTACCATGGGGCCCCTACCATGACACGGAGGAATTTGTTTTGAACTACTTGTAGCTTTAGAAAGTGTGATTTTGCGGCATGACCCCAGATTGGGGCTGCGTAGGAAATTGAACAATATCATTGTCAAATCTTTAAATACTATGCAGAGAGTATGAATAAACAAGAGATGTCAAGTCCATGTTAAAACGTGGAGACATTCGCCCTCTACAGTTGCGGATTTTAATTAAATTGCTTGCCCGGAAAATTTAAATGTATATGTATTTACTCGTAATAGAAGTATTCAAGTTTTTATACTTTATCTAGTGACTAAATGCAGATAAAATCTTCATTTTGTCCCTAGATAAAGTAAAAAAAATATTTCAATTAATATAATTAATATTTAATCTGCAATTAAACAATACTTACGCATCTTTTGCTAATGTTTGTTCCACATAACATCAAGAATAGAATAGTATGTGCCAGTAACAACAATATTCACTTGTTTTGGCACATCTTTTTGCAGGGTTTAAATTGAAAGTTTTAATAAAGTAAACGCTATTTTTTAAAAAAGCAATATTTTATTAAATATGTTCATTAGATAAATCATATATTACAACACTTTTGATGCATGTTGTTGTAAGTAGGCATTAACAACTGTATTGGGTCTAGCATCTTGTTTAGACAATTTTTTATTCACGAGTTTTATAAAATGATTTGCCATAACAACTGTTAAGGAATAACACATACTTATTTCTTCTCGGTGTTGACATTTTAAAAATACAAGAATTTTAATTTATTATAGACATATAATTCTTGTATCCAATCATTTCATTCTCCCCAAAAATTCAATTTTTCTTGGAATCAGAGAAAAATTATTACAAACAATACAGACATAATCAAGAAAATATATACATATACTTAATGTGAAATGTTACTAGTTATAGTAAGTTAAATAATAAATTATCTTATATCTACAAAGCCTTTAGTAAATAAGTAGTAATTGCATATGTTGTGAATGAATATGGAACTTAACTAAAACAGCATCTACATGTAACTTACGTCTTTGGGGTGTAATATTTTTACTGTGATATTCTGGTGAAACTGATATAGAAGTTGATGTATTCAGACAACTTGCGTTAACTGATATATTTCTTCTTTGGGGTGTGCCAATTTGTAAACCTGAAGTGCTTGAGCAACTTATAGCTAATGTACATTGTGAATCAGTTTCTAATGATAAATGTACAGTAGGTATTGTACCACGATTTAATTTTAATTTTTCTTCAGTTTGAAACTGATTATCTTGAAAATGCCTTTGACAAACATTATATGAATGTAGCACTTTTTTCTGAGGCATTTCTAACAGTGCACTATTATTTACCGCTGCTAACCAATTATTGTTTAAAGTATCGTCTCTTGGAAACGTAAAGTACCGTATTTGTGGATCATTGACAAATCTCTTCCCCGGTACACAACATTTTTTTCGGTACTGGTACGATTGCTCCTACAAGTAATTTGATAAATCTATTAAGAATTTATTTCTGGTATTTATATAACAAAACAGTATACTTACCATTTCAAAAGTATTTTCATATAAATATATACATATTCCATAAAATAATATGTTTATTGTTCTATAATCAACTTTAACCCTATTTTTTTCTGGCAACTATTTAGGGAATTACCAAAACTATCATATATTTCAAGAGGTTCGCACGATAATACAGTTCTCTACTGCCTCACTTTCCGATTTTATTGCCATCTCTTATTGCGGATTCTAAACAAAAATATGTCCCGCATATTCCATAAACCTGCCTACCCACTGATACTATGCATGTCTAGGTACTTTTCGTTGCCAACATAAATTGTGAATTATTTTATGTTGGCTACAAACACTTGCGTATTTGTGGCGGATAATCGTAATCGACTTAATACTTAACCCCTATGTTTATCTCACAGATCTTATGGTTTTGTCAATAATATAAATTTATTTTTATATGGTAGTAATGTCCCCAAACATAAAGTTACAATGAAAATAGATAATGCCAACATAAATACAAACATCCAGAATAAGTTGGTGAAAACAGAATTTACTATGAAAATTACTTATTGCACACACACACAGCATTTTTTTAATGCATGCATTAAACAATGCTGCAATTTTCGGAGTGATGCGGCATCAATAGTTGCATCAATAATTTATAATCCAGCCTCAAATTTCAATTCTTCAGGAACTTCGCCTATTTTTAGAAATTATTTTTATCGAACTATACAATTCCCGACCTTGAGTTTTCAATACATATTGCAGTGAATTGTGCTTTTGAATTATTATCTTAATTTTTCTTAATGGCTTATATTCACAATACACAGCAATCTCTCCGAACTAGACTCAGTCAGGTGGGCACCTTCCTTGAACTCCTTCCTCGTCAGGGTTTTTTCTTTCGAAAGTCGTGTTTTAAATGAAGAAATAATACAAATTAATAAACTCAAGAAATAAAACTACCATTAACAGCACAAACATATATTTTTTCTTAAAAAAAACGAAAAAAAAAAAAAAAAAACTACTTTACCAAATATAAAGCAGAATTTTTGACTAAATAGCGTCTTAATGAAAGAGAAAAAAACCCTTATAAATACTGACTTGTATAAGAGAAAAAAAAACTCTGAATGAATCCCGAACAATAATCCAAAACACAATATAAACAAACTTTATTAGCTGTCATTTACTACTTTATCCCCTCAAAATTTCAAACGTCAAAAATAGAACTTTCTATTTTTCGCACGCAACTCAAATTACCCAAGCGCAATAGACCCATTTAGTGATGACGTAGTAGTTCAGCGCGGCAACCAACCGGCGATCTAAACAACTAGCATAGCAACCGTTGCTATGGGAAATCGTGCGAATGCATGCGAAATTAGTCTATATTTAATAACTTTCTAAGATCCAACTTTAACCAAGTCATTTCACTTAAGATATAGCACAAAACGTTTCTTGTTTGTTGTTTTTGTTTCGGGACTGCAATCATTGTGGATTATTTAAAATGGCACAAAAGCATTTGTTGAAGTTATCCTCCTTAAATAATTATTTTCAAGACGAAATGAAATTAATAGAAAAGGGCGAAAATGCGCTAGAGTCTGGCCATGTTATAGATATGAGGTATGATGATGATTTGAAACTCATCAAAGGAAAAGTACATGCAAGCATGAGAGATAAACAATACAGTGTTGAGGTAAGATAAATAGTATCTACATTAAAAGAAATGAAATTATTAAAATATGAAACATTTGTTGCTTTAGATGCATGTAATATTATATTTTAATTTTGTAGATCTTGGACCAAGAGAAAAATGTATCATCTACATCATGTACATGTCCACGTGGGCAGGTTTCGTGCCACCATGTTGCAGCACTCGGGCTATTTGCACACTACAATTTATCAGTCACAGACCAATCATGTAGTTGGTCAGTACCTAAAAAAGACAAAGCCATGACTGAAAAAGTGAAAACGGTTGACGAAATGTTTTCACAACCTAAAGAATACAGAGCTTCAACGAGAAGTGTCACAGATGAAGAAGTTGAAGCTCTAAGAGAAAAGCTGGCTTTCTTTGGTGGAGTAGTAGGATTTAGTTGGCTTCTATCACCTAAAGTTACACCACAGGACGATAATCTTGTTCCACAGATTACTGATATTCTGTTTCCTGTTGAATATCATACAAGTAATGAAAAAATTCCTTACTTTGAAGAAAAAGTTCGTGTTTCTCCTCAACAAACCTTAACCATATTCCATAAAACTGTGGGACAATCAAAAAATCCTTTGTGATTGATAACACGTAAATTTCGCCTAACAGCAAGTTTATTCAGTGCAGTCTTGACAGCTTGCAGAAGAAATCGATATCCTCCTTCGCTTTTCAAGAAACTAACAGGTTTGCTTAAAAAAAATTTGTATATTCTTTCATATCGTTTTTTATTATACAGGAACATATAACTTAGATGGAGTAAAGGCAATTCAATGGGGACGAGAGCATGAAGCCCAGGCAATTGCAGAATTTAGTACTGCCACTGGATTATCAGTATCACCTGCTGAAATATGGCTTGATCAGTGTGGATACCTCGGGGCCACCACAGATGGCCTTGTAAGTGAAGAAGACCTTTTGGAAGTAAAATGTCCATTTAAATATCGAAATTCAAATATTATGGAAACACTTTCTGATGAAAAAAATTATATCTGTTCTTACAGTAAGGAACAGCAACAATTTATAGTAAATGAAAACCATGAATATTTTCATCAGATACAAGGAGCATTGCATTTACTAAATAAAAAGAAATGTCACATGGTTATATGGACTCCTCAAGTCGTCGCAATAATCCCTATTCCAAGAAAAGAAGAGTGGGCAGAAAATATATTTATTCTAAAAGATTTTTATCTTACAAAATTTCTTCCACATTTGGTGAATTCAGAAATGTAATAATATTTAAGAATTTTCAGGTTTCGCTTTATATAGATGTAGTTCATAATATCTAAGTTTTAATTAAACAACAAATTCAGTCATATAGTCATTATTTATTTCATTTGTAAATTATATAATTAAACAAACCATGCTTAGATAGAATAGTTATTAATGTACATTTATCACTGTATTTCTAAAAACAAAATATGTACCTTCATAAATAAACAGTTGTAAAAATTTTGTTTTCATTGTTCGCCTACAAAATAGGTTTCAACTTCTTTCAACAGTGGGTACTGGAAATTAGTTAATGCACCACATACTTGGAATATTTTTGTTGCGGAACTAATTAAGTTTTGGGCAATTAAATTCAATATTTTGTAGCCCTTAATGCGACGAATTGCTCTTTCGACATGTATTCTCGCACGAGCTATATTTTTAGTTTGTATTACCTGTGAAGGTGTAAATTGTGGTTGACACAAAAATGGTGGAATATTTAACGAAACACCTGCTGGTAAAATGTCACTTATGAGAAATCCCTTATGTGCGATAATTAAATCTCCAGGTTCAAATATATTAACCACTCCACAGTGCTGCACAATCTTCTTATCAGAAGTTGAACCTGGATATAATGAACTCATATAAGTCACGACACCATTAGATGCAACTCCTACAAGGCTTTTTAAAGTATTTCGGTGCTTATAGTGGCTGTATGTTTCTTTTTGTTTTTGCAATGAGGACGGAATTTCAGAAAAAAATTCTGTGCAATCTAGCACCATTCTGGTATTTGGAAACAAAGCAAAACAATTTGGTAAGCATGCTTGGTTATCTTCAACAGAGGGTACAGATGACATCAATGTGGAAAATATTACTTCGTGCAACAGATCGTGCAACTTAAAAAAATATTTGTGACTGTTGCAACACTACAGCTAAACCGGTGAGCTATGTCTTTATGTGTAGGATTCTAGCGCAGCTTGTATAACGTTAAAAATAGCTGATCAATGGCAGAAATGCTTTCTACATTCCATCCTAAATAATAATTTCTATCTATATTTTCCAACAATTGGAAAAGAGATAAAAATATCTCTGCGTTTGGAAGTCCAGTATACAAAACAACTAAATCATCTTGGTTTTTAATATGACTAAAGCTGAACGAGGTTTGCATCTTCTCCAGTTTTTTTGTCACAATATCCAACTCCTGCTTCAAAAACATGTTTTCTGCTTGAGTCAACACACTGCTTGTATTTGTTGTATCATCCTTATTTTTTACAACAGTTGAGGTAGTAGTACTAGTAGTTGCAGACACATCTTCATCATCAAATTTGGTGCTATCCGGTTGAGTATTTTCACAAACAAACATTTTTCTGTAATGTAACAAGTAATAACAATTAGTAAATTATGATTTAAATACATATTTATTGCTGTAACATACTTTGCTCGTTTCGTTCTTGGAGGTGAATTAAATAAGTGGCTTCGGTTTACATTGTGTTCAAATATTGTAGGTCCATTTTCTTTTAAACCGTCTCTAAAGTGACAACTACATATTCGTGAACCGTTGCTTGGCTCCCTATCTGCTCTCCTAAACACATAGAAAAATATGGGATTTTTTAAAACATCACATTTTACTAAACATGTGAACATAAGATAGCCTTACTCTTACCTAATTAATTTTATCCACCGTCGCCGCTCATTAAGTTTTTTCGGAAATGTAAAGAACTTGCACGAATGTTTTTCGTTATAATGTTTGCAATCGGGGGCGAAGCACATCATCTTTTTTGTTAGTCAAAAGTAACAAAAAAAGACAAAACAATTTCACGCAGCACGTTTTAACGTAACGTCTAACGATATAATGGAACTTGTATGGATCGTTTCTGTGTTGCTAGGCAACCGCTGACGTCACACTAAATGGGTCTATACCAGCTTGTGACAAAATAATTTTCCCGCCTATCTAATATACTACATCATTTAAATGAACAAAAAACTAACTTCAAAAAAACAGACTAATACGTTTTGTTAATATTTCTACTGATTACAACACTATTACAAATTAAATTTATAAATTTAAGAAGCTTCAAATTTCAATCGAATAATAATTATAACTATATCTATAAATATATCAGATTAGAATACATACATTTTTAGTTTTTTCACGTACGCTACAAAAACTATTTCACGAGAGATTCAGATAGGCTATACAAATCAATTAATAAGTTTAACACATCAAAGTAAACGTAATGAATTTTTTAAACATCAACTCAACCAAAAACACACCGTAACTATCAAATTGAATTAAATAAAATTAAGTTTTATTTAATTTACCACAAAAATTACAACCTATCTCGAAAAACTCTATCGAATCTCTGACAATGAATTTCCTGGAAACAGCAAGCTACTCCCACCTAACAAAAATATAAATCAAACTGGCGACCTAAGAATAATATATATAAATATATTTGATTATAGCTTCCACTTGGCGCGTACTACAAACATCAATCCACGCTCGTACAACCTACAGACGTGGACAAAAATTATACATTACAATAAAATTATTATAAAATTTTTCAATTTTAAAAGTTATTCCCCTGGAATAAAATATACATGGATACACTAATTTATAATGTTTCATATATCTTTTTTATTTTCTTCTGCAGGGAAAATCTACTGCAATATGTAGTTATTCCAAGAAAGATGGTGTAAAATTTTTTTCTATTTAATTTTTTCGAATATTACGCCTTTAAAAATATTTTATAACTTATCAAACTTTTATTATTGAATTCGCAAAAATATTATTCAATTGTAAGTAAACATACTGCAATTTTGAAAAATTTTAAAAATAATTTATACATTAGACTATTGCGCCATCTAATTAACGACCTTCAAACTGCAGAAAGTTACAATTAATTTCGGCGCTGAATTATCATAGTTCAGTTATTTTCTCAAAGATGGTGTATGATATTTTTATTCTCGGCTGTTGTTGCAGATACTTCTTGGTGAAACATTTTAACTTCATACAGTAAATAATAAAAATAAATTAAAACACTTGGCTTGTTTCACTATGAGATTTATTTAAATACTCTAACAATTGTTTCGGCTGTTATGCCATTCTCAAAGAGATCTATAAATCTAACTTAAAGACTATCGCACTTGTTCTTATATGTTGTCTGTTCTTGTGTGTAGTGGGGGTGGTATTATATTGTGTATTACGGTGTCTATAAAGGGTGTATTGGCATATTCTATCTGTGTGTTGGTGATTAATAGATTTTGTTTTTTCGCTATTTTAATTTCTAATATTTCTAGGAGGTCCAATCTCTTGCTTTTTGTGATATTGTGTATTAATTCGCAGTTATCTATATCGGGGAAGTGGTTGAGTTCTATACAGTGTTCGGCAAAGCCTGTGTTTTTCTCACTATATAAAATTGACTTTTTGTGTTCTTTAACTCTGTTTTTAATGGCTCGTCCACTTTGGCCGATATAGATAGCTTCACAGTCTTTACATTTTAATTTATAAACACCTGATTGGTCCATTTTATCTCTTTTATGTAACAGAATAGTAAAAGGATTAGACATCAAAATAAGCTGGGTAAATAAAACAAATTTAGGAACAATGATTAGCAACAACAAAGATAAAAGAGATAAAATGGACCAATCAGGTGTTTATAAATTAAAATGTAAAGACTGTGAAGCTATCTATATCGGCCAAAGTGGACGAGCCATTAAAAACAGAGTTAAAGAACACAAAAAGTCAATTTTATATAGTGAGAAAAACACAGGCTTTGCCGAACACTGTATAGAACTCAACCACTTCCCCGATATAGATAACTGCGAATTAATACACAATATCACAAAAAGCAAGAGATTGGACCTCCTAGAAATATTAGAAATTAAAATAGCGAAAAAACAAAATCTATTAATCACCAACACACAGATAGAATATGCCAATACACCCTTTATAGACACCGTAATACACAATATAATACCACCCCCACTACACACAAGAACAGACAACATATAAGAACAAGTGCGATAGTCTTTAAGTTAGATTTATAGATCTCTTTGAGAATGGCATAACAGCCGAAACAATTGTTAGAGTATTTAAATAAATCTCATAGTGAAACAAGCCAAGTGTTTTAATTTATTTTTATTATTTACTGTATGATATTTTTAATTAGTCATTTTCATTTTTCCAGATATTATACATATTACGCTATTAAATAAATAATAATTTTGTATTATAAATACGAAAACAGTAAGATTTGATTTAAGTGAATTGATATTTGTAGTTTTATCATTATCCTCAAGTAAAATAGTAATTAATTAATGTCTGTGTACTATGGAGGAGTATAGTAAGAATACAAATACTTGTTAATACCTCGACCGTTTTCGTGGTTATAATATATAATTATTATTTATATAGAAGCATAATGAAATAGAAATATTAAGCAATATTTTTATTATATTAAATAATATGTATTTAGAAAGATTAAAATAAAATAATAGAAAATTGCTGCTCCATCTTTGACGGAATAACTAAACTACTAATTGTGTCAAATGTTGTCAAGACCATGGATGGAAAACTAAATTTCTCATGTTCTACAGTTTGGACATTGGAAATTGGATGGCGGCAAGGTTTTATGCTTATATTATTTATTAAATATTTCAAAATTGGAATATATTCTTATACTCAATAGTATTGTTCGTGAATTGAATAAAAAGTAATAATAATTAATTTTTGTAATATATTTTTAAAAGCGTAACGTGGTACTTATATACGTTTCGAAAAATTAAATTTATAAAAATGTTTGGTTATCTCCTTTTGAATAGCTAAATATGGAATAATTTCTGTGAGTGCTGTATGGCATAGGTTTGAAACTCGGATATAATTCTAACAGCAGTTTGGATAATGGTAATTAGATGGCAGTACAGTAACATGAAAATTATATTAAAATTTACAATTTTCGTTTATAATTCAATAGCGTTATATGCCGTTAATTGAAGGAATATATAAAGATGCGCAATAATTATGCACTTTAGCGTAGCCAAAATTGGTTTCGACATCTAGGCGTCGTATCGTAGTGTTGGTTTCGATATGATTTCAGTTTACCGTCCATTGAAGAAATCATTTTATGTTAGGGTTCTACTTTAGGGCACTACGTTAATTTATTACTGATGATGTTGATGGCCAGTTCAAAAAATTTTTATATAACATATACTATTTATATTGATTCGTGACTTCAAAAAAACCCACAAAAAGAAGTCTGGAACGGTTAAATCGGACGATCTTACCGGCCAGTGCAAATCGCCAAAACGAGAGATAAGGCAACCCGGAATTGCAGCCTTCAGAATTTCGGTTGTGGCTCGTGCAATATGCGCTGTTGCTCCATTCTGGAACCACATGTTTTTCAGTCCCAATTCATCCAGTTGAGGAAGCAGATACTCGTTGAGTATGGCTCTGTAGCGCTCACCGTCCACAGCAGTCATTTGGCCCGCGGCGAAAAAATAAGTCCCAATGGCGCTTCCAGCGTAAACAGCACACCATGCAGTAACTTTGAGCGGGTGTAATGGCTCTTTGTGTGTTATACGCGGATTTTCGGTGCCACAGAAGCGATAATGTTGCTTATTCACATATCAACAGAAATGGAAATGGGTCTCGTCGCTCATGATGATTTTCGATGAAAAGTTGTGTTTCTCGTGGTCGAGATCCTGGATGGCTTAAGCGTAGGTTACAAGCGATTGATGCACAGTCTGCACTTTGTAACGGAACATTTTCAAGTCTTTCACCAAAATTCTCTGTAAAGACCGCCGATTGATGCCCAATTGCGTGACACGTCTTCTGGTCAATACTCCGGGGTTCATTGCGATATCTTCAGCCACAGTCGCGATATTCTCAGCAGAGCAACTGCTCCGGGGCCGGCCAGACCTGGCAGCATCTCGTGTTGTCCCACACTCTTCAAGTCGAGCGGCTAAACGCCGTAGTGTTTGCTCAGTTGGTGTCAGACTACCGGGAAATCTGCGCCGAAATTCACGCTGCGCCAATACCACCGACGAATTATTCCGCAAAAAAATCGAAACATATATTCCGCGTTCTTGAGGAGTATAGCTTGTAGTATGTATTGTTAATGTGTATTTTGTATCTGTTTACTTCACAAGTGTCAAAGCAGAATTGACATTTGCCGGCGTTCGCAGAAATTATAGCATCTTCCGATAGGGTGATGACTTTTGCGCCACCTAGTATATTAAAATGCATTTACTCATTTATTGAATTTATTTCTTAAATTTTCTAGAAAATTCTTTATATGAAAAATGTTACTTATTTCTTTTGAAGAAAAAGAAATTAATAAAATAAGTTAGGTAGGTTACTGGCAGAGAGGTTCAATAACTATTAAAAAAAAAAACTCATTAATATATGTATATTTTTGCTAACATTATGACGGAAATCGTTAAAGATTATATTGTTTTAACACTTAACAACAAAAGATCATGTCGCCGGTATTTCCTTCAAAACAAGTAATTACTATATTGGATACGTGTTAGTAAGTAGTTACTCAATGGAAACTTAATTGCTACAGGTTTCCCAAAACTATATTCTATTCGTAAACGTGTAGTTCAGTTGTAGTTGACCTCTAGAAGTTGCTGTTAATACAAGATTACACTCGAATTAATTTTAATATTTTATTTAAATATAACAGTAGTGCCACCTAACAAAATAATAAACAAAATGTTAAAAGTAATATTTTTTATATTTGGAATTATTTATATTTGTGGTGTTACATCGTTACCTGAAATAAATCCAAGATGTGCGATAGTGTTTTGTGAAGATCAAGTGCCGGAAGATTGTAAAGTTGGTGAAATATTTATCGAAAAATATGTACGAGAGAATTGTTGCAATGTTTGTGTGGCGATGTCGGAGGTATGTATAGAAAATGTACAAACTGGTATAATAATAAGTTATTAATATTAATGTATTAAAATATATACGAGAGTTGATCATTATGTTCGTGCTTTTTTGAATTTCACGCGTTGTAAATTGAAAAGCAACCCTACTCCTGTCAACTACCATCTGTCAGTAGACGACTACTGTCAAAGTTTGAGAAGAAAGCTTTTTATTGGAGGAAGGAAACCATAATTCAAACCAAGGGTAAGCTTGATAAATGCTATGGTGATTAAATTTCGTTGTGGTCCAATAGATCGTTAGGCAATATAAGAAAAAGAATTGGACCAATATTCGATCTTTGAGGAACGCTAGAAATTGCATGATACACTCGAGAACTACATCTATTTTAAGTTCCGTATTGCTGGCTATTATATAGATACGAGTTGGAATAAGTAAGTAGTGCATTGCAGAAATCAAATTCTCCTATCTTAGTTATCTAAATTTCATGATTAGGGACCGGACACAAGAGGGCCATAACTAGAGCAGACCAATTTCCGTGCGCGCCATGTGCACCGATGTGAGGATGATTGTATTGCATCAGAACTAATAAAAAGCATTTAGTATGTGTTTAGTACTTGCTTAGAATGCATGTAAGTGTAAGCATACGTAATAAAATGTCGTCGACACATAAATCGAGAAAACGACCGTTGTCAGACGAAGTGAATAAGTTTATTATGGATTTCCCGGACTTAATATACGATGGCTCAAAAATTAAATGTTTAGTGTGCAATACATATCTAATGTGTTGGTCAAAAACACATTGTAAAGAACACGTAAGCAGTTCGAAGCACAATAATAACAAAATTAATCGACAACAGTTTATACATGAACTATGTGTAACTATGATTGTGTGTACACTGCCATTTACCTTGTTAAGTAATGATTCATTTATTTCATTTTGGAATAAATACGCGAATCAAAAATTACCGAACACGACAACGTTACGAAGGAATTTACCATCGGTGCGTAAACAGGTTGAAAATAAAATCAAAGTCGAACTGAAAAATAAAGAACTGTGGTAATGTGTGGATGAAACAACTGATAGCAAAAAACAATCTGTAGTTAATGTGATGGTGCGTAATATGGAATCGCGTCAACCAACGTCTTCAATTTTATTAGCATCCAGACGACTAGAACAATGTAATGCCGAAAAAATTTCAGAGGTGCTATTAGATACTTTGGAAAAATTTAAACTTTCGAAAGACCAAGTATTAATGTTCATCACCGATGGTGCCGCAACCATGTGTTCTGTAGGCCGGTCTCTTAGAAAATATTGTCCTAACTTGTTACATATTACGTGTAAACTGCATGCTCTACACCTTCTGGCAGAACAGGTTCGTAGATGTTATCCAGAGGTAGATGCTTTAATATCGAGTACGAAGGCAGTATTCCTGAAATCTCCAAACCGTATTCGGAAATTTTACGAATTGTGTCCCCATACCCCTGAGCCACCACAGCCGATTCTGACACGTTGGGGTACATGGTTACGGGGCGGGGTTTTACTATCATGAACATTTTGAAAAAATTAAGGACGTGGTTTTATAATTCGATCCGAAAGAAAGTGCAGAAAGTGTCCAGATTAAAATGGATTTACAAAGTATTCGTGAGAATTACTTGGGACTAGAAGAAGCAATAACAAAATTAGAAAATTCGTCGCTGTTGTTAGAGGAATCACTGCAAATCGTTAAAGATGTTCACGCACAACTGTGTGCTGTAGAAGACGCAAACAGTGAAAGAGTTCTAATTAAATTTTAAAGTGTTATAGACAGAAATGCAGATTTTGACACCTTAACACGTATTTGTGATGGCACGTCTACAGATGCGTTAAGTTGCTTAAAAAAGTATTTTGATTATGCGAATATAACATCACTAGATGTAGAACGCTCGTTTTCCGAATATAAACATATTTTTTCGCATTTTGACAAGTAATGTGCTACTTTACTACAATCAAAATCGTTTATTAAAGTGGCACTTTACCACATAGATACGTCACTTTACTACATAGTAATGTCATGTCAATAAAACTCAGTGTGACAGAATAGAAATTTGTCATCTGAAGCCTCTTTCAAAAATTTCATAACGTCTTCCATAGTCAACACTTTTGACTTCTTTGGTTTGTACCCGTCATTTTGACGTTTTAAGAATGCAGTTAGTTTTTTATATTGTGATATATCTATATTATCGTTAATTTGTATAGTACTTTTCAACATTGAATATGTAGACCACAAACCGGATGCCTTAAGGACTTTTGCGTAAAATAATGAAAGACATTGTATGAATAACACTAAAATATATAGAAACAAATAGCTTACCTTCTCAAAAAAATACGCTAGCATGACACTTTCATCAATTATTAGTGCTTTTTTTGTTATCTTCCAATTACAAAATATTTCATATGTTTTCCCGTATTTTTCTTTTGATTTCAAAGGAAGTAAACCCGAAGACGCTTCTCGAGCGGCATTTTAAATATCTTTAGAATAATGTTCTAAAGTAAGTTTTAGTAGCAAGACTCATTTTTAACTAAAACTCAAATCGACTTACAAAAAATGAAGTTTGTTTACTGTTACTGTGTCGTTACTATGTAAATAAACATAGCCGAATCAGATTACGGAAATCCTGTACAAATACCTACTATAACATTTTAAATATTTAAGTTTATAATGCTTATTCTTGCAAAATTCGAAAAAATAGTGTAAACAAACTCGTAAGAAAAGCAGTTTTACTAAACTCATACAGCTTTAAGTTACTCGCTCGCTCCGCTCGCTCGTACTCAAACGTATATTCGTTTAGTAAAACATTGCTTTTCTATACTTTTTGTTTAATATAACAAGTGTTCATTTGAAAAGTCAATCTAGTAGCATGTGATTTACTGAGAACATTTTGAAGTATGTCGTAAATTAAAATTTACTACTTAACCTACGAAGTCGTATATTTTGACAGTTTCATACATACAAATAAATAGCAAATAATAGGTATTTATTGAAAACTATAACAAATGTTGAAAATGTTGTCCTTCAAGATCAATGCACTTTAAAATCCTCCGTTCAAAATTTCTGATGATATTCTGCAACATTACTGGATTGTTATTAATTTCCATGGATTTCTGTGCGATTCTCTGTAGCATATCATTCAAATTCAATATAGGTGTTCGAAATATGTTATTTTTTAGATAAGGCCACAAAAAGAAGTCGCAAGGTGTTAAATCGCATGAACGTGCAGGCCAGGCAATTTCAGTATTTCGACTAATTATACGATCATCAAAAAATTCTCTTAAATAATCCAAAGATTCTGCAGTACAGTGACAAAGTGCTCCGTCTTGTTGGAAATATGCATTTTGAAGTTCATCATCATGCAACTGATTGACAAATGGTTGAAAAATTTCCGTACGGTACCTTTGAGCAGTTAACGTTCCCTGAAAAAATATTGGTCCAATGATTCGCCTTTGGCTTATCGCTGCCCAAACACCAATTTTCTCTGGATGTAGCGATTCTTCATTAATTACATGTGGATTTTCACTACTCCAAATTCTTGTATTTTGCGAATTTAGGTATCCCGTTTTATAAAACCATGCTTCATCAGTAAAGATGACTCTTTGCGAAAGTTCTCCATTATTGTTCATATTTACAAACCAATTACAAAACTGTAGTCTACGTGGGTAATCAATTTCTAACAATTCTTGTACTGCTGTGACACGGTATGGATAAAGTTGCATATCTTTTTTTAATAACTTGTGAGTTGTACCAACAGAAAGGTTTATTTGTTGACTCAAATGTCGAACAGATGTTTGTGGTTCATTTTCCATGATTTCTTCAACACGATTGACAACTTGAGATGTACGTTTCTTAACTGCTCCGTTGCCTGATTTTCTTAAGAGACTACCAGTTTCAGAAAAAAGTTTTAAAGTTCTATCCAAAGTATTCTTAAATTGTATATAATCTGTTACAAAATGTGGAAACTCAACTTGAAATTCTACCATGCAATCTTCAACTGAATAAACCCATAAACCACCAATTTTATTACCACTTCGAAAATAAACCTGGACTAAAAAAATTTTATGTTCTAAAGTGAAAGCCATTTTAAAACTGAGAAGCAATTTATTTAAACCAGAATCGACGCACGATTATTTTATGCACTAACTGATATTTGTGATTGACATCAAATGTCATTTGGATTTACGTTTACGGAACAACAAACACATTCTAATATATATGCGTCTTATTCTATCAAAATTTCAAAGTAACCTAGATTGACTTTTCAGTTGAACACATGTTACTATTTTCCTCACGCCGGACATGTTTTTCAGAAATAACCTTAGAAACGCACCTGATGTTGAAAATATACAATCGAGTTTCTCCAGTTTGTCAATCCTTGGAAGACGCTTAAAACGGGAAGTGTTTTTTTAAATCCTCTGTCGTGCACACAATCACTGATTTCATACATTTTCCATTTTATTTATAGGTACATACAACGCTGCTATAATATCTACTATTCTTATTTTTCGTATGTTTATGCATATTACTTTAATAGCAGAAAACCAAATGTATATTTAATTATTTCTGAAAGAATAAATGTCTCTACTTCTATACTTATATCGGTAACAAGCTCATGTTGCATCCCTATTCTATCGCATATTCTAATATATTACGAATTACACTCCCATACCGGCGCTCATGGCGCGCATGGAAATTCGTCTGCTCTACCCATGACTCATCACTCATCACTAACGAGCGTCCTATTGAAAATTTGTATGTTTAAAGAGTATTAATATTAATTAGCAATACTTTCTCAAGGTTCTCTTCTGTAAAATTTATTTTCTTTGAATGATATACATTCTTGTAGATAGAAAACGTCCTTTCTACATCGCAACTGGTTATATGTATACTGGAAATATTCTTTTGTTTCAGCGTATTTAGCAGTTAGATTTTGAGGCATTGTCCCCATACACGATTGCCGCAATGTTATTAAATCTGGATTTCTATTAAAAACTGCGTCTAACTTTTGCCGAAGGCCACATCCGAACTGACTCGGAATATTTTTCAAATTATATCGAATTGTAGGTACGAGGGTGCTCTAGAAGTTCGACGATAAACATTTTTTCGCTATGCGTGACGGTAAAGAAGAAAAAATGAAAACCGATTTCGTTCCCCAAATTTTGTCTAATTTTCGCCGATATCTCGAGAACGGATGATGTTAGGTGAAAAAGTCATATGACACAAATTGTAGAGAATAAAAAAAGGAACAAAAAGTAACCATGTAACTTCCCCATAGGACGACGAGGAGCCAAGTTATCGTGAAAATCATAATTTACCACTCTTTCTTCAAGATGGGGGCGCACGAGCGGAAAGATCATAACCTCGCACGGACGTGCGGACTTGCCAACTTTGCGGCGCGCTAGAACTCGTAATTTTGGAGATGGAGGGGAAAAAAAAATATCGAATTGTAGGTACGAGTATGCTCTACAATTTTGGCGATAAACATTTTTTCGCTATGCGTGATGATAGAGAAGAAAAAAATGAAAACTGAATTCGTACCCCAAATTTTGTCCTACTTTCGCCTATATCTCGAGAACGGATGATGTTAGGTGAAAAAGTCATATAACACAAATTGTAGAGAATAAAAAAAGGAACAAGAAGTGACTACACAACTTCCCTGTAGAATGATGAAGAGCCGAGTTACAACGGAAACAAAAATCCAGCCTTATTTTCTAAATAGCTTAAAATAGTCACTAGGGTTTCGTACGACCCTTAGGCACACAAATTAGCCCCCCCCCCCCAAAAAAATAAAATAACATATAACTAATAAATACATTAAAATGCATTTATTCATTTACTTAATCTTTTATTTCATAAATATTCTATAAATATAGTTTTGAGAGTTACAAAATTGAACAAGTAATTCTTCATTTGAATAAGGTTACTTATTTTTTTTTGAAAAGAAACAAATTAATAAAGTCAGCACAAGCTACTGGCAAACAGATACAACAACTATTCAAGAAAAAATCTCATTAACATATATTTTTGCCAGCATTATGAAGAAAGTCGTTAAAGACACATTGTTTTAACATTTAACAAAAGATCAAGTTGCCGTGTTTCCTTCAAAACAAGTAATAACGTAATTGTATTGAATACGTGTAAGTAATTACTTAATGGAAACTTGATTGCCACAGGTTTCCCAAAACTATATTCTGTTCGTATACACAATTTTGCAATGCATTTCAGTTGTACTTGACCTCCAGAAGATCCTGTTAATACGAGATCGCAGTAGAATTCGTTTTAATTATTTAAATATAATATTAGTGTCGGCTAACACAAAACAATGAACACAATGTTCAAAATAATACCTTTCATTTTTGGAATTACTTATATTTGTGGTGTTGCATCGTTACCCGAAATAAACCCGATTTGTGCAATAGTGTTTTGTGTAGATCAAGTACCAGAAGATTGTAAAGTTGGCGAAATATTTGTTGAAAAATATGTACGAGATAATTGTTGCAATGCTTGTTTGGTGATGTCTGAGGTATGTATAGGAGTTATATTATATAAGTTGTTAATATATAATGTATTAAAGTATGCATTAAAACTGCTAGTCTGAAATTATTTTTCGGTATTAATCAATTTAATAATTTAATCAATTTAGAGAACGGACACGCTTATCACATGATGACGCAAAGCCCAGTGCAGTACTGGCGAAAGGCTGTATTTCTAAAATATTTAATTTTATTTATATAATTGGAAAACGAACGGCTGGTGATCTATAAAATTACAAAATACATATTTATTTGTTCAAAAGTTGTATTTATAAAGTTTTTAATTTTATTTATATAATTGGAAAACATACGGGTGATGATCTATAAAATTACGAAATACATATGTATTTGTTGAAAAGTTGTATTTTTAAAGGTTTTAATTTTATTTCTATAATTGGAACATTCTTATTTGTTCATTTTCGTTCGTTCAAGTTGAGTAAAGGTGTATTAATATTGACTAGCAATAGTTTCTCAAGGTTTTCTTCTGTCAATTTTGTTCTCTTTGAATTAAGTACATCCTTATAAATAGAAAACGTCCTTTCTACATCGCAACTGGTTATAGGTGCATACTGGAAATATTATTTTATTTCTTCATATTTAGCCGTTAGATTTTGTGGAATTGTCTCCATACATAATTGCTGCAATGTAATTAAATCTGGATTTCTATTAAGAATTGCTTCAAACTTTTGCCGAAGGCCACATCCGAAGTCACTTGGAATACTTTTCAAATTATTGACAGCCACATCTAATATGGTTAATCCGTCATTTAATTTGAGATTTCGATTTTCAAAATAAGTGATTAGTTTTGGCAATTTTCCAAAGTGTTCGTGAAGAAAGTACAACTGATTTTTTAAATTTGGGATTTGTGTGAGCTCCTTGCACTCACCAATACTTCTAGCATCCTCTTTTAGCAGTGTTACGAAATGTTTTAGACTATCGAAATTCTCAGCATAATAACTAGTAGCTTCCAGCCATGTTCCCCATCTAGTTATTACTGGAGTGGGAGGCAGTGACAGAGATGGAAATTTTTCCCTGAAAAGAGCTACTCTCAATGGTGCTTTTCTGAAAACTTTTTTAAAAGCTGATAGAAGTCTATCAACTTCCGGAAAAGTGTCTCTGATATATTCACAGATTCTGTGGAGAGCATGTGCTACACAAGTAATATGCAGCATACTAGGATATGTTTTCTTCAATAGTCTGCCTGTTTTTAACATATACGCAGCACTATCACTGACAAATAAAAGTATTTTTTCTTTGTACGTGGCGTCCGAATGAAGCATTTTTTGCATATTCTCCTTAATGGTTTCAGCAACTGTTTCCGCATCAACTCTATTTATAACACTTGTTGCTATTACATATGAGTTATAGGGAATAGTTGGATGTAGTACACCAGCTACAACATTTAACACACAGCGTCCTAACATATCCACCGTGTCGTCGGCGCTTATCCGTATGTATTGATTTAAAAGATGGCTCCTAATGCGTTCTACTGTTCTCGTATAGTACCTAGAAACATAATATTTGCGTAAAGTTGATTCATCAGGAACATTTCGACCAGTATATTTTTTCAGAAATATTTTTAAAGTGGGATTGCTAAGTTTATTTAATGGAATATTAGCCGCCATAAAAGTTTTACATAGTTCAGATGTGTTTGCGATCCTAAGTGACGAATTTTTGACGATATTTTACGGATTTTGTAATAAATTTCGGAATCACTGACAATGGACATACAATCAGTATGACCGTCAATCCAACTCGCCATTGTTTTACAATGCCATTCTCGACATTCTTCCATATCATGTCTGAAAAAGTAACTTAAACAATGCTCTAGATCTAAATAAATGAAAACTAAAAATGTGTGCGTAAGTTATTAAAACTGAACGAAATTCAATGCACACTTACGTCGAAATAATTGGTAGAAATAGATTCAATCAAACGATATTAAACAGGATTTATCACAAAAATTACGATGTAATTAACAGTTAAAACTATGAAAACAAGAAACTTACTCACAGCACTTTATTTATCTTACGAAATATAAACTAATAAATAAAATACATTATAAAAACCCCGCTTCTATCTACGCTCATGAAAACACTTTAAAAAACACTGTATTCTCCGAATACAATAGCTGAGTTGTCCATTGATATCGCTGCGAGACCAGGTGGCCGAGTAAGTCAAACAAATACTTCATTGAATTACGCCGGGATGTACTGTGCGACGTTATACGCAATTCCAATTGCCGATTGCGTTTTATGGAAATTGCATCCGTTCTCTATTAATCATAGACACAATCGGTAAAATATATTGCTTCTTAAGCTGATATACTCATATTGATCTTAATAACTGCGCAAAAATTAAAGTTATTCTGTCAATTTTTCCAAAACGACTTTTTAATGTTGGCAAATTGTACGTGAAGAGAGCAAATAATATTGACCGTATCGTATCGCCCATACGAGGCGTGGCTAGAAAATAACGAGACCGATGCTGTAAAACTTTTTATTTTAAAACGCGCCGCTTTTCCTTTGACAGCTTCAACGGTCGTAAATTTTGTTGCCTATAATACAGATTTAACCTTAAGAAACAGTTAAAAGTCATGCGGTGCCCGGTCAGGCGGATAAGATGGATGATTTAACACGGAAGCGTGTTCAGAACTTCACAAAAGGGGTGGTGGACGCGCGAAAAGATAAAATTTGTTTCAAACTACAATAGAACACTACCTTACTTAAAATGAAGTGCCATACGTCTATTCTTCTTCTGCTTCTTTTGCAAACTCATCTATGATGTCATAATAAAAACATTTTGGCGAAAAATCTTTCTTTGGAGACAGGGGTTAAGTAAAAACTCAAAAAAGGTATAAAACCCCTTACCACAATTAATAGTCGTATCCTAAATATGTATTTCGACAACTAAGTTGTCATTATCAGTAGGTAAACCCACTAAACAATGTGTGAAACATGGGGCACAGTAAAGCTAGCAGATACAAACGTGCGCAATACTTTACACGGCATACACGTATACACTGACTTTAAAATAAATACACAAATTAAAATTACGTCAACTTACCTCTCTTAAGAAAATGGCGACATCTTGTGTTTATTCTCATGAACTCAACGTTTTCTACCTCTTTTCTAAGAACGAAAAAAGACAACTGTATGGGATAGGACCGTTGTCCGAGTTAAACGTATTAAATTTGTTTTTAAAGATATGAATGCTTTCGGATGCGTTGAGATCTCTGGGGTTGTTGATGTTTTTGGCAAGTTTTACCTTTTTCCGGAGACGTTATGATCCGTGTGCAATGCATGATTTGCAACGCTACATTTTTCTGGTCTATTAAATTTAATATGTGATATGTGTTCTTTAAAACGGGTTATTATTGAGCATTTAGTTTGACCTATATATTTCAAATTGCAATCGTCGAAATTAATTTCGTATACAGGCTGATTCATTTTCGGACCTCACCATGGGGATCTCTCTTATTATTGGAGATAGAGTATAGGTTTAAATTTAGCAAATTTGTTAAATTTTGTGTTTGTTATAAATCCGTAAAGAAAATAGACCTGTGACAAATGACCTTCGTTATTAAAAAAAAAAACGCGAAAACCCAATTTTCTTCCTTTACCTGTAGCACCGACATTTAGCCTTGTAGAGAAAAAATAAAAACACATCCTTGTGGCCATTTCTAAACCTCTATCCAGTGGTGTACTTTAAATTTTTATACGACGTTTCGTTTCTTTCTGGCCATCATCAACTATCTAATTTCTTACAGGCGCCATATTGGATTTAGACATCTTCACAAAGAGTTTTTTTTTCTGATTTCAACCATGTACCACATGCTGACTAAAGTTTTTGACATTAGGTTTTATTTGAAAGAATAAATTATAAGAATAAATAAGGTAGCCTTTGGAATTTCAATCTGTCAAACATTTCATTTATTGTTCATTAATAATACAAAAATGTCATACACTAACGAAGAGAAACGAGATATGATAAGTATTTTTTATTCTTCGAAACGAAATTCAATAGTAGCGAGTACGAGATAACAAAAACATTAATAAAAATACATAGAAAAGTATTTTTAATAATATAAAATATTATTAAAAATCTGGTGTGAAGAACACAAATACAGGTTCACTATTAATATTTTTGTGAACGTGTCCGAACATATCCCTCCCCAGAGACGTAGATACGTATTTCGCCTTTCTACAGGCTCATCGGTACGCCCCTCGTCTCTGGGGAGGGATATGTTCAGACACGTTCACAAAAATATTAATAGTGAACCTGTATTTGTGTTCTTCACACCAGATTTTTAATAATATTTTATATTATTAAAAATACCTTTGTGTTATACAAAACTGGTGGGGTTTACCTACTCATGTATGTTTCAATTATTCTGATACATAGAAAAGTAAACAATAAACAATTACAGTAAATGTTCAATTATCTGGCCATCTTCGGTAATGCACAATTGGGCACGCCTTCTGGCATTTTGTACTGCCCTTTGTATAGTTCTTCTAGGAACTGCATCGAAGGCATTCTGAAGTCTGTCTCGTAATTCTTCAATGTTTTGTGGCGCATCTAATTTATAAATATTATTTTTAACATATCCCCATAAAAAAAAAATCTAGCGGACTTAAATCAGGTGATCTTGCAGGCCATTCAACAACTCCCCTATTTCCAATCCAACGGTTTGCAAACTCTCGATTTAAGAAATTTCTAACAACAGCTGCATTGTGTGCTGGTGCGCCATCTTGTTGCCACCATAAATATTGTAATTGATTTAATGGGATATTGTCGTCAAGATAGTCAGATACGTATGTACGTAAAATGTTTAAATATCTTTCTCCATTTAAATGTTCTTCATACATAACAGGTCCTAAGAGACGATTTGCCAAAATACCCATCCAAACGTTTATTCCAAAACGATGTTGTGGTCTTCTAGCCCTGTTTTGTCGGGGATTTTGTACTGCCCAATAGTGCTCCGTATTTCTGTTGAACATTCCAGAATTTGTAAATTTTGTTTCATCTGACCAGATGATTTTGCTTAAAAAATTTTCGTCATTTTCTATCCTTCCCATTAACCAATTACAATATTCTAGCCTTCTCAAATTATCTCCAGGCAGTAAAGAGTGACTAACATGGATCCTGTATGGTTTAAACCTAGTTTTATGTAAAGTTCTCCAAACTCTGGACTGGCACAAATTTAATTCTGACGCTACTTCGCGTGTAGAAATTGATGGATTATTATTTATCTATAAAAATACAAGATTAACATGAAATTTGAAAACACGCTTTTAATTTACCATTTGTAACATATCTTGTCGATTTTCATTTAAATTCCCGTTGTCTTGACCATTACGCGGCTTAGTAAACATCCATTCTCGACCAAATTTCTGTCGAGATCTAGAAAAAATGGTACGATGAGGCTGTTGTCGTTCTGGATATAATTGTAGATATCTTGTACTCGCTACTGTTGAATTTCGGTTCGAAGAATAAAAAATACTTATCATATCTCGTTTCTCTTCGTTAGTGTATGACATTTTTGTATTATTAATGAACAATAAATGAAATGTTTGACAGATTGAAATTCCATGGCTACCTTATTTAATCTTATAATTTATTCTTGCAAATAAAACCTAATGTCAAAAACTTTAGTCAGCATGTGGTACATGGTTGAAATCAGAAAAAAAGACTTTTTCTGAGGATGTCTAAATCCAATATGGCGCCTATAAGAAATTAGATAGTTGATGATGGCCAGAAAGAAACGAAACGGCGTATAAAAATTTAGTACACCACTGGATAGAGGTTTAGAAATGGCCACAAGGATGTGTTTCTATTTTTTCCCTACAAGGCCAAATGTTGGTGCTACAGGTAAAAGAAGAAAATGGGGTTTCCGCGTTTTTTTTTTAAATAACGAAGGTCATTTGTCACAGGTCTATTTTCTTTACGGATTTATAACAAACACAAGATTTAACAACTTTGCCAAATTTAAACCTATACTCTGTCTCCAATAATAAGCGAGATTCCCATGGCGAGGGCCGAAAATGAATCAGCCTGTATACCTGATTTCGATTTCAAATTCAAATTAATTTTACCTTTGGTATTATCTAGGAGATTTTTGATGGTGTTTTCGGAGCGAAAAGCAACTTGGAGACCTTGTTCTTTAACAACTCTGTTAATGTTAAGGTTTTTTATTCGTATCGGATTAAAGGGGTATCCTATAGTTCGAATAACAATGAGGTTCAATTTACGGTCAAATTTCTTAGGAACAAGATAAATTTTAATATTAAGCCGATTTTATTAAGTGAGCTAGAGATGTGGGCAATTTCTAGGTTTGTTTTAATTCAAACGTTTTGTGTTAAAATGTTCTGGTAAGAAAATCAGAGGTTTTTTATTCGTATCGGATTAAAGGGTTATCCTATAGTTCGAATAACAATGAGGTTCAATTTATGGTCAAATTCCTTAGGAACAAGATAAATTTTAATATTAAGCCGATTTTATTAAGTGAACTAGAGATGTGGGCAATTTCTAGGTTTGTTTTAATTAAAACGTTTTGTGTTAAAATGTTCTGGTAAGAAAATCAGAGGTTTTTTATTCGTATCGGATTAAAGGGTTATCCTATAGTTCGAATAACAATGAGGTTCAATTTATGGTCAAATTCCTTAGGAACAAGATAAATTTTAATATTAAACCGATTTTATTAAGTGAGCTAGAGATGCGGGCAATTTCTAGGTTTGTTTTAATTAAAACGTTTTGTGTTAAAATGTTCTGGTAAGAAAATCAGAGGTTTTTTATTCGTATCGGATTAAAGGGGTATCCTATAGTTCGAATAACAATGAGGTTCAATTTATGGTCAAATTTCTTAGGAACAAGATAAATTTTAATATTAAGCCGATTTTATTAAGTGAGCTAGAGATGTGGGCAATTTCTAGGTTTGTTTTAATTAAAACGTTTTGTGTTAAAATGTGCTGGTAAGAAAATCAGAGGTTTTTTATTCGTATCGAATTAAAGGGCTATCCTATAGTTCGAATAACAATGAGGTTCAATTTATGGTCAAATTCCTTAGGAACAAGATAAATTTTAATATTAAGCCGATTTTATTAAGTGAGCTAGAGATGTGGGCAATTTCTAGGCTTGTTTTAATTAAAACGTTTTGTGTTAAAATGTTCTGGTAAGAAAATCAGAGGTTTTTTATTCGTATCGGATTAAAGGGTTATCCTATAGTTCGAATAACAATAAGGTTCAATTTACGGTCAAATTTCTTAGGAAGAAGATAAATTTTAATATTAAGTCGATTTTATTAAGTGAGCTAGAGATGTGGGCAATTTCTAGGTTTGTTTAAATTAAAACGTTTTGTGTTAAAATGTTCTGGTAAGAAAATCAGAGGTTTTTTATTCGTATCGAATTAAAGGGCTATCCTATTGTTCGAATAACAGTGAGGTTCAATTTATGGTCAAATTCCTTAGGAACAAGATAAATTTTAATATTAAGCCGATTTTATTAAGTGAGCTAGAGATGTGGGCAATTTCTAGGTTTGTTTTAATTAAAACGTTTTGTGTTAAAATGTTCTGGTAAGAAAATCAGAGGTTTTTTATTCGTATCGGATTAAAGGGTTATCCCATAGTTCGAATAACAATGAGGTTCAATTTACGGCCAAATTTCTTAGGAACAAGATAAATTTTAATATTAAGCCGATTTTATTAAGTGAGCTAGAGATGTGGGCAATTTCTAGGTTTGTTTTAATTAAAACGTTTTGTGTTAAAATGTGCTGGTAAGAAAATCAGAGGTTTTTTATTCGTATCGGATTAAAGGGTTATCCTATAGTTCGAATAACAATAAGGTTCAATTTACGGTCAAATTTCTTAGGAACAAGATAAATTTTAATATTAAGCCGATTTTATTAAGTGAGTTAGAGATGTGGGCAATTTCTAGGTTTGTTTTAATTAAAACGTTTTGTGTTAAAATGTTCTGGTAAGAAAATCAGAGGTTTTTTATTCGTATCGGATTAAAGGGTTATCCCATAGTTCGAATAACAGTGAGGTTCAATTTATAGTCAAATTTCTTAGGAAGAAGATAAATTTTAATATTAAGCCGATTTTATTAAGTGAGCTAGAGATGTGGGCAATTTCTAGGTTTGTTTAAATTAAAACGTTTTGTGTTAAAATGTTCTGGTAAGAAAATCAGAGGTTTTTTATTCGTATCGGATTAAAGGGTTATTCCATAGTTTGAATATCAATGAGGTTCAATTTATGGTCAAATTCCTTAGGGGCAAGGTAAATTTTAATATTAAGCCGATTTTATTAAGTGAGCTAGAGATGTGGGCAATTTCTAGGTTTGTTTTAATTAAAACGTTTTGTGTTAAAATGTTCTGGTAAGAAAATCAGAGGTTTTTTATTCGTATCGGATTAAAGGGTTATCCCATAGTTCGAATAACAATGAGGTTCAATTTATGGTCAAATTCCTTAGGGGCAAGGTAAATTTTAATATTAAGCCGATTTTATTAAGTGAGCTAGAGATGTGGGCAATTTCTAGGTTTGTTTTAATTAAAACGTTTTGTGTTAAAATGTTCTGGTAAGAAAATCAGAGGTTTTTTATTCGTATCGGATAAAGGGGATATTTATAATTTGAATTTAGAAAGATACAATTTATGGCTAAGTTTTTTAAGAGGTAGGAAATTTTAATATTAAGTTGGTTCAATCAAGTGAGTCAGAGATGTAAATAATTTCTAGGTTTGTTTAAATTATATGCTTTAAAATTTTCTGGTAAGTGGATTAGAGATTTGATTTGTTTCGGGTTGAAAGATTTTTTTTGGTTAGATAATAATGGTATTATTTTATGATTGAGTCTTTTAAGAAGTAACAAATGTTAATATTAAGGAGGTTTTATTAAGCAAGTTAGGGCCAATTAAGTTTTAGCCTTGTTTAGTTAAATTGTTTTATGTTAAAATGTTTTAGTAAGTGAATCAGGAATTTTTTATTTGTGTTTGATTGAAGGGTGTAAATTAACTAGTGGGTTAATTTTTAGTTGTTTATTTTATTTGATAAAAAGGTTAGGGTTTACTTTTGATAGGCTAAAGGGTTTAAATTTAATTAAAGGGACTTATAAGATAATTTTTAAGTAGGGTTAAATTAGGAGGTTTTAGTTAAAGTTAGGCAAAGAATTGAAGATAGTGTATTTTATACTGTATTAGTTAATATGTATATATTATTTATGTTGTTTATTTTATATCAAAAGTTTTATTCTAGCTTGTAAATTTAGTTTTTGAATTGGTTACATGTAAATTTAAGTGTGTTTTAGCGGTCTTTAAATAGGGGTGTAAATTATTTTAATTAATAAAATCGCAGTATAGAATTTTGAAAATGGAGGAAATTTTGATTTAGAAATTTAGAATAGTATTGACAAAATTTGTGCCAGCAGTTGCGGTTATACAGATAATGCAATTAAATTTGTTCAGTAAATAGTTAATATGTACATAATTTATGGGCTATTAAGTTTATTAGGTGAAATTTTAAATTTAGTTAATGTTTTAAATACAAATATAAAGCTATGAAATTTTTAAAATAAACTAGGATTAGATACCCTATTATTTAAAATGTAAATTTATTATACTAGAGTAGTAGTAGTTATGTTCTTGAAATTTAAAGAATTTGGCGGTATTTTAGTCTATTCAGAGGAGCCTGCCCTATAATTGATAGTCCACGATTTATTGTACTTATTTTAGGGGTTTGTATACCGTCGTAGGTTGAATGTTTTAGAAGAATTAAGAATGTTCATAATGTATTATTAAATAATGGAAATCAGATCAAGGTACAGCGTATAGATAAGAAGAGGTGGGCTACAATAAAAATATTTAGATGGTTATGATAATTAAAGTTATTGTATAAAGTGGATTTGAGGGTAATTTAATTTAATTTAATTAAATGATTTTAGCTCTAAAATATGCACATATCGCCCGTCGCTCCCGTTTTAAGATGGGATAAGTCGTAACAAAGTAGGCGTACTGGAAGGTGTGCCTGGTAAGGCAAATTAGAGCTTGTTATAAAGTATTTTATTTACATTAAAAAGTTAGTTGTGTGAATCAATTTAATTTGAAATTAAAGGCTTATTTAAATTAGTTAAAAAAAATATTTTTGTTTTAAGTATTACTATAGAAAAAGAAGAGTTAATTATAGTTTATGAGTATAGAGATAGAGAGTTGAAATAAACGTTAATTATATTAAAGAAAAATTAAATTTTTGTACCTTGTGTATCAGGGTTTATCAAAAGTAAGTTAATAATTTAATTATCTCGAATTATAAAGAGCTAATATTATATAGATTTAATTGTGACATAATTTTTTATAATATAATATTAGAAATGAAACGTTAGTCGTTTTTTAAGATATCTAGTTTTTTAAGAAATAAATTTAATTTAGTTAGTTGTATATTTTATGTTTTATGGTTAGTATAAAATTTCAATTAAGCAATATTTTAAGGGACAAGCTTTAAAATAAAGGTTTAAAATAGGTATATGAATATGGAAAAATATGTAGGATTGAAAATTTTTATCACTAGTTTGTTATAATTAATTTTTTTTATATTAAGATTTGTATAGTATTTAAGTGTTTTATTAAAATGAATTATTGAATAGGGGTATATTTGTAATTATGATAAAATTAGTATAAGTTAATGTATAGTAAAATTGTTAGAGAAAGGTTAAGTTAAGGAATTCGGCAAAGATATTTCTCGCCTGTTTATTAAAAACATGTCTTTTTGATTATAATTTAAAGTCTGACCTGCCCAATGAGGAGTTAAATGGCCGCGGTAATTTGACCGTGCAAAGGTAGCATAATCATTAGTTTTTTAATTGAAAGCTGGTATGAATGGTTGGACGAGGGAATAACTGTCTCAATTTAATTGTAATAGAATTTTAATTTTAAGTTAAAATGCTTAAATAAGTTTAAAAGACGAGAAGACCCTATAGAGTTTTATATAAGGTTGTGTGTATAAGTATAAGTATTTAGATAGTTATACATAATTTTGTATTTTGTTGGGGCGACAGAAAAATTAGAGGAACTTTTTTTTTATTGATTCATTAATGTATGAATGAATGATCCGTTATTTACGATTATAAGATTAAATTACCTTAGGGATAACAGCGTTATTTTTTTTGAGAGTTCAAATCGAAAAAAGAGTTTGCGACCTCGATGTTGGATTAAAATTTATTTTTGGTGTAGGGGCTAAAATATTAGGTCTGTTCGACCTTTGAAATTTTACATGATCTGAGTTTAAACCGGCGTGAGCCAGGTTGGTTTCTATCTTTAAAAAAATTAAATATTTTAGTACGAAAGGATCAAGTATTTATAAAATTTATTATTAGGGAATATTATTGTTACTTTGGCAGATAAGTGCTTTAAATTTAGAATTTAAATATGTATAAATAATACAAGTAATAATTTTTTTAAGGGACTTAGTTATTATAGGTTTAAATTTTTTAATTTTGATTGTATGTGTATTAGTTGGTGTTGCATTTTTAACCTTATTAGAGCGCAAAGTTTTAGGGTATATCCAAATTCGTAAGGGGCCTAATAAAGTTGGGTTTATAGGTATTCCTCAACCTTTTAGAGATGCAATTAAATTATTTACTAAGGAGCAAACGTATCCGTTGATGTCTAATTTTAATATATATTATATATCTCCTATTTTTAGACTATTTTTATCTCTGATTTTATGGGCTTGCATACCTTTTATATTTAGGCTTTTTAATTTTAATTTTGGTATTTTATATTTTTTATGTTGTTCTAGAGTGGGGGTTTATGCTGTTATAATTGCAGGTTGGTCTTCAAATTCTAATTATGCTTTGTTAGGGGGGATTCGTTCTGTAGCTCAAACTATTTCTTACGAAGTTAGTTTAAGTTTAATTTTATTATCTTTCTTGTATTTAATTATAAGTTTAAATATTGTAGACTTTATGAAGTATCAGGATAGTTTATGATTTTTGTTTATTTGTTTACCTTTAAGGATAGCTTGGTTAGTCTCAAGTTTAGCAGAAACTAACCGTACTCCTTTTGATTTTGCTGAGGGGGAGTCAGAATTAGTGTCAGGGTTTAATGTAGAATACAGAAGAGGGGGTTTTGCTTTAATTTTTATAGCTGAATATTCTAGAATTTTATTTATGAGAATAATATGCGTGATGTTATTTTTAGGGGGAGATATTGTTAGTTGAGTATTTTTTTTAAAGTTAAGGTTGGTTGCTTTTTTTTGATTATGGGTTCGAGGGACTTTGCCTCGGTATCGGTATGATAAATTAATGTATTTATGTTGGAAAAGATTTTTGCCAGTGGCCTTAAATTATCTCATGTTGTTTTTAGGATTGAAATTATTTTTATTTTCAATTTTAATTTAATGTATAAAATTTAGTAGATTAAAGTTAATAGAGATTGTTTACTCTTTTTTATATTTTCAAAATATACACTTATACAAGTTCATTAACTAATTTTTAAAGATTAGGTAATCTCAAGCAATATGGATTAATGGGTTAATTATGAAGTATCCAAAAAATAAGATAGTTGTGATTTGTCCTGTTAAAATATAAGGGTCTTCAACCGGGCGGGCCCCGATTCATGTAAGTAGAATAATAATAGATAGGAAAGATCAGAATAAAATTTTATTTAATGGGTAGAATTGAGTTCTTTGAATTTTTTTCTTATTAATGAAGGGTATAATGAAAAGAATGGCAATTCTTAAAACTAAGGCAATTACTCCTCCGAGTTTATTGGGAATAGACCGAAGGATAGCGTAGGCAAATAAGAAATATCATTCTGGCTGGATGTGTACTGGAGTTACAAGGGGGTTCGCTGGTGTAAAATTTTCAGGATCTCCAAGAAGGTAGGGGTTTATTAATACTAATCATATTAATAGGGATAATATGATAATTATGCCTAATATATCTTTATAGGAGTAATAGGGGTGAAATGGAATTTTATCAATGTTTCTGTTTCTTCCTAGGGGGTTATTAGACCCGGTTTGATGGAGGAATAAAAGATGGATTATAACAAGGGCTGTTACAATAAAAGGTAAAAGAAAATGTAGTGTAAAAAATCGAGTTAAGGTTGCGTTATCGACAGCAAACCCCCCTCATAATCATTGAACAATGGTATTACCTAAATAGGGAATAGCAGATACTAAGTTAGTAATAACTGTTGCCCCCCAAAATGACATTTGTCCCCAAGGTAAAACATAGCCTAGAAAAGCTGTTGCTATTACAATAAATAAAATTAAAACTCCTACTGTTCAGGTTAAATGGTAGTAATAAGATCTATAGTAAATTCCTCGCCCAATATGAAGGTAGATACAAATAAAAAAGAATGATGCCCCGTTGGCATGGATAGTTCGTAACAATCAGCCGTAATTTACGTCTCGATAAATATGAATAACTCTGTTAAAAGCTAAGTCAATTCTGGCAGTAAAATGTATGGCAAGGAAAATTCCAGTGATTAATTGAACAATTAGGCATAGCCCCAGAAGGGAGCCAAAATTTCATCATGCAGAGATATTTCTAGGAGAGGGTAGATCAATTAGTGCATTATTAATAATTTTAAGTATAGGGGATATTTTTCGTAAAGGTATTTTCATTAGTAAAGGTGTCGCAGAGGCCCATTTTTAATACTAGTAATTTTTACTACTGCGATTAAGGTAATTAATAAATAAATAATTAATATGATAAGAATAAAGTTTGTTGGTTTAGTTAAGTATTTATTAAGAGATCTTGAATAATCTGGGTTTATATCTAACCTTTCTATACTAAAATTGGTGATATTGGAAAAATAGGGATCTAGTATAAAGTAGATAAAAATTATTAATAAAGTTAGCCTACTGATTAGAGTAGTAATTTTAATGGAAAATATAAATTTTTCATTGGAGGCGATTCTAGTCATGTAAATGAAAAGGACTAATATTCCACCAATTATAATAAGGAATAAAATATATGAATATCAAAAAGTTATATTGAAAAATCCTATAGTTAAGGCTACTATAACCGCTTGAATAAGGAGGATTAATCCTAAGGATATTGGGTGCTTAAGGAATAAGAAAATAGTTGATCTAATAAGAGTACAACTTATAAGGATTATTAGAATACAGAGAATAGTTTAATGAGAAAATAATAATTTTGGAGATTATTGATAGAAGGGTTTCTTTCTCTGAGTTTTAAAAGTAAAAAACTTATTTCTGACTTACAAGGCCAGTATTTTGGTTAAATTATTAAAACTAATGTTCATTTTTTGTTTATTGTTTTCTATTGTGATATATTTTAGTGGTTTGTTTTCTTTTTGTATAAATCGTAAGCATTTATTATTAATACTATTAAGATTAGAGTTTATTGTTTTAGGCTTATATTTTAATTTGTATTTGTTTTTAATGTATTTTAATTTTGAATTTTATTTTGGTATAATTTTTTTGACTATGAGAGTTTGTGAGGGGGCCTTAGGTTTGTCGATTTTGGTGGCGCTAATTCGTACTCATGGAAATGACTATTTTCAAACTTTTAATGTACTATGATAAAATTTTTGTTATATCTATTATTTATAATTCCTTTAAGGTTTTTAAAAAAAGGTTATTGGGTAAATCAAAGTTTATATTTTATTGTTGTTATTGGGTTTATATTAAGTATAAGATTTAATTATTTATATATAAATATTAGTTACTTTATGGGATGTGATTTATTATCTTATGTAATAATTTTATTAAGTTTATGGATTTGTTCATTAATAATTATAGCTTCTGAAATTACCTATTATAAAAATTATTTTTATAACTTATTTTTATTAATAGTTTTATTATTGTTAATTAGTTTGGTTTTAACTTTTAGGTCAATAAATTTATTTGTATTTTATTTGTTTTTTGAGGTTAGATTATTCCCTACTTTAATTTTGATTATAGGGTGAGGGTATAATCCTGAGCGTTTACAGGCGGGAGTATACTTATTATTTTATACTTTATTTGCTTCTTTACCTATAATAGTTTCTATTTTTGATTGTTATAGTAGTAATTATAGGTTAGATTACTTTTATTTTAGAGATATGGGAAATATTTTTTTGTATTTATGTATGAATGTTGTATTTTTTATTAAAATACCTATGTATTTTGTTCACTTATGGTTACCTAAGGCTCACGTTGAAGCACCAGTAGCAGGGTCTATAATTTTAGCTGGTGTTATACTGAAGTTAGGGGGGTATGGTTTAATACGTTTAATACCGTTATTTTTAAGAATTGGTATTAAAGTTAATTGAGTCTTTATTGTGATTAGAATAGTTGGGGGGTTTTTAGTCTCATTAATTTGTTTACGTCAGATAGATATGAAGGCTTTAATTGCTTATTCCTCAGTAGCTCATATGGGGTTAGTATTAGGGGGAATTATGACACTAAGGTATTGAGGCATATCAGGGGGGTTTTTAATAATAATTGCGCATGGTTTATGTTCATCAGGGCTTTTTTGTTTAGCTAATATTTCCTATGAGCGTCTTTTAAGACGAAGCCTTTATTTAAATAAAGGTCTTTTAAATATTATACCTATCATGGCTTTATGATGATTTTTATTTACTTGTAGCAATATAGCAGCCCCGCCTTCATTAAATTTGGCCGGAGAAATTATATTAATTAATAGTCTAGTTAGTTGGGGTTATTTAACCATATTATTTTTAATATTGATATCATTTTTTAGGGCTGCTTATTCATTATATTTATATTCTTATAGGCAGCATGGAAAATTATACAGAGGGATATATTCTTTTTCTAGGGGGTATATTCGTGAATATTTGTTGTTATCTTTACATTGGTTGCCGTTAAATTTACTGATTTTAAAAAGAGAGTATTTTATTATTTGACTTTAATTTGAGTAGTTTAATAAAAATATTGGTTTGTGATATCAAAGATATACTTTAGTATTTCAGATAATTTCTATTTGTTTAGTCTATTTTAGGATACTATTGATATTTAGAGTTATTAGGTTTTTAAGTAGTCTATATGTTTTAATATGGGATTATAGGCTAATATTAGAGTTTGAATTATTTAGAATAAATTCTGTAAGGATTATAATAACTATTTTATTAGATTGAATATCCTTATTATTTATGAGATTTGTTTTATTTATTTCTTCGATAGTTATTTATTATAAGGAGGGCTATATAGCTGGGGATATCCATATGAATCGTTTTATTATACTAGTTTTTATATTTGTATTATCAATGATGTTGTTAATTATTAGTCCTAATCTTATTAGGATTTTATTGGGATGAGATGGACTAGGCTTAGTTTCTTATTGTTTAGTGATTTATTATCAAAATACCAAATCTTATAATGCAGGGATGATTACAGCTTTGAGGAACCGTGTAGGAGATGTAGCGTTATTAATAGCTATTGCTTGAATAATAAATTATGGAAGATTCAATTATATTTATTATACCGATTGTATATTTAATTCATTAGAAATAAATATAATTGTAAGTTTAGTAATTTTAGCGGCTATAACTAAAAGGGCTCAAATTCCTTTTTCTTCTTGGTTGCCTGCTGCTATAGCTGCTCCAACTCCTGTTTCTTCTTTAGTTCATTCTTCTACTTTGGTTACAGCTGGGGTTTACTTATTAATTCGTTTTAATAGGGCTTTAACAAGTTCAATAATATTGGTATTATTATTTATTGGAACAATAACTATATTTATAGCAGGGTTGGGGGCTAATTTTGAGTTTGACTTAAAAAAAATTATTGCTTTGTCTACATTAAGGCAATTAGGGTTAATAATGGCTATTTTAGCATTAGGAGAATATAAATTAGCTTTTTTTCATTTATTAACACATGCTTTATTTAAGGCTTTATTATTCATATGTGCTGGGTGTATAATTCATAATTTAGGGAATTTTCAAGATATTCGGTACATAGGGGGTTTGGTAGTTCAATTGCCTTTAACATGTGCTTTTTTCGTTATTTCTAATTTATCTTTATGTGGATTACCTTTTTTATCAGGGTTTTATTCTAAGGATTTAATTTTAGAGGTATTATCTATAACTTATCTAAATCTTTATATTTACTTTATTTTTTTTATTTCTACAGGACTAACTGTTTGTTATACATTACGTCTTTTGTATTATGTATTGATAGGGGATTTTAATTATTTATCTTTAAATATAGTAAGTGATAGTGGGGATTATATGTTAAAGGGAATAATAGGCTTGATTTTTTTAGTTATTAGAGGGGGGAGTATGCTTATGTGATTAATTTTTCCAACACCCTATTTTATTTGTTTACCTTTGTTAATAAAAATAATAGCTTTAGTTGTTACTTTTTTTGGTGTATGAATTGGTTATGAATTTTCTAAATTTTCTTTAAACTATCAAGTTAAATCTTTAAGTATATTAAAAATAAGATTATTTCTATCGTCTATATGGAATATACCTTTTATTTCTACATATGGGGTAAATTTTTATCCTCTGTATATCGGAAAGGTAGTATATAATTCTGTGGATCAGGGGTGGTCTGAGTATATTGGGAGTCAGCGTCTATATTTTAGTTTAAAAACTTTATCCTTCTTTTTTCAGGTTTTGTACAATAATAATTTAAAGATTTTTATGCTGTTATTAGTTATATGAGTTCTTTTTATTCTATTATTTTAACTTAAATAGCTTATAGTAGAGCTTGATATTGAAGATATCATGGAAGTATTAATACTTTTAAGTATTTATAAGAGAAAATCTAATTTTACAGTGAAAATGTAATGTTTTAATTAAACTATATAAATAGAAATATTAACAGGGTTGCACTGCTAAAGAATTAAGTTAGAAGCTTATTCTTGAATTTCATATTTCTTTAATTGGAGAATTTCCCAATAGTGCCATTAACAGTGGCATACCTCTGCTTTGGTTTCAATTAAATAAATAAGGATGATTTAACATCAAAATTTTAGGTCGAAACTAAATACAATTTTTTGTTTCTTATTTAAGGTAAATTGAGGTTTCAATACTTTTTAAATGCAAATTAAATGTTATAGTTAACTATTACCCCAGATTGTCCAAGTTAGGGCACCTTGCCTTCATTCATGATATAACCCTAATAATAGAATTATAAGAAAAAATGTTACTAGTGGAAAGTATCTAGATAGGGACGTAATTTTAATAGTTAAAATTAATGGGATTAATAGGGTGATTTCAACATCAAAAATTAAAAAGATTACTGCGATTAGAAAAAAATGTAATGAAAATGGAAGACGGGAAGATCTTTTAGGGTCAAATCCGCATTCAAAGGGGGATGATTTTTCCCGGTCTATAAATCTTTTTTTAGAAACTAGTAAAGAAATTATTATAAGGATGGCTGTAATAATAAATACAATAAAATTAAGGTAAAAAATGATTGTCATTATTTATACTAAAGGTTTAGATTTTTTGATTGGAAGTCAAATATAATAGTTATATTATATAAATATCTACCTCATCAGTAAATTGAGATATAAAGGAATAATCATACAACATCTACAAAATGTCAGTATCAAGCTGCGGCTTCAAAGCCGAAATGATGGATGCAAGAGAAATGGTTTATTCAATGTCGATATAGACATGTTCCTAAGAATGTAGTCCCAATAATTACATGTAATCCATGGAATCCTGTGGCAATAAAAAAGGTAGAGCCATAAACGGAGTCTGCTATAGTAAAAGGTGCTTCAATATATTCATAGGCTTGTAATAGGGTAAAGTAGATCCCTAGTAAGACTGTTAAGGAAAGTCCTTGAAGTGTTTGGTTAAAATTATTTTCTATTAGGCTGTGATGGGCTCATGTTACAGTAAGTCCTGAAGTTAGGAGAATTAAAGTATTAAGGAGTGGAATTTGAAGGGGGTTAAAGGGGGTAACCCCCTTTGGTGGTCAGAGTATTCCTAATTCAATTGTAGGGGCAAGGCTTCTGTGAAAAAATGCCCAAAAAAATGAAATAAAAAAGAAAATTTCTGAAATAATGAACAAAATTATTCCTCATCGTAAGCCCATTGTTACTGGGAAAGTTACTGTAATTTGATGGTATGGTAAGCACAACTTTTTCTCCTGGTTACGTTGAGATAACAAACTTGTGGATTCGCGGATGGTTTTTTTTAAATTCGTTTTTCTAATTAATTTAATTAATTTATTAATTTAATTTATTAATTATTTCTATGTCAAAGGCATTATACCTCGCGATATTCTTAATGGAATCTAGTTATATTTAGTATGAGAACATTAACGGAAAGTTTAGTGACCGATTGACTAAGAAATTAAAAGAAGCAGTCTTATGTTGAAAACTATGATTTGAATCGACGGTTTCAAGCTAAAAGAAAAAAGTTTCAAGTAGAAAATACACCCAATATAGATACGAGTTTAAATAAGTAACTAGGGCATCATAGAAACCAAATGTTCTCATCTTAGTTATCGAAATTTCATGATCTAGTCTATGTAATGCTTTGACAAGATAGGTGTATACGACATCGACCTGACCCTGATTATCAATTACTTGACTCGCTATTTGTGAGAAGTAAGTCAAGTTAGATACCATAGACCGTTTTTCCATAAATCCATGGTGTGATGGCGTCCGTCACATGATGTTTAATTTGAGGCTATAACCAAAGCTGTCTCAAAAGATTCTGCGAAGTTAGAAAACAAAGAGATAAGTCTATAATACTCTATATTCGGAGGCGTACCGTTCTTGAATATGGGACATACCTTAGATATCTTCCAAATATTCGGAAAAATATATGCTTTTAAAGAAGAGATTGAAAATAGTAGTTAACGGGTAATTAAGAATAATTCTACAATTTCATATCTGAAAGCCAGGTAAGCCATCGTGTTATACAAGT
Source organism: Melolontha melolontha (assembly GCA_935421215.2). Taxonomy (NCBI): domain Eukaryota; kingdom Metazoa; phylum Arthropoda; class Insecta; order Coleoptera; family Scarabaeidae; genus Melolontha; species Melolontha melolontha. The sequence continues at coordinate 117,880 of CAKXYW020000032.1, read as the reverse complement.
GTCCCGTATCGTTATGTTCAAATTTTGAGAGTGTAAAGTAGACTTCATTTCAAGTAACAAAAACGCAAAACTTGTATATCCATTTTTATTTGTTTCAAAGTTACAGATCTATGAAGGTGATTGTCACATAATAAAAAAAATGTAATCCCAAAGTCAATAAATACTGATTTTATTTAAAAAAGTTCAATTAATAATATTTTCGAAATGTCCACCTACTTGCTGAATGCAGGGCTTGTGCCCGTAAGCCAACAGAAGAAGTACTTTTCCGAATTTCATATTTGTTTTGTCGGATTTGTTCGGCAGCCAGGTGAATACGATCCAACAACCCCCATAAATGAAAGTCAAGGGGGTTAAGACCGGGTGATCTGGATGGCCACGCAACAGGACCACCTCGACCAATCCATCTTGGATAATTGACATTAACCCAATTTCCGAAATTCCGAAATGTGGTGGTGCCCCATCTATGTGAAACCACATGTCTCGTTGAACATTCAGTGGGACATCCTCGAAAAGACCTGGCAGTTCTTCAATAAGAAATTGAAGGTAATTGTCCGCATTTAACCTCCCAGGAAGAACGACAGGACCAATCAACAAGTCATCGATTAGGGCCGCCCAAACGTTAATAGAAAATTCATGTTCAAATTTAGATGGGCGTATAGCTTTGGGATTTTCTGATCACCACCTGTGCAGGTTTCTCAGATTTGTAGCATCACTTCTCGTGAACGTAGATTCATCTGTCCAGAGGACTGTTCTGCAGAAATTAAAATGAAGCCGTGACTGTCTTAATATCCAGGTAGAATAGACTAGACGAGCATAGTGATCTGCCTCAAGCAAACCGTGCCCCTGCGATAGTGATATGGATATAAGCCCTCATGTTTTAAAATTAGCCAAACTGTCGTTCGTGGCACTCCTAGTTGTCTAGCGATTCGACGTACGCTGAGAGTTGGATCTCTTGTAACAATAGCTACTGCTTCTTCCTCTAAGTCTACTGGCAAATTTACTCCTCGGTCGAAAAGATAATCACGCAGTCCGCATTCCCGAAATTGTCTGTGTACTTCCAGAAACGTTCTGTAATGAGGAATGCGCCTATCGGGAAACCGATGTCGGTATTAAATAACTGCTTGACGTGCACTGCCGTTACAGTAGCCATACACAAAATGCATGACCGCATACTCTTGAGAAGAAAATCGGTAAGGTATTTTGAATAAAGAAAACGTGTCCACTCACTAATAAGCTGTTGTATGAACTGAAACATAATGTACTCCTTGATTAAAAAATACAACGTTAACAGTCATCTGAACATTTGTTTATTGTATGATATTCATGGTTCAGCACTTACGAAATAAGTAAGACCTTCTTTACCATAAATAAATTTCCAGTACTCTTTTTGTAGATCTCCAAGAAATTACTGTATGCACTACGACACGTGTTTATTTATTTTAGGATAACATTTTATTATGCGACGTTAACAATCACAGATCTGTTATTGAATCGTATAACTTTTTTATAAATAAAATCAGTTTGTATTGACTTTAGGATTACATTTTTTTTTCATGATCTGACAATCACATTCATAGATCTGTAACTTTGAAACAAATAAAAATGGATATACAAGTTTTGCGTTTTTGTTACTTGAAATGAAATCTACTTTACACTCCTAAAATTTGAACATAACGATACGGGACACTTGTATAAAGGCAGGAGGTCACAACTAAATATTATAGAATTTAATGTTTGTTTTTGAGATTCTAATTTAGTCTTTTACAAAATCTGGGACACTGTAGGTGTAATATTATTATTATTCAAAATCAAAAATGCAGGTGTTTATCGTAATAGATATATTCTTTACTATTTGAACAAATTTTAAGGAAATTTTATTTTATTTATAACTCAAAATGTAATTTATTCAAAAAATGTTGGAACTGTGATTACAAGATTAGGCAAAATTGAAAACAATTTACCACAAACTTATTAATATCATTGAATGAACACAGAATACCTTTCCTGTCTACGTTAAAATTAATTTTCTACGCACGTCCGAAAAAGAATACATTTTCCACTGGCCTTGTAGTAAAAAATACCTAATTTACACACAAAACAAAATGGAATATTACCTTGAAGAAATAATTTTTATTATTATCAAGTTAATCTGGAGATGCGTTGTAACTATTTATGTGCTACTGCTTCGGTCATTTATCGTTAGTACCTTCTGGATATTCTAGTAAAAAAATGAATTTCTCGTCGGTGTTTCTGTTAGTTTTTTTGATTACTTTCACGACAATAATCAGTGCTGACGATTGTGATCCAAAATTATGCAACCATATCCGTTGTTATTATGTGGACGCTGATGCTTGTGATCCAGACAGTGAAGTGTTTCTACCTAAAGATGGAATATGTTATTGTTGTGATACTTGCGTGGCCAAGGAACGACTTAATCCAACCGGTATGAATGCATAAGTTATTTAAAAATGTAATATTTCCCGAATTATTTTTTTATAACGCCTTTTAATGGGAGTAGATTAATTATTGAATGGAATTCATATTACATATAATTAATAAATAAAATAATAATATTAGTAATAATTCTAATAATGTTTGCTTTAATATTCTTAATTAAAAAAGAAAAAGATTTATTCCGGACAAAATAGAATACACATTAATTAAAAAAACGGCATTTTTTCTATATTTTCTCAAGTTATCAATGATAACTTTAGAGTGGACCAATTCGGAGCGAAAGCAGAGGCGTGACTTTCAAACTTACTTAAAATACACTCATTTCTTGCGTCTTCTATCGAACATAGCTGTGCAACATTATTAAATACACATAATACACTTTCCTGCTGCTATTATACGTGTACACACGATGACCGTGAACAACATACTAAGTAATCGTGAACCAATTCGTTAGTCACGCCTCTGCTTTCGCTCCGGATTGGTCCACTCTAGTTATCATTTCAACTGATCGTCCAGTAACATGCTTATTAAAGCAAGGTGCGTTTTTAAAAAGTATATTTCGTTAGTTACACAAAGTTTGAAAACTAACACACTTTGATTCGAAAATTGATATTAATTTTACTCAAAAAGGGTATAAAACTCTTTACCACAATTAATAATCGAATCCTAAATATGATTTCGACAACTAAGTTGTCATCATCAGTAGGTAAAACCTTTATACGGCGTCCACGTATACACTGAATTTAAAACAAATACACAAACTAAAATTACGTCAACTTATCGTCAACTTTTTCTACCTCTTTTCTAAGAATGAAAAAATAGAACTGTATGGGATAGGGCCGTTGTTCGAGTTAAACGTATTAATTTTATTTTTAACGATATGAATACTTTCGTATGCATCGAGATCTCTGGGGTTGCTGATATTTTTGACATGTTTTAACAATTTTACCCTAAACGTTATGATCCGTGCCCAATACATAGTTTGCGACGCTCGATTTTTTTGGTGGCATAGTATTAAATTTAATATTCTATATAAGTTCTTTTAAACGGTTTATTATCGAGTGCTTCGTTTGACCAATATATTTAAAATTACAATCATCGCAATTAATTTCGTATATATACCTGATTTCAAATTCAAATTAACTTTATCTTTGGTATTACTTAGGAGACTTGATTGTATTTTCGAATCGAAAAGCAACTTGAAGACTTTGTTCTTTAACAACTCCATTAATGTTTTCATTCTTAGAAAAGAGGTAGAAAAAGTTGAAGTTGAGGACGTGGAAATTAACACATGTTGCCGCCGTTTTCTTAAGAGGGGTACGTAGACGTAATTTTAGTTTGGGTATTTGTTTTAAATTCAGTGAATACGTTGACGCCGTGTAAAGTCGATTTTATGTGTTAGTTTTACTGTGCCCCATGTTCAAGGTTTTACCTACTGATGATGACAACTTAGTTGTCGAAATACGTATTTAAGATACGATTATTAATTGTTGTAAGGGGTTTTATACCTTTTTGAGTGTTTACTTGACCACAGCCTCCAAAGAAAGATTCTTCATTAATTTTATTACCGATTTTAGGTAGCGAACTGGAGTTCGATTTATTGTATATGTTTTTCTTGATGGTGTGGTTAATTAGGTATAACTTCCTTTATCGGCACCAATAAGGGCTATGTGGCACTGTTATTGTTACATTTAATATTTATAATATTTTGCTCGTTAGTTTGCATCTGCTTTTGGTGCAGGTACGAGTTTTCACTTGGACGCTTCTGAGAGTAGTAATTCACTTTTCTCTCTTCAATACATATCTGAGGATGAAATAATTAATATTATGGCCTCGCTTCGTTCAAATGATGTCTCTGGTGATGATTTGGTTCCGGGTTTTTTAGCCAGAGAGGCTCGTTCTGCTTTCGCTAAGCCTCTATCTATAATAATTAATTTGTGTATAAGAACATCTACATTTCCTGAAGTATGGCGGCGCTCTAGAATTACTCCTGTTTTCAAAAAGGACGATAAGAAGCAACTTCAGAATTATAGACCTATATCTTTACTCTCAAACTTTGCCAAAGTATTTGAGAACTATATTTATACTTGCATTTACTCTAATGTAAAATCTCTCATTTCGACGTCTCAACATGGATTTTATCGTGGACGTTCAACTGTGAAAAATCTGGTTTCCATTACTCACTGTATTGCGCAGAAATTGGACAGGAGGGGACAACTTGATGTTATTTATACTGATTTGACCAGTGAATTTGATGTGATTGATCATAATATTTTACTAAATAAATTGTCTTATATAGGTTGCAGCCCTTCATTGCTTACACTGCTGTTATCCTATCTTAGCAACAGAATCAATTATGTGTCGTACAATGGCTATAATTCATTTGAATATTTCTCTACATCTGGTGTTCCGCAGGGGTCCAACCTTGGACCACTGTTATTTATAATATTCATAAATGATTTGCTTATGTCCTTATCTTGCCCGGTTCTTGCATACGCGGATGACATAAAAATTTACTCCTGCATCAATGATGTTGACGACGTATTAATTTTGCAGCAGAATTTAAATGACATTGTCGACTGGTGCTATAATAATAAGTTAACCTTAAACCAAAAAAAAGGGTTTTTATGTATCTTACACAAAGAAGAGCTGTCCCATTGCTTCAACATACGCTATAAATGATTGCGATTTGATAAGACTTGATCAGATTAGAGATCTTGGGGTAACATTTGACTCCCGTTTGAGTTTTGCGTTTCATGTCAATGATTTGTCTGTCTCTACGGCGAGAGTTTTGGGCTTCATTATACGGTGCTGCAAATACTTTAATAGCGTCTCCCTATTAAGGACATTGTTTTTTAGCTTTGTAAGTAGTAAACTGGAGTATGTGTCACCTGTCTGGTCACCTCACAACACTTACTTATAACTTTCAATTGAGAAGGTGCAGCGGCGCTTTTTGAAATTCCTCTCCTTTAAATTAGATGGAACGTACCCACCATGCGCTTCCGATTATGTTTCACTTCTGGATAGGCATAATTTTCAGTCTCTGAGCTATCGCCGGGAGACTCATGGAGCGAGATTTATATGGAAGCTTATTAATGGTGGGATAGATGCGCCTTACCTGTTGTTGTGTTTGAACTTCCACGTTCCTAGGATATCCGCTAGGCATGGACATACCTTCCTTTTGCCATCACCTAGGACTGAGTTATACCGTTATTCTCCGATGTTGAGAATGTGCAGAGCAGCAAATTTGTACTACGAAGATATATTTATGGATGGATTGAACAATCTATTGTTATGACTGTTGTATTATATGTATGGTTATGCTTCGGAATGTGTATTGTGTTTTGTATAGATTCACATATATGCTCTTAATAATGTTGAAATCTGTGTACATGTTTTGTATTGTATTTGTCCTTTAACTGGTAACCCGTTGGACAATAAAGAAATATTATTATTATTATTATTATTATAATACTGTGATAAATCCTCAGTTCGGGTTCTATTAATAAAACATAGGGTACTTAACAGTTAACTATATTAATAAAAAGAATAAATAATATTAGCTATAACTATAACTAACAGTAAATAACAGTGTTTATATTTATGTATACATTTATGTCTACGATGTTTAGTTCACGGCGATCACTAGATGAATGAATCATTCTTCCCTTGAATGTTTATATAGTCATCGGGTGGTTCTGAATTGTTTTGCGGTAAGAGATTTTCGTCTAATTCCGAGGTGATCGCTGCTGTAATTAGCTATTTCGAATAATTGGATCCATCACTCTACAATTACTAATTTGAAATATCGTTGGAATAAGTGTGTTGAGCTAGCAGGAAACTATATTGAAAAATAAAATGTTTTTTGTCAAAAAAACTTGTTTTCTTTGTTAGGCCACGTAATTTCCGAACCACCTTCGTAATTATTTTCAGTGAAAAGAATCTCGGAAAATCACCCCTGATACTTTTATATAATATAATTCCTTTCATTTCAATACTAAATTTAGAATTAAGCAGAAAGAAATAAGAAAAATCCCTAACCACAATGTAAATCAATAAACTCTAAATAGTATTTCGACAATTAAGTTGCCATCTTCAGTAGAACGCTTTGAAGAAGAAAATAGTATTAAACGTAGCTTCTTTGGTTAAGGTAAAATACTTTTCACCAAATCGCCAGTGGGATAACACTGTAGTGGCGATTTCATAAAGAGCATATCTTCGAAGGTTACCTAAAAGTGCTTTAAATGAATCGATTGATTTAAATTTACAATTTAAATTATAAAAAGGAGTATCTATAGGAATAAAATGACAATGTTAAACGCCAAATAAATTAGTTGAATCATTAGAAATACTAAGTAAGTTTTTTTTCTTTCAGATATTCAACGTAACAAACACAAAGTGATGCCTTCAACATGAAGAGTTCTTCCCTTGGGTTCAATGCAATATGTTCTATATTTAAATACTTGAATTTCTATAATACAAAACTAAAAAAATAAAAGAATTACCAATTAATTTGTGTTTTTATTTCATACAACGAGCAGATAAACAATGGGAGTTTGAGCACAAAATGTATTTTGTTATGAAGCTTCATTTTCCAATTCAAGGTCATTTCGAATTCTCTAATACAGAAATAACATTTAATTATGAAGGAAGTATAAATTTTATTCAACCGAATAATAAAGCAAACAATTCACCAAAACTTAAACTTCCATTTACAAACGTTCAATATAGCTTCCTCTTGTTGCTACGCAAAGTCGTAACTCATTTAATAAGACGAAACTGGCTCTTAAATTTACAAAACTTAGTAGTGCTCTTGGTACTTACCTTGGTGAACGTGATGTTGTTGCTAAATACAAAACCAACGAGCCAAACTCAGACTAGTTTCTAGTGAACACGGTCATGCGGTTTCTATCGAAACGTTGCCAAAAATTTCTAGCTCAAAAATTAATAAGAGGTCGCCACCGTGTATTTTATAATTTTGTTGGTTTGCATGCAGTGGTCTACGTTACACGGAACTCGTAGAGGATATGAAGACCCACCAGGTGATATTAAAGAAAATATGGTTTTAAAAGGAAGCTATTAAATTTATTCAGGTTGCTTTTGTAAATAATGGCACAAAGAGAGCAACTAATTAATTAAATTAAGTGTTACATTTACTTTTCTAGATAGTTTTTACCGCCCAGTATATTAAATACATTTCAATTTTAGTTCTCTATATTCGTTATTTTGAGATTCGTGCGCCACCTAGAATTGACTGTGTGGACTGTACGTTTGACCTCGCTTGGTGAGGTGCGTTAGAGGAGAGAATCTTTAGGCACTTCTGTTTGAACGACCAGTGCGTAAAGTTGTATATATCGTGGTGTGCTCCGAGAATCGAAATATAATTCACGTCTGTCCTAAGTTTTTTTGGAAATTATCGCAGTTTACGGATTCGACTAGGGCACAGTGAGAAAATTCTTAAAAGGAAGCTCATTATCGTATCGAATATTGGGATGTCTTTTGTTTTGAGGCAAATAGACATAAGTAGGCACGAGCTCTTCTTTTATATATTCATTCGTGGGAAGTGAAAATATTTCGTTTGCAAGGAGACAAACCGATAAAAACGTGCTAGAGAGAAGGTCACCTCGTTCTTGCCGACCATCTGTGACCGCCGTGTCGTCTTCAAGCCGTCGAAGTATTTTGTAGATAGTAAGACCGTTTTTTATTAATGTAGTGAACTTGAAAATTATCGCCGATATTTTATTTGTTATAATTATGATTCCGAATTTTTACTGCCAATCAAAACAGCATTTAATCTTGGATTAATTCGTATATGTATTTATTTCACTATGGTGCATGTATTCAAATAATTAACATTTATAAAATTTATTCACGCTAGTAACTTTCGTTATAAAGATTTGAATCCTGAAATAATTTTGTACTAGGTTAATGATAAAAATTTAGTTGACGTCACGTAATAGTAATTTTGATTTTTTTATTGATGGTTAATTAGTTGATTTCTCACATTAAAATTTCTTTTTCTTTATTGTTCTGCAACAACTGAGATACTAGAGATATTTATATATTACAATGTATTTTTCTGACATAACGTTATCATAGGCGTTATCATTGTAATTTATATTAAATTTCATTACTATACTTGCATATTACAGTGTGTGTGTAATATTAAATGTAAAGTTCAACAATAGATCTGCCGTCGAACTACGAATTTTTGTAATATGTTCAATAATTTAATTACCAATTTTTCAATAACTTAAATTTCATTTTACATTTGCGGCGCGTGAGCCGTTTGTTGATTATCTGTTAACTGCTTGTTAATTACACAGGTCTACAAAATTAAACTTTTTGACAGATGTTTTTATTTTGAAAACTGATTTGATATAATTTTGGTAGGCTTATTTCAAAAATTCTATGCATTTATTTCTAAAAAAAATTATTTGTTTATTGAGTAAGAATGTGAAATACAAGTTAAAAAAGTGGAAAAAATACTTTACTCAGTCTTTTTTAAGTGAAATCTTTGTCTTTTTGCCAGAAAGCTGCGTTGTCCGGACATTCGGTTGTATGTTTTTAAGGGCATATCCCGTTTTAACATCCAGTAGTAGTCCGCCGTCATCGTTATGCTCCATCTGCCTTGGTATCGCCGTTCCATTTCCTTAATGTCTTGGTGAAACCTCTCTCCCTGTTCTTCGCTAACTGCTCCAAGATTTTCAGGAAAATAGTTCAAGTGTGAAAACAGGAAATGCACTTTCAAACTCATATTACAACCTAGACAATGAAAGTGTTGTAACATATTTTGAACAATATTTTCGTAGTTTTCGTCCTTAGAGTTCCCAAGAAACTTATCAATTACTTCTTTAAATGAAACCCAGGCGTTTTTCCCGACATTGGTCATTGTGTTTTGAAAATCCTTGTCTTTGGATAATGTTCTTATCTGCGGCCCAACAAAAATAACTTCTTTTAACTTGGCATCGGATAAGGCTGGAAATGTCTCGCACAAATATTTAAAACACTGTCCATTTTTGTCTAGGGCTTTAACAAACTGCTTCATCAAGCCAAGTTTGATATGGAGAGGAGGCAGTAAAACTTTTTTGGGGTCAACCAAGCTATCTCTTAATACATTTTTGCTACCAGGTGTAAGGCTTGTTCTAGAGGGCCATTCTATTTGAGTCCAATGTCTATCCCTTGCTCGACTATTCCACTCACAAATAAAGCATGGAAATGTTGTATAACCTCCTTGTTGTCCTAGTAGCATGCACAGCACTTTAAGGTCACCACAAAGCATCCACTAATGTTCTTGGTAGTTTATTTTCTTTAAAAGAAGTTCAAAATTTTCATACGTTTCCATTAAATGTACCGAATGGGCAACGGGAACCGAGGCCAGCTCGTTACCATTGTGCAATAAAACGCCTTTTAAACTACGCTTACTTGAGTCAATAAACAGGCGCCATTCTTCTTTTACATACGGCACATTTCCTAATTTTGAAATTAAGTCAGGAATATTGTTGCAATACACTAGTCTTGAGTAAAATATTGACATAACTCTTTTTCGCGATCCCGGTAAAAGCTTGATGTGACGCCAGGTGCCAGTAAATGTTTCTCACGAAGTCGGGAGGCTAACATTTCGGATGCATCCTTTGGAAGGTGCAAATCTCTAATTAAATCATTTAGTTCGCTCTGGTTAAACACTTCGGGCTCTCTGAAATCTGGTGTGAAATCTGAGTCATCTGGGTCGCAATTAAATTCCTCTGATTCTGACGATATGACGTTTTCTAGTGCTTTTCGGGCGGTAGGTATCGGTACATCTGGTCCATGAGGAACTGGTCGAATAGCAGGGTCAAGATTGGGATACACAATTTGTTTCTTATTTTTTCTGTTGTATCCTTGAACATTACACGAACAAAAATAACAATCATCACTGTGATTTCTAGGTTCTCGCCATACCATAGGAACACCAAAGCTTAAACATTTCTTCCTACCTTTTTGCCAGTTTCTTAATGCTTCAACGCAAACGGAACAAACAGTATGAGGAGCCCAGGATTTGTCTTGGTCGCCAATTTTTACACCAAAATAAGCGTGGTATATATTTTTCACAAACGAAGTTAAAGTTTGCCTCTGCTTTACTACGACATAACTACCACAGATATAACAAAAGTTATTCGGATTGTTCACACAATGTCTTCTTTCCATATCTATACGTTCTAGAACACTTAAAATACGCAACAACGAAGACAACAAGCGCGCGGACACAGTAGCACGACGACTAACACAACCAAACTGCACATAAGCAGGTTTCAACGTTGTATTGACACTTCTGCGCCGACTCTGTTGCTTTGCTGAGAAATCTAATATTAACCAGTGTTGCCAAATCACATTTAATTTCATAAAAATCAATTCATTTAAAAATCATGCCTAACATGGAACAAACATATTCTTGTCATAGGTATGTATATTAATAAATTAACATTTTTAAGATATAGAGCGCTATAAAAAAAAATTACGTGATAGAGCAAAAATATGGCGTTTTTTGGAATAAGGGCAAACAAATACAAATTAGCAAACAGCTTTCAAACATCAAAATCACTGTAGACCTATGTTATTCGTTGCTCTTTCTGTTTATAATATACGAATTAACTATTTTTCGATTTATTTACTTTGTATTTTAGGTACCCCTTTTTTCTTGAGTTTTACTTGTCGTTTCGGTACATTTTCAGTGGCCTGTAAGTGCATGCACATACGAGCGCGTAAATCCTTTTCTTAGATTTTAGTCTCGAGCCTCCGTAAGTAAAATTAAGTGGCGCTACCTATCATCTGTTTTAATCAATCTTCACCCGTCTCCACTTATATTGAGCGTTACGTCTACCGATTTCGATAACTTATCGACCATTCTTCATTGCAATTAAGCGAGTACGGTATGGAGTCGTTGTCGGAACGGAGGAATGCTTCTAGTGCCAACTTTTTAATTAAAGTTGTTACAAACAAAATTGATGCTCCGTCATTACTCGGCGAAGTACAGTTTCTTGTATAGAATTACGGCACGCGTTCATCGGCTACATTTTCAATTCCTCGTGCTAGAACTAATGTTTTGGCTAAGGCTCCAATGGACCATATGGCGAAAAACGCAAATAAGTATAGTGAGGATCCTTTTACCAAATAAATAGGTTAGTATGTAATTACTTACGATTCAAATATGTAAATGAATAAATATGCAGATGTTTTAAGACTAAATATGCAGTTCCTGATGAAAAATATGCAGGTAAAAAAATACGAGGAATGTTAGAAAATGGAATACTGTAGAAAAACATATTCTATTATAATTTACTAAATAAAACACTTGGTATATTTGTTTCACAAAATGTATTTAAAATATCTCTGACATATGTTTCGACTTATTCAGTCATTCTCGAAGAGTCATGTAAACTAAGTAAAAAGTATACTCCTACCAATATTCATGAGTTATTTTTTAAAAGGTTTATTACAGCATCGATTGTGGGGGTGTTTGAAAAATCCAACTGCGTGTTTGTGACCTGTCTGTTGAGATTTATGGCTTTTTTAATTTCTAAAATTTCTAAGAAGTCAAGCCTTTTACCCTTATTACAAGAGTGTAAAAGTTTGAAATTATTAGCATTAAACAAATGAGAATTTTGAATACAGTGTTCCGCGAATCCCGTAACCATATTGCCATGTAGAATAGAACTTCTATGTTCTTTGATACGTTCTTTTATAGAGCGTCCCGATTGGCCAATGTATACCGCGTCACAATCACTGCAAGTTAATTCATACACCCCTGACTTATCACGCAATTCTGTTTTTCCTTTATTGTTAACTAGAATATTTCCTAAATTGCATTTATTTACTAGGATGACATTTAAACCTAATTTATTAAGTATATTAGAAACTTTATTGCTAACCCCAGGTATATAGTTTAGGGTGTGAAACGCTTTGTTAGTTTTTGTATAAGTATGTCCGGAGTAAAAATTTTTCTTAAGGATAGCGCGTTGTTTTTTGTAAATCATTTTGTCTAAGAATTCTGTTTTGTACCCGTTGTTTCTAGCTATAGTTTTTATGGTATATACTTCTTTTTCGAAGTTCTCATTATTTAGAGGGAAATTAATCAGTCTGTGTATGAAACTGTGAAATGCAGACATTTTTATATTCCGCGATTGGTTGGAATTTGCCGGACATACTTATACAAAAACTAACAAAGCGTTTCACACCCTAAACTATATACCTGGGGTTAGCAATAAAGTTTCTAATATACTTAATAAATTAGGTTTAAATGTCATCCTAGTAAATAAATGCAATTTAGGAAATATTCTAGTTAACAATAAAGGAAAAACAGAATTGCGTGATAAGTCAGGGGTGTATGAATTAACTTGCAGTGATTGTGACGCGGTATACATTGGCCAATCCGGACGATTTTCGCAATGTCCTTCAGTTTTTAAAAACCCTCATTTTTTCCTATTACACTTAAAAGTTTTTCATACACGGACTGTCCAACTCCTCCTATAACATCAAAACAAGACTTTTCAAATTTGTTTATTATTTCAACGCAGTCGATTAGCGACATAAATTGTTTTTCCAACTGCAATATAGAAGTGGAAATAAGACTGTAATTGGCTTTAATAAACGCCAACTGTTGAGGTATTTCTTTACTCGAATACACCTTTTGGGGGTCTGTCACAGATTGTGCATCCCTATTAAGATCCATAATAATTGTCTTTATTCCTTCATAACGATTTTCATGAAAAAATAGCAGCCTACAACAATGTTCCCCATCGTATGATTACTGGTTGAGGAGGAAGCGGAACACCGGGTAGATGTTGTTTGTAAAACTGAACTCGTAATGGGGCCTTTAAAAGATTGTCCTCTATTTGCAGGTAAGCCAATATGTTCGTAGCAAAATTTTACTAGATTATTCAGGGTGTCACGCAAAAAATGCCCCAAGCTGTAACTCTATTATTTATATTTCGATTTTCACGAGACGGGTATCAAATGAAATGATTTGATGAGTACTATGTTTGAGGCTACAAGCGCCATATTAAATTCCTAGCGATTGTCAATTTTTTTTCAAATTGCACGGTACATATTTTTTTGCAACATCTGATAGAGATTTTTTTTCTGAATCTCTTGATCTACAATACATTCATTTTAATTGTAAATTTAGAAGAGAAAAAATAACTAAAACACTCTTCGAACATTCTCTTAGGGCCGGTTCTACAATACACTTTAACCCATCAATTATACCGTCGAATAACCTGAATGAGGATAAAGATTAGCTAATCTCTAGTTAAACGTTCCACAGTGCCTAATTTTAAATAAAATTAAATAAGTTGAGTTTTGAGTTTTCTATAACGGCCGGTATAAATATTTGAAATCGTAGTACGCATGGACGAATTGTAAACACAACATATTAATACAAACTTATTATCACGTTATTTTATAAATAATCAGCAGTTGATTAACACAAACTAAGTAAGGGACCTGGGAGTGACGTTTGATCCGGAGCTATCTTCTAATGATCACATTGTGGGCATCTGCCACTCGTCTTCGAGAGCATTGGGCTTCCTCATTCGAGCCTCGGGGTGCTTCAGCAGCATCTCATTGCTAAAATCTTTGTATTTCACTCTTATAGTTCCGAATCTTGAGTATGCGTCTATTGTTTGGTATCCCTTCTACATCTCGCAACAGTTTCCAGTTGAACGTATACAGCGCCGATTTGTAAAATACCTCTTTTTCAAATCTAATCGTGTATATCCTGACTGGAACACTTCCTATGAAGAACTGCTTCGACTCTATGGGGTTCAGTCTTTGACTGTTCGTCGAGTTAACTACAGCGCAAGGTTTCTTCATAATCTTCTCCACAATAAAATTGATTGTGCCGCGCTGTTGTCTAGGGTCAGATTCAATGTGCCTAGTGTTAGTACCCGTAACCCTGTTACTTTCTTGCTGTCGACTCCAAGGACGAATCTACTGATGAGATCACCGATATTCCATATGATGAGGAATGCTGGGGCATATTATAGTGACATATTCATTGGAGAGATGGACACTAAGGATATGTGAACCTTGACATCATAATTATCGGTATTACTTATTTGTTATATATCAAAATTATTTTAGTTATGTAATAATTTAACATAATATGTGTATTCATACATCTAATTTGTGTACTTATTGCTCTGTAATTAGGATTACCTGTTGGGCAAATAAATATTATTATTATTATTTGTTGTGAAATAAGTTTGTTTTTCTGTCGAAATTATTTGTTGGCTGCTAGCAAATTACAACTTGTACAATTATAGAAAGAAATTTTGAAAAAGGAACATGAAATGGAGCAAGAAAAAAAATGTTTAGTAATTAAACTTTTAAAAATTAAATTAGAACAAACAAAAAATTTGACTTGCAATAAGTTATAGATTTATTATAACTAGAGACCGGACACGAGAGGTTGATGACTCATCGCCCACGAGCGTACTATTGAACATTTGTATTATTAAAGTTTTTAATTTTATTTATATAATTATACTTATAATAATAAAACGGGTACATATACGACTACAAAGTACGAAATACACTTTTATTTGTTCATTTTGTAGTTCAAGTTGAGTAAAGGAGTATTAATATTTATTAGCAATACTTTCTCAAGGTTCTCTTCTGTAAAATTTGTTCTCTTTGAATGAAATACATCCTTGTAAATAGAAAACGTCCTTTCTACATCGCAACTGGTTATAGGTGCATACCGGAAATATTCTTTTATTTCCGCGTATTTTGCAGTTAGATGTTGTGGCATTGTCCCCATGCACAATTACCGCAATGTTATTAAATCTGGATTTCTATTAAACATTGCGTCTAACTTTTGCCGAAGGCCACATCCGAAGTCACTTGGAATACTTTTCAAATTATTAATAGCCACCTCTAATGTCGTTAAACCATCATTTAATTTGAGATTTCGATTTTCAAAATAAGTTATTAGTTTTGGAAAATTTCCAAAGTATTCCTGAAGAAAGTACAACTAATTTTTTAAATGTGGAATTTGTGTTAGTTCCTTGCACTCAGAAATACTTCGAGCATCGTCATTTAAACATGCAACGAAATTTTGTAAACTATCGAAATTCTCTGCATAAAAACTAATAGCTTCCAACCATGCCCCACATCTAGTTATTGCTAGAGAGGGAGGCAGTGACAAAGATGATAATTTTTTCCTGTAAAAAGCTACTCTCAATGGTGCTTTTCTGAAAACTTTTTTAAAAGCGAATACAAGTCTATCAACTCCTGGAAAGGTGTCTCTGATATATTCACAGATTCTGTGGAGAGCATGTGCTACACGAGAAACATGCAGCATATTAGAATGTGTTTCCTTTAATAGTCTGCCTGTTTTTAACATATATACAGCACTGTCACTTACAAACAAAAGTACTTTTTCTTTGTACCTGTCGTGCGAATTAAGTATTTTTTGAATATTCTCGTTAATGCTTTTAGCAACTGTTTCCGCATCGACTGTATTTATAACTTTTGTTGCTATTATATATGCGTTATATGGAATAGTTGGATGTAGTACACCAGCTACAGCATTTACTACACAACGTCCTGATATATCGACAGTTTCGTCGGCACTTATCCAGAGGTACTGATTTGAAAGATGGCTTCTAATGCGTTCTACTGCTTTCGTGTAGCACTTAGAAACATAATATTTGCGTAAGGTGGATTCATCAGGAACATTACGACCAGTATATTTTTGGAGAAATATTTTTAAAGTGGGATTGTTAATTTTATTTATTGGAATATTAGCAGCCATAGAAGTTTCACAGAGTTCTTCGTTAAAATTGTCAGGTTCCAACGAGTCTAATTTCTGTGCATGTGTTTGCGATGCTAAGTGACGTTGTACTCGTACGTGTGATTTCATGGAATTTTTTAACGATATTTTACAGATTTAGCAATAAATTTCGGAATCATGACAATCGACATACAATCAGTATGACCGTCAATCCAAATCGCCATTGTTTTACGATGCTGTTCTCGACGTTCTTCCATATCATATCTGAAAAAGTAACTTAAACAATGATAATTGTGATGATAGAATATTGAGCTGTCTTTATTATTTGCATTTTTTAAGTAAACAGATACATTTACTTACCGAAAGTAAATAAGGATTCCTTTAATGACCATTTTGTTTAAAACATTGTAAGTAGGGAAGTTATATACAAATTCATTTATTAAGCGGTTTGATTTATCAGAATCTATTTGTTTATGTAGCCTAGTATTTGTCCCATTTCCGTAGATTCAATTTTTCAGCTATAAGAAATTCCACATAACCAATAAATTTTATAATTAAGTTTTCAATAAAAAAAAAGTTGTGAATCTATTGTTTATTCCGAATGATTTGTTGAATATTACCTAATATAATGTACCTAATTAAATATTCACTCATAAAGATAATATTTTCCTTTTAATAAACGGAATTTAAGTAACCAAGACTAGTCGTTTGAATTCAATAAGTTTATCATATTAATACTGAGATAAACAACTAACATACCTTTTAATTTCTTTGTCAGACAAGAATCTTCACGACCCTGGAGATACTTAGAGAACTCATGTTCGTTATTTCTCCAAATTATATTAAATATCAAACTTTCTTTTAAAACCAAAATACTATTTGGTTGTACAGGTTATGATTGTTAACTGCAAACATTTACAATCAATTATTGGACCTGCGCAGAAGTATATAATAATGCGTGGGTAAAGATTCGAATTTAAATTCACTTTACTGCTTTTAAGTTTAATATTTTCAATTAAAAGAAAAACTCTTAATTGAATGTTTAACTCAAATATTATTATATTTTGATGGTCCAACGTGGGGCTGCTAAATTATTCAATATTTTGGCTGTTCCCAACGTTTGACTCGAAGAAGAATAGTATATTTTGGTACTCCAGCGTTTGACGCTAAAATATATTATTATATTTTGGCGCCCGTAACGTTTGGCTAAGAAAGGTTATTAAAAACTGTTAATTAAGTACTGAAAAGGAATTATCTTAGAAAATATATCGATATTTGTGTATAAAAATTTATTCTTCTTAGATATAGAATATTTAGGGAATAAGGGTAATAAGACAACAAATTATAACAATAAATAATAGATTATAACATATATCTAAGCATGGATACAAGAGGAACGAGATGTTCAAGGAGCCAAGGAAGAAATGTTGATAGGGGAGACGACGTACTCGAGTTATTATTACGGAAGATGGAGGATATGCAAACAAGCATTCACACTGGTCTAAAAGATCAAAAAACAGAAATACAAAACATACAATCACAATTATCAACAGAACTTCAAACTAATTTACAATTAATACAAACAGAATTACAACAAAACGAAAGACATACACAAGAGTTACAAAGTATTATACGATTAACCAACACAAAATACCAAGAATTACATACAGAAATTCAACAACAAAAAACACAATTATCAACAGAGATATATAATACTAATAATGTTCTGGCTGAAAAGATTGACCAAGATCTTAATAAAATAAATAATAAACTAAATACTGACATACATAAAAATTATGTTGATATAAATACCATTAAGCAGGATGTTAATTTGTGAACACTATAAACCGAGATATAAATGGAAAGGTACAAGGAATAGAAGGAGAAGTCTTAAAAAATAAAGAATTGATAACAGAAACCTTCAACAACAAACAACAAATAGAAAATATTTTATTCGAGGATATGAGGAAGGAGATCGAGAATTTAAAAAGAACAGGGACAAGGATCATACACGGCGAAGGGAATCAGTACAATCCAATTCTTAGACCAGAGATATGGCCGAAATTTAGGGGATTCAAGGATAAAATACATCCCATGACCTATCTCAACAATATTGTCAGATTAACAGCAGACATGACGGATGCTAAACAAAGCATGACATTAATGAGGTTAACTCTTGAGAATAGAGCTATTGAATGGTTTGAGATGGTGTCTAAAAGGTGTCTTACCTTAGATCAATTTAGGAGAGAATTTCAGAAACAATACTGGAACAAAGAACATACAAGATAGGATTAAGATCCATCTTCTGACTGGCAAATATAGTGAAGGTTATACTAACAGGGAGGATTATGCACGGGATATGTATAACCAATGTAAGTACATCGATGGCGTATCTGAGGAAGACATAGTCAAGCAAATCTTGAAACACTATATCCTATCCGATAGCGAGACTGTGGTTTGTAAAGAAGTCAAGACAGTCGATGAATTAATGGAAATCCTAAGAAAATTAGATGATTTGGCTAATCTTAAGAAACAACAGGGGACAAGGAACAACAATATATAAACAAATACATCATCCAATAATAATTTTAATTCTACATATAATAATTACCATAGACAAACAAATAATGTGAATAATACAAACAATGGTAATTATATACCAAGGTTCCCAAACAATAATAATTATAATAGATACCGAGGAAATGGTAATAATAGGAGCGACTATCAACGGGGTTATTTAAGTAATAACAGCCAAAACTACAACAATGGTAATAATGGTTACAGGACACGGAATGATAACAATAATGGAACCAATACAGGGGGCAATTACCATAACAACAACTCAAGGAATAATAGACACGACAATCAGGAACGAAATATAAATTGTGTTACCATTAGCAAGGTGAACGAGGAAGAACAAAGTACCAATGTTGAACAAAAAAAAAACGCCAATTTCTATTCCGGAGATGCCAAAGGACGGGGATTATGCAGTTCCTGGCCCATCAAGATATTAGGAAACATCAAATTGAACACGATAAACCCGATTAAGACGAAACCTTTTTACGACAATATACATAAAATAATCAAAATTTATGACGATACCGAACTTGAATTAATAAAAGAAGATAGCATACCATATATCGATATCCAAATTAAAAATGTCACTATTAGAGCTATAATAGATACTGCTGCGGAAATTTCATTATTAAGAGAAGATGTCTCACAACTTATTAAGAATATTCAAGAGAACTCGTTTAATATTAAGAAAATTGACCTGATATCGACTAATAGAAAGAAAATAGGGTGTATTTCGCAAAAAATAATATAGAAACTATAATTAACAAAGAAATATATATCTGATTGAATTTTACATATTGAAATAGATGAATTTTGAGTGTATTTTAGGAATAGATAACATAAGAAAATATGATATGGTTATAGATTTTGATTTGAACAACTTAAAAATAGGGCCAATGTGATAGTTTTATGGAAGGAATTGAATATAGCTTATATGAACAATTTAATTATAGAAGCGGGGAAGAGTGAGTCTATACTAGAAGGAGCTAATCTCAGTGATGTTATAAAAGATGGTAATGTGAAGAATATTGTTAAAGAAAATGGTAATGAGAAGGATATAGTTAGAGAGGATTTATTAAGTATTAATGGAATTAATGTAAATGGTAATGTTGTTAAAGAAGATAGGATTATGGATAGTAATAATTTTGATGAGTTTATAGATAAGTTGATTGATGAAATAGAGATGGATGTTTGTTTTAAGAGAGAGTTTAAAGAGATATTGATGAGAAATGAAGGAGTTTATAACGAGGTGATCAGGTTTGCAAGAGATTATTTACACAAGATAGATGTTATTGATGATACACCTTTAAAAATAATCAATTACCCTATACCATATCAATATAAAGATCAGATCGAAAAAGAAATACATAAATTAATGGATCAAGGAATTATAGAAAGGTCAAATTCTTATTTTATAAACCCAGTGGTGATTGTTTAGAAGAGTGACAACAGTTTAAGGATTTGTTTAGACGCGAGGGAGCTCAATAAAAGGATCAAACCAGGTTTTGAAGCACCACTTAATATTGATATATTAATTTTTAAATGTGGGAAAAGCAATTACTTCAGAAAATTGGATCTCAAGGCAGCATTTTGGCTAATTAGATTGGAAGAAAATTCTAGGAAATATTGTGCATTTAGTATAAATAAAAATATATACCAATTTAAAGTAACACCATTCGGTATGAAAGATAGTCCATCAGCTCTAATCAGATTTTTACACAGAATATTGAATAAATATGAACAATTCTGCATACATTATTTTGACGATATACTAATATTTTCGAAAACTTTACCAGAATATATAGAACATATAAATATCATTTTAACTACATTGAACGCAGAAGGTATGAAAATTAACTTACGAAAATGCAAATTTTTCCAGGAACAAGTAATATATTTAGGACACATTATAAATAAAGACGGTATAAAACTGGATGACGACAGATTGTTAGAAATTAAAAATTTTCCCAAACCAAATAAAGTAAGAGAATTGAGAGCATTTTTAGGTTTACTTAATTATTACAAAAAATTTATTTATAATTATTCAAAGAAAACTATTAACTTGTTAACTTTACTAAAGAAAAACGTTAAATGGGTTTGGTTTGAGAAACAAGAACAAATTTTTCAAGAATTAAAAGCTTCATTTATAGAAAATCTTCTTTTATATCATCCGGACTTCGAGCTTCCATTTATTTTAAGGACTGATGCTTCGAACTACGCTATAGCAGCTGAACTTTTACAAATACAAAATAATATTGAAGTTCCTATCACTTTATGCGTCTTCTACAGCACACAGTTGTGCGCGAACATCTTTAACGATTTGCAGTGATTCCTCTAACGACAGCGACGAATTTTCTAATTTTGTTATTGCTTCTTAGTCCCAAGTAATTCTCACGAATACTTTGTAAATACATTTTAATCTGGGCATCTTGAAATTTTTTCTGGGTTGTATTGATAGCTGCACTTTCTTTCGGATGGAATGATAAAACCACGTCCTTAATTTTTTCAAAATGTTCATGATAGTAAAACCCCGCCAATAACCATGTACTCAAACGTGTCAGAATCGGCTGTGGTGGCTCAGGGGTATGGGGACACAATTCGTGAAATTTCCAAATACGTTTTGGAGATTTCAGGAATACTGCCTTTGTACTCGCTATTAAAGCATCTACCTCTGGATAACATCTACGAACCTGTTCTGCCACAAGGTGCGAGCATGGAGTTTACAAGTAATATGTAACAAGTTAGGACAATATTTTCTAAGAGATCGGCCTACAGAACACATGGTTGCGGCTCCATCGGACATAAACATTAATACTTGGTCTTTCGAAAGTTTAAATTTTTCCAAAGTATCTAATAGCACCTCTGAAATTTTTTCGGCATTACATTGTTCTAGTCGTCTGGATGCTAATAAAATTGAAGACGTTGGTTGATGTGGTTCCATATTACGCGCCATCACATTAACTACAGATTGTTTTTTGCTGTCAGTTGTTTCGTCCACACATAACCAGTTTTTTATTTTTCAGTTCGGCTTTGATTTTATTTTCAACCTGTTTACGCACCGATGGTAAATTCGTTCGTAACGTTGTCGTGATCAGTAATGTTTGATTCGCGTATTTATTCCAAAATGAAATAAATGAATCATTACTTAACAAGGTAAACGGCAGTGTAGGTACACACAATCATAGTTACACATAGTTCATGTATAAACTGTTGTCGATTAATTTTGTTATTATTGTGCTTCGAACTGCTAACGTGTTCTTTACAATTGTTTTTGACCAACACATTAGATATGTATTGCACACTAAACATTTAACTTTTGAGCCATCGTATATTAAGTCCGGGAAATCCATAATAAACTTATTCACTTCGACTGACAAAGGTCGTTTTCTCGATTTATGTGTCGACAACATTTTATTATGTATGCTTACACTTACATGCAGTCTAAGCAAGTACCAAACACATACTGAATGCTTTTTATTAGTTCTGATGCAATACAATCATCCTCACATCGGCGTACATGGCACGCACGGAAGTTGGTCTGCTCTACTAATGAGTAATTCGTACCTGTATAATTTGCAGCTCCACATGCGAAAGAAATCTCAGGGTAGTTCCGAAAGGCTACAAGGCGAATACGTGATAAAGGACCTTATGCAACCATTGTTCAAATCGGACTGGAGTAGAACAATAGACAATTATTTTAAGTCGGCGCCTCTTGCCGAATTTTTGCTTACAAAACAAATTACCCTTCTCGAAACCGTGCGGAAAAGTAAAGCTGACTTCACTGAGCACCTGAAACTAAGTACAAAATAGCGCAGAATACTCATCTTTATTTGTCTTTTCTCAAAATCTAATAATGGTGTCATATATTCAAAAAAAAAGGGAAAATAATTCATGTGCTCCCAACACCATGATGAACAGGTATCTCAATAGGAGCATCGAAAACCTAACATATATAATTCTGTAGTATAACACCACCAAAAGACGTGTTGACAACGCAGATAAATTAATTCGAGATTATTCTTGCGCTCGTCGTACAGCTAGGTGGCCCTTCGAATTGTTTATGAACATGTTGGATATTGCATGTTTGAATGCATGTATTATATATACAACAAAATATCTCTATTGTAAGAAAACGAGCAGTAACAGAAGACATATATTTTTGAAAACACTGGGAAAATATGCCAAACATGAAAGAGCGTTTACCAGTAATGAAAAACAATGCCCATGTAGTCAAAGCCATTCAGGCTTGTGGTATACATTTGATTCCGGAAAAGGCAGCTCTCGCCCCAACGTTTATGCTCAAGATTATTGGACAAAATATCCGATTTATCATCTGTGGGTTGTTTATTTGTAAAAATAATTCCAAATCATTACAAAACCTGCTAACGGTCTGGAAAGCCACAAACAATTAAAAAGCTCTTGATACCAACTGCTCCAACCTATTCTATTGTTGAGATGACGACGCAGTACCAAATGGAAGTGTGGTAGAAAATCATACTTCTATCAAGAAATACCCATTTCCCTGAAAAAAAGTCGAGGTGCAAAAGTTCATTTCTGCACTTTTTTGTAAACATCTTTTCTACGGACTTGTAATTATCCATAGTAAAGACATAAGGAATCGATTGGTACCATCCGCGATGCTCTATTTTCAAAATTGACTGACTTCGGAGGTATCAAAGCTTTGATTCTTATATGACTTATACGAATATCATGGAAGGTGCCACAGCCGAGCACCAGTGCATTTTCGTGAAAAACAAATGAGTAATGACCGTTATAATGTAAAAAGCGTTCAAATAAGCTCTGCCTCTAGTAGGCCATTCCTTTAAAAACGTATGATTATTAATAATTTAAATTTGCATTAGTTGTCAATTAGACAGATGCATAGTTGACAAAAATTGCTTTGTAATTTAAAATTGATTTAACATGGTTTTTACTATACAACACAAATCATTCATGCTAGAATCTTATTTTCGAAACGGACGTAAGATTGACGGACAATGGCAGTATTCTCTTCAAGATTGTTTAGAAGAATTTAGAAATGAGTTTCCTAACGTCATCTTTGATTATGACAGTTTTCGGCACACAGTGACACATTCCGTTATGGTTTTCAGAGAAACAGGGAGTGTTAAACAGAAAGAAGGCGCAGGTCGGGCGAAAAAGCGTACAGAAGAGCTAGTTAATAATGTAAGAGAAATTATAAATAATGCACCAAGAACTTCCGTACGAGCATTATCACAACAAGTGGGTGTGTCAATTGGCACATGTCATACAATTTTGAAAAAGGACTTACATTTATTTCCATATCACATGACCTGTTATCAAGAAATCAAGGAAATCGACTATCCCAGAAGAATAACGTTTAGTCAGTGGTTCTTAAATAATTTTGATAATGACCTTCTTGACAAAACCTTTTTTTCTGATGAGTCATGGTTTTATCTGAATGGATATGTGAACTCACAAAATATGAGGATGTGGACTAATGAGAAACCACATAATTTTTTTGTTGAAACCGCACTTCATCCGCAGAAAATTGGTGTATGGTGTGCGATTAGTCGAAGGAGAATTATTGGCCCTATTTTTTTTAACGGAACCTTAACAGGAGAAAGGTATCGACAAGAAATTATTATGCCATTTATCGAACAGCTTGACGACGAAGAAATAACACAGGGTTACTTTCAACAAGACGGAGCTAGAGCACACACAGCAGGTGAAACAATTAATATTCTGCAGCAATTTTTTCAAAATCGGTTGATAAGTTTAAACACTGAACATGAATTTCCACCAAGATCTTGTGACATTACCCCATGTGATTTCTTTTTATGGCCATTCTTAAAGAACTCAATTTATCAAGTACAGATACCTGATCTTGCAGGCCTTCAAATCAGAATTGCTGAAAGAATTAATGGAATTGACAATGCGATACTACAAAACACTATTTCCTCCATTAGAAGAAGATGTGAGAAATGTTTCGAACAAGGTGGTGGACACTTTGAACAATTTTTATAAAATTTTGCTTGTTTGTTGGAAATAAACATATTTCATTCACTTAAAAATGTTCGTTTTATTATTTTGACATTTGTCATTTCAATCAAATATCTCATCTCATAACCAACAAAATACCTATTAAAATTAGTAACAAGCTAAGACATAATCATAATTTCCAAGGGCTACTTTGAGGTAAAATTTATTTGAATTCTTTGTATAACGTGCCTTCAAAAATTTTCCTCATTGGAGACGGTCATGCTCATTCAAAATTATACGTTTTTGACAGACTACGTGCACTATCACCGTCTCTAACGAGGAACGTTTTTGAAGACACTTTATACGAGCATTATTTTGAAAAATCATTTTATGAGAAAAAATAATAAGTACACATGTACAGAAAATAAATTAATGTGGCATTTATTTTTCATTTAAAAGTTTCTCCATACGTGTATCTATGTTAGAAATACAAAAAAGCAAATTGTTTGGCGAAAGGGGTTAATATTTTCAACGCTTCTGTGGCCAAATTTCCATATTTATTGACGAGCATGCCGAAACGTATTTAAATGTTCAGATGTAAATTACAGAGCTGGTTGTGAATCGCAACTGGTAACTTAGCAGCGGTCACAACATTTTCAGTGCCCATCTCTTCGAGAAATATTCCGCCAACTGAGTTTTCAGATCACGCAAACGCATCCTCATTCAATCCGAACTGTGATGAATAATTGTGTTGTGTTCAGTGGCGTGTCGGGGGGTTTGAGTTTGGAGGGGCGCACCAAAAATCAAATACCAAATGATATATAGGCAAATTGCACGAAAAAGTAGGTATCCATTTATAACATTTATTTAAGTTGAATAAATACATAGGAATTAAAAAATATTAATACCTACAATAACGACAAAACAATAATAATTGTAAATCAAAACGGAAAAAATCCAAAATAAGGGGTCATTTTAAACAAAAATCCACCTAAAATTCAAGATTGCAAAAACGAAGAGCTGGAACAGCGGAATAGTTTTTATAATGTCATAAAAAATCACTTCACAAAGGTAGCCACGATTTATAAGTAGGAAAAAGAAAGAACAACATATTTACAAAGATTAAACTAAACAAAATGGGTGGGTAAGTAATTTTTTAAAAATGAAATCCGCTCTGCGGTCCTTCATGGAAATGAATTTTTCCATGATTTTATCATCAAAATTGTTTATTTCGTGCACTAAATCGATTTATGGATATCATAGCTAAAGCATTTAGTATGTCATTAAGCATGGTATTTCGCAAAAATGTTTTTATGTGTTTAAGCGTCGAAAAAGTGCGTTCTGCTTCGGCTGTTGTCATTGGAGTCACGATAATTTTTAATATGTTCGATGTTTCGATAAATGTTTCACTAAGGTTATTTTCCATAATAAATAAAAAAAGATTCATTGCGCCAACAATTTCTTTTAAATCTTCTCTCGAGTAAATTACCTCCAACTCAGTTCTTAATCTTGATTTGCTCAACATCGGATAAAACGAACATACATCGTTTAAAACAGTTACAGGGAAATTTTTTGAGAACTCTGAATATTTATCTTTGTTAAAAAGATCAGCCGCTTATAAATGACCCCGGTACTTCATTTGTACTGTAATTATATCACAAACTTGTTTGGCAATAATACTTCGAAAATTGTCATCCATTCGCCTTCTTTTAGATGTTGGATATTCTGATTCAACAATGTTCTTCAGAGAATCGATTTGATTTCTAATGTCAGAAACACTTTTCTCGAAAATTAGTAAGTCTTTTTGCAACTGTACGCTGTCCTTATTTTTTGATTGCAATTGATTATACAGTATGTCAACATGTGGCAAAATTTTATGGAAGAATTTTAACCAAAATATAAATTCGGGATCTTCCAATGCCCTTCTTAGACCGGATGCTTCATTTGAAGTAACACTTTTCTCACATCTGGTTTCAATTACTTCGAAACAATGAATAAAATGAGCATAGGGATATTTTGTTTTAATTTGAGCTTGAACGCCTCTGTTCACACCGCTCCACACAGGGACAAATTGAAAATTTAGTGCGACAAAATTATTTACTTCATATGGATTCAATAAATTTTAATAAAATTAGGTACCTCAAGGTTTTTAGGGTCGCTGATTACGAATCTGATGTTAGTTTTTAAAAATTCAAAATGGCGGATCCAATATGGCGTACAATTTTAAAAAAATTGATCGAATTCGCTTAAAACTTATTACACGGGATTTTTGATGTCAGTTTTTAAAAATTAAAAATTCAAATTTCAAAACATTAGGCCGAATTAAAAACTTAAAACGAGAATACTTATAAAAAGCGGAATTAATAATTATATTTTTTTTAAGTTTTTATTTAAATTTGATCATAAGGTGATGGATACTACTTAAAATAATAAGAATTATAATTAATTGTTTCACATTTTTTTTTAATTATCAAGATGACATACGGGGACATAATATTAATTTTTATTTTATTCTATATTATTATTATATATTCATAGTCTTGGACGTCATCAAACTCTTGTTCATAATTCGCTTCTTCGTTGCCACAGAAAGTGGGCAGCCTTAGCATATTTAATACAGTTTCATTAAATTTTGCTTTACTTTTTTTACCTTTTTTTCGGTTATCGGTCACAACAGGGTCCGAAGAAACCAGCATCCAGTTAAATATGTCACTGTTGGTATTGGCTCTTGAAGTTTTTCTGGAGTGATATTGTCTTAAATTTTTATACTCTTTATGACTTGCTTCAATTACATCTTCTGACAGTTGGCCTACTGGTAAAGGTAAAGATTTTATAATATCAGCTCCATGAATTAAAATTTTATGAACAGTGGCACTCATTTTGTACCAGCCATAAAGTTTAATGGCCATTTCTGCTGTTTCAAAGCAATAGTTTTTAAATACTTCTTCCTTGATGTAATGCCCACAAGAAATTATTGACAGTATATTTGCAAATCTTTCTATTAAGTCTTTATCAATTCCAGTTATTTCTGAAACGAGCGAAGGATTCTTAAAAAATGTTCGTGCAGTATTACCGTCATTGCTATTGCCTCCACCTTGTTTCAGCTGGTCAACAGCAAGGCCCATTTGTTCATAAAACTTAGTTGCTATTTCACCCTTTTTTTCTTTTACTTCTTGTTTTGCACTCTTGCTTGCCATTTCTGTAGTTCCAATTTGTATGCTATATGTAGTAAATATTCATAACATAATTCATAATTTTTCTGAATTAAGATCAGATACAATTGCTCTTACATGTCTTTGCTTAATGCGATGAGAACTTTCCTCAAATGATTTTCTGGGTCTGCCTCGCATCTTTTGTTCTGAATGTGTTCCTACCGATAATGGAAGCAGTGGTGGTTGTATCTCCGGGAGTTTTAGGTTTTCGTCAAGCCAGTTTATGTGCTTCTTGTTAAAACGCTCATACATATAATTACACTCACGCCACTTCGTAAACATCTTTGAAACAAACATTTTAACTTCCTGTTTTATTTGTTTTATTAAATCTTCAGAAAGCTCACTAACACCAATTTTACCCAAAATATACTGTAATAGTTGTTCATTACACTTTGATGATGACAAATTATAAAATTGTTAGTTTTTCAGTACATTAAATAACTCCTTTCTCTTCATTTTCATCTTCTTTAAAGCACAGATCTCAGTACACCCAATGTAGTTACGGAATTCCCCTTTCTAATATATTTTCGTGCACACAAGTATTTTGTGAGAAGACTGCACTGAATGAAAAATTTAGCTATTGCGGTTCTGTTAGTTATAATTAAGTTACGGAATTCCCTTTTTATATTTTTTCGTAACAGTTTAAGTATACATCAGTGGCGCACACAAGTATTTTGTGAGAAGACTGCACTGAATGAAAAATTTAGCTATTGCGGTTCTGTTAGTTACAATTTAGTTACGGAATTCCCCTTTTTAAATTTTTTCGTAAAGCTTAAGTATACATCAGTGGTGCACACAAGTATTTTGTGAGGAGACTGCACAGAAAAATTTAGCGAATTAAAAAAAATGTCATTTGCATGTGGGATTTTCAGAATTAGGTGTACTACCTAAGGAAAATATGCTCTATTTATTGAAAGGGGAAACGGGGGGACCTCCACTTGACTTTTTTACACTTATTACTAATTGTTTTTTTTAACTTATAAGGAAAAGTCGTGGAACTGTTTGGAACTCTTTTTATAGCTCTAGCTAAAGTAAATCTTTCAATATATTTCATAATGAAAACATTATACTATATCTACACTACATATAATTGTTATTTTAATAATAACTACAAATTAAATTAGATACCTGATGCTTAAAAATATATTTGAAAAACTTTAAACTGTAAATTTACAAAAAATTGTCGAATGTAGCAACAATAAACGCTATAGATGCTGCTGACAGGTATAAGTGCGTGTAACAGATAATAATACTTTGAACGCACGTACAGACTAATGTGATGCGTTAAAAAAATAAATACTTATAGGTTGATTGCGTACTGGTATATAGAACATATTAAGTGCAATAGTGGTTACATTTAACAAAATAAAAAATTCAATTTTTGTCGTCGTAATTCGGTTATTTGTCCCTACGTGCGCTCATAACATTTACGCCGTCATACGTTTGACCTATTAATTTTTTGTGAGTTTTTAAAACTAGGGGGTCAATTTCATTCAATGCATGTTTTTAACCCATCAACTGTGATAAAACCCCAAAAATATTCACAGATGGTACCTTCACAAAAATATCTTAATATTAAAACCATTTGACAATAATTTGAGATATCAGTGGTTTCATCGCATTGAATTGATAAATAGTCTGCCTTTTCAATTTGCTTACAAATTTCTTCCCTACACACTTGTAACATACTGTCTAGAATTTCATTCTGGATAGTATTTGAGGTACCTTTAAAAACGGTAGCCGTTCGTAAATGTTCTTTTAGTATATTGCCCAGCTCTGCAGTGAAATGAATTTGTTCTTTATATATTCCTTGGTTCTCAGAGGATTCACTTCCATCATGACCTCTAAGTGCTAAATCAAAAGCACTACAAAGTTTTACACAACTGATTATCCTTTTTAAAATATGGCGATTATTCTCGACCTTATTATTATGCGAAATGATACTTTCTCTGTATACAGAGCTTAAGTGAGACATAATATTAACCTTACCAAGCACAACAAAGGCACTACAAGAATTGACGTGGTCACGAGACGATTCATGTTTCCTCATTTTTTCAGGAAGATGGTGTAAATCATTGATTCCTCTTCTTGTCCAGTTGGAGTCCATTCTAGAGTAGGCTTTGTAAAAAAGCAAGTACGGAAAACAGTACAACAAATTTGTTATTTCACACCCACATATCCAGTTGTTTTTGTTATAAATATCTTTTGAAAACCGAGGCGTAAAAGACCGGTTTACGGCTTTTCGTTCACAAGTTTGTGACGACTTTATATCTGGCAACGGCCTCCGCAGTTCTTTAATTTTAAGTTTATCGGCTAGTGGCAGCCTATCAAAATTTATTTGAAAAATATTACTTACGAAATTCATTATTTATTATGACTAATCACACACGAAATTATATTATACAATACGGTACGATAGTCCAGTAGACGGCACTGAAACACTAGCCGCTAGATAACTGTGCCGTAAAATATCATAAATGTTTTTATGGAATCGTGTACTATCGGCCAATATCGGTTCACATTCACCAGGAATCTATAATGATTTATGCAGGCCGCAGCGTATTTGCGCCTTAATATAATTCTGTGGGTTCTAACAACGTTGGACAACGAAAACGGAGTTCAGTTTTTTTAAATTTAGAAACTACTTATATGAATAATAATAATAAAATGAATAGTAATAATAAATATTTAAATAAACATTTAAATTGTGTGTTATATTAAAAATTCTAGGAGGGACGCGCGGCTTCGCGGCCATATACAGCTACCGCCACTGCTTGTGTTCATTCAAATTTTTCTCAATATAATGCAAAGTGAATGGGAACATATCCAAATTTTTGCTTTGAAGGCGAATAATCCAGATATCAAGCTTCTTAATGAAAGCATGAACATTGTCTGTCAGTAATAAAATGCTTCTATCGCGTCCTTGTAAATTCACACTCAAGTCGCTTAAATGCGAAAATACATCAACATACACTCATTATTCTGTAAAAACAATGAGAGAGACGTTTGTTTAACCGGGAAAACTATTACACAGGCCTACAAAAAAAAAATTTTTTTTGGTGCATCTCTGTTTGAATTGTCGA
The DNA here is from genome assembly GCA_935421215.2 of Melolontha melolontha. NCBI lineage: Eukaryota > Metazoa > Arthropoda > Insecta > Coleoptera > Scarabaeidae > Melolontha > Melolontha melolontha. The sequence goes on along the minus strand of CAKXYW020000032.1, from coordinate 86,819 downwards.
TAAAGTAGGTAATGTACAGTATATTGACATACGTCATTTTAACTTATCAGCTCTAGTTTACCTACTACCCTCATTGTGAATTGTTATCGGTCTTGTTATGGCCTTGTTCGTAACTAGTTATTATTACAATATCATCGATAAAGTTTGTGTTACTATTTCATTATGGCTAGTACGTCCAGATGTCGTGTTAACGATCCTGATATATTTTGTTATGTTTGTGGTGAATACATACTGAAAAATCAGCGTAAATCGATTACAAACACAGTGCGTCGTTTGTATTTTGCTTACTTCGGTATTGAAATTCTACACCAAGATAAAGTGTGGGTGCCTCATAGTGTTTGTAAAATATGCGTTGAACTTGAAGATGGTTAATTTTTTATTGGGTCACCAGAGTGGTTATACTAAATACCAATGTTTTATTTGTCTCTGGGACAGTCGAGCTAAATCACGTCATTGGACTGCAAAAAATTGGCCTGTGAGAGATGCTCTTGTTGTTGGGGAAAGAAATGTTATAAATGAACCCTTAGTTTCAAGAGAAAAAATGATTCTTCCGCCATTGCATATAAAATTAGGGCTAATGAAGCAATTTGTTAAGGCTCTCGATAGAAATGGTCAATGTTTCCAGTTTACTTCTCACAAATTTCCTGGTTTAAGTACTGAAAAACTAAAAGCAGGTATCTTTGATGGACCTCAAATACGTAAATTGATGAAAGACACAACTAATTTTGAGACTTGTATGAATGATGTGGAGAGGCTTGCCTGGCAATCTTTTGTAGCAGTTGCACAAAATTTCCTCAGAAATCATAAGGCTGACAACTATGTAGAACTAGAAGAGGAAATGCTGGTGCGATTCAAAGATTTAGGCTGTAATATGAGTATAAAATTACACTATCTCAATAGTCATCTACATCATTTCCAACACAATTTAGGAGATCTAAGCGAAGAACAAGGGGAACGTTTCCACCAAGACCTAAAAACAATGGAGAATAGATACCAAGGAAGGTGGGACAGTCATAGGATGGCTGACTATTGCTGGGGAATCAGTTTCATTCTAGAAAATCACTCAAAAGACAATTTCTTGATGTTTAATGTCAATAAAATACAGAAGAAAACGGGTAACATTTTTGATATCGCCATGTAAGACATACTTAAAATCGGGTCTAAAATCTCCAGCACCAAAATGGTTGTAGGCCAGTGTTATTAATTCACCTGGCAATTCCAATACCCGGATTAACACTATCCCTCGCGGTAACCATCTAACTTTTGTATGGCAAAGAGGAGATTTTATGTTTTCGCTCATTTCATCGCATAGTTTAGTAAACAGCCTGTTTTGTAACGGTCGGCTTTTAATAAAATTAAGGAATTGAAGGAAACAGTCCTAGTATATATAATATATATAATAAATTTACATATAAGAATAATTTAGAAGCCAGTTTTTTTTTAAATTTAAGACATATTTAAATTAGCATTTATTTCATAAGTTAAGGAATTCCAATTTATTTAGATTTAAAAGAAATATTAATTCATTTCATAATTTTGTTGACATTGACATAAAATCCTTCAATATCATGACATTGGTCTATAGGGACTTAAGTTGTCTTAAGTTGTCTTGTTTCTTGTGAAACAAAGACTCAGTTTTGTCGTACACAATATTCTAAAAAACCAAATGTTTGTGTTTAAATAAGTATATTATTGAACTATTTCTTATTAATGGTATTTTGAATAGTTTAAATATCTCAATCTTCTGCAAAGCTATGTTATTCCGACTTTAGAAGAAACACAAAGAGTAAATTTAAATGAAATTAATGATCAGCAAGTTGCTTCGCGGTGCTGGATAACCACTTGGAAAATTTAAAAACTTTACAGCGGCAGGTCTAGAACAACCACCCGCCGTATCCACTGTAAGCAAAACTAATATTCCATGTTGATTTACATAAACAGCGCATGTGTAGAATTATGAAATGATGGCGTCACATAATAGATTACGTTTCAAAATAATAATATTCAGGGGTCTCAAAAAAATGTGACTTGAATTATACAGATTTATTAAGTAGTTAATTGACGAAGGAGATACTTGTTGAAACTTTATTATAACGCCAAGAAATAAGTAATTAAACTTCTAGCTTTAAAAATTATTTTATTGTAAATACGCTACAATATTGTTTCGCCATACAATGGCTTCATCAGGTTGATGAAATACTGAATTCAGTATTTCGTCCACCTGATGTAGCCATTGTTTGGCGAAACAATATTGTACTGTATTTACAATAAAAGAATTTTTGAAACTAGAAGTTTAATTACTTATTTCTTAGATTTATTAAGCTTTGCTTATTAATTCTCCTTGATACAATGCAAACTTTAAAAGTAGTGATGGGCTGAAGCGAGTACTTCATCTATCATTTAACAATGAATACGAAATAGTGAAATTTTACTTGTTAGCAACCAAGCGAAATATGAAATCTGAATAATCGTTCAATAAGAAATATTTCGATTAATCGAGTATTCGATTGGGCCCATCACTTGTTACAAGGTAATTTATCAGAAAATAGAAATATGTGCACAATGTTTTATTAGTTCAAAAATATTGTTCTAATGAACATGTAATTATTTAGTTCCGTCGTGTGGAAGGTGGATTAGTTTTCATCTTCTTCCATTCGTTCTTCCTTCGTTTCGTGCTTGCTTTCCTCTTCCGAAGACGGTTCGGTCGAAACGAAACTTCTAGGAATAGTAGTAACACTAGTACTACTCGTAGTTTCAATTATTTTTATATCGTTGCTTCCAGAATTAGCCTATTTTAATGAAAAGAGTGTAATACTTTTAAAAAGTTTTTTATGTATGATTACCTGCGCTGAAGTTGATGTGGTAGTTTTTTTTTCCGTTTCCCACAAATAAATATAAGCCATTAATGCATGTTGAGGGCCTGCGAGCTTCCCGTTCGTAATCCACTTTTTTTCCTTTTTTGCTTTCCAACTCTGCCAAGACTGAAACGATTTACTAGTTATTTATGCACCAAGGGCGTTATGGGTATTATATTGTTCTGAGGTTGACCAAGGAGAATATAATTGCCATAACGCCAGTGGTTTATACAATATTTAATTTTTCACGAAAAATAAATTTCTTAAGTGGAAAATTCAAATTACATTGGAAAATTCCGAGATTTCTGTCAACTATTATGTCGTTGACAGTCGTTACCCATCTAATATGACTCCTTGAATCAACGATAGAGGAAAGCATTTCTTCTAAGAATAGTAGAAGTATCCAGCATAATATTAAATTCTGTTACAGCATCAGATAAATTCTCGTGGGCTTGTAAAAAGACTAGTGGAAATGTTTTCCCTCCAAGAACTTTAACGAACTTGGAGAGCGTCGGATCACATAATTTTTCAGGACATTTGGAAAACTGTATTTTTAATTTTGCTAAATAATGCTAAAAATTTGATTATTTCTTTAGAAATTGTTGAAAATAAACAACTATTAAGTTTTACGTATTTTAAATGACAGTTGTTGACACTTTGATGTTTTCAAGTTGTCAATGTTTAGATACTCTTAATTTTATTAAAGAATTGTAAAGTGCTTCTTTCTTTAGACTTTACTAATACAAATTCTAAATTTAAAAATCAGTTGTACTTTCTTCAGGAACTTAAATGATGGATTAACCACATTAGATGTGGCTATTAATAATTTAAAAAATATTCCAAGTGGCTTCAAATGTGACTTTCGGCAAAAGTTAGACGTAGTTTTTAGTAGAAATTCAGATTTAATAACATTGTGATAATTGTGTATGGGGACAATTCCTCAAAATCTAACTGCTAAATATGCTGAAATAAAAGAATATTTCCAGTATGCACCTATAACCAGTTGCGATGTAGAAAGAATGTTTTCTATCTATAAGGATGTATGGAACCTTGAGAAAGTATTGCTAGTTAATATTAATTAATACTCCTTTGCTCAACTTGAACTACAAAATGAACAAATAAAAATGTATTTCGTATTTTATAGATCACCACCCGTTTGTTTTTCAAAAAAAAAATTAAAATTAAAAACTATTTAAAAATACAAATTTTCAATAGTATGCCCGTGGGCGATGAGTAATGGCCTCTTGGAAATGTTCTTTAACTTACACCTTTCGGACATCATCACATCTCTTTCTAGGAGGTTTGGCTTTATTTTGAGGTCAACCAGTCAGATTCAGGATCTAACTGTTCTGAAATCACTATAACAGGCTTTTGGTTTGAGTAGATTGGAGTATGCTTCAGTAATATGGTATCCGTACTACTCGACGCATGACTATCTAGAAAGAAATATTGACTACAATCGCTTTCGTGACAGACATAACTTCAAATCCTTAAAGCATCGTCGAGAGGTTAATGCCGCGTGATTTGTGTGTAGTTAATTAACAGTCGAATTGATTCCTTTTAGATATTAAATGGTATAGCTTTTTATGTGCCTCGAATGACGTCGAGATCTAATCCCACTTTTTACCTACCAAGAACTAGAAGTAACTATTAAGTTTTTGTTTTAGTTTATTAATGTACTCATTTTATATCATATATTGATGTTCTGTATTTTTACTAATTTAGCATATATCTATTTATTTTTTTTATATGTTTGTCCTAGAAATGTAATTATCCGTTGGATAATAAATATTATTATCATTATTATTATAACACTTTTGCGGGTATAGCGATTTTCAGTATTTAGCAATATTCGCACAAGGCATTTTTCAATAACCTCGACCAGTGTTTCTTTAATTTTTTATTTTATTAATAAAAGAATTGATAAAAATTCTACACTTTGTACGATATAAAAAAATAAGGAAATTAAATTATATATACCTCTCCCCATTTCGATGGCGTCTTTTGAACTGGCGTCTCTAATACGTTCAATTTTATTGTGGCCATCTCCCAAAAAATCTTATCCTCTTCTACAGGAAGTTTAGGGAACCTACCGAGCTCACTTATAAGTGACATTAATTCACTCCAGTGCCTATCGTTAGCTGATGGTGCCTTCGACATATTGGCTTAATTTGAGGAATTGGAACCTTTAAAAGAAAAAAATATTCTTATTGTGAGTTCCTGTGTTTTATTTATGATATTCGAGATTCGTATGAATTAATATAACATAATTTGAGCGTTGGAGTTTGGCAGTTATTTTTTAACCACAGATTGTAAGTCTGTGGGAGACATATAAATAAAACACACTTTCACTATACAAAGCTTATTTTATTATAATAACTGTGCTGATGATTGAACACTTACTTCGTATTTAGTATATAGTATGTATATGACTAGAGAATAAAATCACGATGTTTTTCAATCCCGGGATTACAGGATTTTTGAAGCGTAATCCCGGGATTAGACTATGTGGTTTCTATCTAATTGGGCTCAAATGAAAAAAAAAAACTTAAGTAATTTCTTAAAAATTGTTTATTAATATTGATACACAACACAATACACAATATACTAAAATAAGGAACAAAAAAGGCAATACAAAAATCTATTTACAATTTCGAAAATACAATCGCAGAAATATCAAAGCATCTATTGTTTCACTTCCAAGCCTGCTTCGTAGTTTATTGCCAACATAAGCAGGAGTTGAAAACGTTCGCTCAGGTTCTACATTCGTTGGAGGAATAGACAATAGATATTTATATGCTAATTCTAAGTGATATCCACGAACTCCTCCATTTTCGAACAGGCTCATTTCGCGTCTAATACTATTTACCAACCCGGATTCATTTTGTACTTCAGGATCTGGGGATTCCAAACTCTTATTAATTGCCAGCTGTAACTTTTCCTTTAGTACCAATTGGGGTTAGGAGGTTTGTTGCCTTGGCTCATCATCTGTTTGTGATCCTGACCTTTCTTCCTCTTCCGTGTCATCTCGACTATTTAGTCTTTTAACAATACTTATTTGCGCCCTCACTAAAGCTTGTGTAGGAACTGGAAATAAGTCAAGCCATTCCAATCCGATAATAACTAATTTTCATCATCTCTTCGTAGATTTTGTAAATAATTTAACAAACCAGTTAAATCATCATTTTGTCGTTGCCTTATACGTTCCACTAAGGATGTTTTCATTTTATTGGCGAGTGCTGAGCTTTTGCTAGACAATTGTTTAATAAGAAATTTCAAAGCGGCATCAGCTGTGCATAAATTAGAATCTCGTCGACAGATTGCTTCTACTGTTAATTTAATTGGGGTCAGCACATCAACAATTTTATTTACCAAGTCAAAATCAGCATCTTCTAATCGGATTCGATGATTGAGATCTATAAGAGCTTTTTGAAAGCAGGTTTTTAAAAGAGAAAATCGTTCCAGCATGGTTAAAAGACTATTCCACCTGGTTTTACAGTCCAAAAGAAGTGACAGCTCTTTTTCATGTTCAATCTTCACATATTTTTGAAGTACCTACTGTTTCGTTTTTCAATGATGATCTTTTGAAATACACTACAACTTTGCGGATTTTCTTTATCAGCTCATTAATGTTTTCATCTTTCGTTAACTCTGGTATGTGTTCTCGCGCAAGTTCATTTTGTGACATTAAGATTAAACCTGATTCTGGACAGTCTAAGTCTTCTAAATTGTCATCGTCATCGCTATTGTTCAAATAATCAGCAGTTACAGCTGGTTCATTTATAGTATTATCTGAGTCTGAGGTAGGGCTGCCTTGCCTGTCTTGAAAATAATTCTTTATTTTATAAAGCACATCACAGACTGCCAAATTGATACCATGTGCGAGAACAGTTGTTCTTCAATGCAAACAAGCTGTCCCACCTTTGTCATAACGTTCGGTCCATCGGTTACAGTAGCCACGATATCAGTTTCGATATCAGAATAGGAGAGAGTCCTAAGCTCCAAATTTTTTTATATGAGTGAATGTTGACAGCCATGTATCGTTTATTGGACATTGATGTCCACTCGTTGAAAGATAGACTGAATCTTTCACCTGCACTTTTCAAATGTTTTAATTTTGCATTTACTTGCTTTCTGATTTTTTTACTGTAATTTATAACACGCTTTCGAATTGTGACGCCTGATTTTGCTAAATCCGTGTATTTCGCTAAGACCAATTTTCTGAAATCGTCTGAAGTTATGAATAGACTGAATGGAAATCCATCTAATGCAATCATTCTTGCCAAAACATCATTCAGGCTATCGTCGGCTCTTTTAGTAAAATAATCTTCTAACTTTAGTTTAGCTGGCGGCGGTGCTGTGTTCAGATTTTCAGCATCTTGACTTGTTGAAGCTCTTAAACGATTAACGTCAGCTAAAATCTTAATGTTATGTTTTGATGACAAATGTGTATGTAATCCCTTAGTCGATCCACCCCAAATAACTCCACGCTGACGACGTATCACTGTTTTTTTTATGTTGAACAAAGTAGTCCCGCCATTTAAAATGACTTTGTCAGATAATTGACTTTTAAATTTAAATGACGTAACCTGCGTAACCTTGTCGCTGGTAGAATAATAAATGAAAAAAGTAAATCCTAATAAGCGTATTTATACTTTCGTACGGGGAATCCCACGCAACAATATTATGATCGGGATCCCGAGATCCCGTGATTCGGGATTTCGGGATTGTATTCTCTATCTATAGGTGACCACGTAATTCTTTTATTGCCATCTGCCAAAGATTGCCAATGACTTTTCAAAGTTAAATTTACTATTAACTTTTATCTAAAATATTTTACTTAATTTATTTGAAGATTAAAGGTACGATATCTCAAATATAAATTTCAAGCCTCTTATTTTCACTTTGGTATCAAAAAGTGATAAGATATCGACCATTTATATTCAAAAGATAATAACTTTACACAAGTAAAATCTCAGATTCGAATATTCTTATAAATATCTAAATAAATAAATAAAATCTCTAAATCTAAATTGTTTTTGCATCGATACTGAATATTTAAATCAAACAGTAAATTCAGAAGCAAACGTTTTATATTATGTAGTTTTTAGTTTGTGAAGCGTTTTATTCTAATAATTAATCTGTCCTGCATCTTTATTAGCGCTATTAATGTGGTTTTGCAAGAAACTAAGCAATTTGTGTTAGGAAAATGAATACTGGTAGCCGTAACTTTGTGGTAATTCATTTTGAAAATAATAAAATAAAATAAAACAATAACTTTGTTATACCACTTTATTCACATGTAATAGTGACCGCGGTTTCGACATACAATGTCATTATCAAACTGCAAAAGTTACAGGCCTACATAGATCTTATAAATGACACAAAAATATATGGGGGTGGTTTATGATGTTATTTAAAATTAATACTATATACTTAACTATTATATACAACATTGGAAAAGAGGTGTAAATATAAGATCTAACTGGTCGTTAAAAACAATATCTATTGTGTTGTTTCCGCTATTAAAAATTTCAAGTGACTCTAAAAGATTTAATTTACGACCTTTCTCGGCCAAATGCAATATTTTATGATAACCAAATGTATGCCTTTCTGTAATAAGATGGTTTGCGAATGTTGAATCTGTCATCTTTAGTTTATATGACCTCATGTCAGGCTGTTTCCGCAGACACATTTGAAGAAGTACAAGAAGAGTTTAAAAATAGGACATTTTACTGTCAGGAAGTAAATGGAGGTCACTTCGAGCAATTTCTTTAAGTACATACTGTTTCTTAAATCTGTATTTAATATCATACTGAATGGAATTTAAATTTTCATGTTTACTAATGAGCCATTAAAACTGCCTCAAACACAAACAAAATTAGTATCATTGAATAGGTTTTTTCGATACCTTTTAAAAGAGGTGTCGCTTGCCGTAGCGTTCCATTTAAAATTATTGGTCACAATGGCCTTGTGACGTCATCTATGACGATTTCGTCATCTATCATCACTAGTAGGGAAGTTTATAACCTATAATATTCAGTTTCCAAATTTCACTTGTTTATGTATAATCGTTCCAAAGATAAGAGGGGGGGAGGGGACTTTTGAGAAGCACTGTATATATATTGTTGTGAGTCAACTGTCTTCCTTAATTAATTCTTTTACTAATGAGATATCGGTTTCAAGAATGTTATATCTAGAATATTCAGATTTGTGAAATATTACTTTATAGTAAGAATTTTGCAATAAATTCATAATTGGTTTTTGAAATCATGTTACCATTTTAATATTGTACGTTATATTTAATCTATTTTTAATGTTTTGCTAATTATTTAAATTAACTTTAACTTATTTCCGCGAAGATTTTGGATTTTTAAAACCAACTAGTTTTTATTTCATTTGTGAACAAATTACTGTAAGTTTTGTTATTCTTTTGACTTCTGTGAACTTCATTTTCATAATTTGTAATTGAGATTACGTGAGTGGTTTTAATTATTATTTTACCTTTTATGATATTTTAGAAATCACTGTTCAATTTCCTTAGAATATTTGATTTATGCTATTACAAAATTTCTTATGGGAGTCTTGACGACGAAAAACAAGATGATTGATTATTATTATTTTGATTGATTGAAAAGATTTTCGCCTACATTTTATAAATATAGTCATTTTTATAAATATTCCAATTATATTCAACTTTTAAAATGTTTATGGGCATACATTAATCACGAAGAAGCATTATAATAGAATACATTGAATATACGAGTATTTACCATATAAGAAGATTATAGATATATGCGACAACGGAAGAATTATTTTACGTCTATGCAACGCTCATAAGGAAGGTTCTGGATTCCTTGTTGGAGTATTTTGAAATAAGAACACCTTATCAAGATTCTAACTTTGAACATAACCTTGTGGTATATTTTACAAAATAGGATCATAAGCATCTCGGCGACTAGGATATTAACCAGTAATCAAATCAGACATCTGACAACCAACCTTGATGTTCCAGTTGGAAATATTCCTGTGAATTTCGTCCCAAAGGACATGGTGAAATTGTGATCTTCTAAATTTAACGTATCCATCAGGTATTTTAGTGAAAATTGTAACTTATATGTTTGTATAAGATATAACATTACTTGCAGACTCATATCTAAATATAATTTACTCACGTAATTTCAAATGTCACATTTCATTGCTTTCAAATGTCAGATTTGAAAGTTATATTTGTAAATCTTGTAACTTGTTTAATTTAGATCTTGACATACGAAATTATATTATTTAAATATATTTATATACATAAATTTGACCTTTTTGTTTTATTTCATGTATTTTTAAGAGTTTGTCTGTGTATCGAGAATTTGCTCCGAGACCCTTGAGATTGAGTAGTTTTCAGGCTTAATAAATATATTTATTTCTTATATTTGATATTATTACAATATATATATATATATATATATATATATATATATATATGATAATTTTGATGTACTCGCGGTTGCATGATGAAATGATGGTTTCTCGGGTTCTTGGCCGCGTGTGAGATGTGCCCTGAGAAGGATTGTTGTCTCGACGTTTCGACGGTATCGCACTCGTCATTTATTTTCTAGAGCTGTTCGTTCACTTGTCGCTGGAGAGTAACTGCCGATCGTGTCCTCGGGTGTCTGCTATTATGTTGCACTATGGGAGGTGGGGGTTGCGCTGCTGCCGTCGTGCGTACACGGCTTCGCGTGATTGGTCCGGGTGTCTGTGATTCCTGTGTGGGGGCGTGTACCTGTCTCGATGTGTTGTGTTTCGCATGAGTCTTGATTTGCATGCCGGCTAGGAGTGGTTTCCAGGTGTACGGTAAACGTTGGCCGTCGTCGCGTTTGTTTAAACTTTTGGGTCTCTTTTCTATTTCAATCGCTTCTCTAGTAATTCTAGTAGATAGACTTTCGCTCTTCGCTAGGATCTTCGTATTCTCGAAGTCAATAGTGTGCCCCATTAGGAGGCGGTGTTGTGCTAGAGATGATGTTGTTTGTTTCTTGAAGACTGCGTTTATGTGTTCCTCTTTTCTCACGCTTATTCGCCTGTTCGTCTGGCCTACATAGGATTGTTCGCATTCTGAGCACGGCACTTCGTAAACGCCTTGGTCTTCAAGTGGAATTTTATCTTTCGCGTTGACTATTTTATCGGCTAATTTTTCCCTGTGCTGTAAAGATGGTGTCTATGTTGTGTTTCCTTAGTATTCTACCGATTTTGTCTGTGGTACCCTTTATATATGGTAGAAAGGCCTTTGATGTAAATTCCTCTTTTTCTCGTTTTTCTGCTCTATTGTGTCTGGCTTTGTCTATTGTTCTTTGTGAATACCCGTTATCAGAAGAGCGTTTCTAATATTTCTTCTTTCTTCGTTTTTATGTTCATCGTCTGTTAGTCGTTCGGATCGTAGAACTAGGGTTTTCACTACTGAGTTCAATTGTGCCGGATGATGATGTGATTGTGCTTTTAAGTACCTATTTGTGTGTGTAGGTTTCCGGTAAACGGTGTGTCCCAATGTTCCATTTTCTTTTTTGATCACTAACACATCTAGAAAAGGTAGCTTCCCTTGTTCTTCTACCTCCATTGTAAACTTAATTTTCGGATGTTCGCAGTTTAATTGGTGTAAAAAGTCTTGTAGTTTTTCTTTGCCATGTGTCCATATTACAAATGTATCGTCGACGTAGCGCAGCCACATTTTCGGTTTGTTCTTACAGGTGTTTAGAAAGTTTGTTTCAAAGTTCTCCATGAATAAGTTCGCTATAATCGGTGATAGCGCCGAACCCATCGGTGCGCCTTCGACTTGTCGATATTTCTGGTTGTTGTATGTGAAATATGTGTTTATAAGGCAGTGTTCTATCAGGTTAATTGTAGCCTTTTGTACTTGATACTGGTTTTCTAATATGGATATGGTCTCTGCGATTGGCACCTGCGTAAATAGAGATGTCACATCGAAGCTGACTAGCAGGTCCGTTGGTTGAACATGAACGTTTGTTATCAGTTCAATGAAATGATCTGCATTCTTTACGTAGGACGCCATTTGTTCTGCGTGTACCTGAAGTTCTTGTGCCAGGTATCGTGCTAGAGCTTGTGTTGGTGATCCAATAGAATTAACAATCGGACGAAGTGGTACATCGGGTTTATGTATTTTTGGGAGTCCGTAGAGTTTTGGACATCGGGACGATTTTTCCCGGGGGATGGTCTGCTTCTTTATTTCTTCGCTCAGCGGTGTTGCGTTTATTTTTGCTTTGGTTACTTTTTCTAAGTACGTTGTAGGGTCCGTGTTGATTATTTTATATGACGGGTCGTCTAGCAGTGATCTTATTTTGTTGTCGTAGTCGGTTTTGTCTAATACTACGGTGGCGTTTCCCTTGTCGGCAGGTAGAACTATGATGTTAGTGTCCTTTTGAATATCTTTCAAGGCTAGATGATCATCTCTTGTGATATTTCTCTTTGGTGGTTTTGCTTTTCTGATGATGGTAGACACTTCCTGTCGTATTATTTCTGCGTTGTTCTGTTCGACTTTCTGTAGAGCTGATTCTACCCCGCATATGATATCTTCTACCGGAATGCGAGTTGGTGTTATCGCAAAGTTAAAACCCTTCTCTAGAACGCTGATGGCCGCTTCGCTTAGTGTTTTTTGTGATAAGTTGTGTACTGTTCTTGTAGTTTTGTTGGTAATTGCACTTGTAGTCGGTTGCTGTTTCACTCGTAAATGTTCGAATTTCCGTTTCTGTGTGTTTGTTCGGATGTCGGAATCTGTTTCTGTCCTGAATGTACATAAGGTGTCTATTTTCTCCCATAGCAGCGGGTGTAGTTGTTTAGTTAGCAATAAGTGTGCGTCTAATGCGCACTTGTCGGTTTCCTCGAGTTTTCGCCGGTTTTGGTGTATTAATTCCCGTAGTAATGCCTTGCTCGCTCGTGTTAATATGTTCGTCGATTTTGTCGTTTTGCTGTGAAACGATAATCTGCAGCAGTTGGGGATGAGATCTTGGTCCCGCCATCGGCGTAGAAAGGCTAGGTCGCATAACAGGCGTGCTTTCTTGCAGCGTAGTTTCTCGAATTTCTTCGAAAGATGATGGACTTCCTCCCCGTAGAGGTGTAAGATGATAATTTTGATGTTCTCGCGGTTGTATGATGAAATTATGGTTTCTCGGGTTCTTGGCCGCGTGTGAGATGTGTCCTGAGAAGGATTGTTGTCTCGACGTTTCGACGGGATCGCACTCGTCATTTTCTAGAGTTGTTCTTTCACTTGTCGCTGAAGAGTAACTGCCGATCGTGTCCTCGGGTGTCTGCTATTATGTTGCACTATGGGAGGTGGGGGTTGCGCTGCTGCCGTCGTGCGTACACGGCTTCGCGTGATTGGTCCGGGTGTCTGTGATTCCTGTGTGGGGGCGTGTACCTGTCTCGATGTGTTGTGTTTCGCATGAGTCTTGATTTGCATGCCGGCTAGGAGTGGTTTCCAGGTGTACGGTAAACGTTGGCCGTCGTCGCGTTTGTTTAAACTTTTGGGTCTCTTTTCTATTTCAATCGCTTCTCTAGTAATTCTAGTAGATAGACTTTCGCTCTTCGCTAGGATCTTCGTATTCTCGAAGTCAATAGTGTGCCCCGTTAGGAGGGCGGTGTTGTGCTAGAGATGATGTTGTTTGTTTCTTGAAGACTGCGTTTATGTGTTCCTCTTTTCTCACGCTTATTCGCCTGTTCGTCTGGCCTACATAGGATTGTTCGCATTCTGAGCACGGCACTTCGTAAACGCCTTGGTCTTCAAGAGGAATTTTATCTTTCGCGTTGACTATTTTATCGGCTATTTTTCCCTGTGCTGTAAAGATGGTGTCTATGTTGTGTTTCCTTAGTATTCTACCGAAAACGCATGTTGAATATTTATAAAGTTGAAAATGCTATTTTCAACTTTATAAATATTCAACATGCGTTTTCAAATTTAGCCCACTGTATAACATAATGTTATTAGTATATTCAAATTTTAAAATTTTCTTTCGATTCTAAGAATTTATATTTCAAAATTTATTTATTACATACTTTATGATGTAGATCGCTTATTTATTACCTAGGGTTATTAGTGAACGATTTAAATAGACGATGTTTAATTTGACCCTCTTTCGTCAGTATTGCGTTTCCTAAACGATAGTTTGTACAAAAAAATCCATTACTGAACAATGTAATTAATCCTCGGAACTACATAGTTAGATTTACAACATTAGAAGTTTAAGACCTTATCGTAGACCTTTGTATTGTTGCCAGGAGATACCATTTCTACAAATTAATCACACAGAAATTTCCCCGTTATGACGTCAATAAATATACAACAATACGCGCATTTTAATTATGTAACAGTTTGCAGAAATAGTGGTGTATTTTTACCTACTTGTAACACAGTACAAAACAGAACAGTATCCAACACAGTGTCACATTAGCAACAAGAGACAACACTATCATATTAACAAGAAGAGACTCATCTGAACAGTATCCATTAGAGTCTCCGATAGCAACAAGAGACTGAACAGTATCATATTAAGAACAAGAGACATACGTACAGTCTCATATAACAGTAAATAATTGACGTATTAAGTGTTTCATTTGCGAGATTACCTTATTAAATTAGGTTTGAATGTTTTTTGTTAAATAAATCAAATATTTAGAAGACACACCAAGTTTCAATATAACTGCCACCACCTAAAATAAATAACCAGCTAATACGAATTTACGCCTCGGTCGAGAAACAATTTATACAGTGTTTAATCAACAGTTTGTGCTAACTTTCTCATAAATGTATGTTAAGAATTAACAGATATTAATTATGGCTACAAATAATTTCTCTAGAATTAATATTTTTATTACAAAATAGGCCACGATCTGTTAATTACGCTAGTAAGTTTCAGTGAGTGAGTACCCCATACATTTGTCTTTAATAGGTTATCAAGAATTAATACCAATAAAACATTGTAAAAAATGAAACATATTAGTTTATGGCGTATCACATTCGGCGGCAATTAATTTATCGTAAACAAATTACTACTTCTTCTTTGTCAGTTTTCACTTAAATATTATTTTGATAATTTAAAAGAAAATACTTTTTTATTTACTTTATTTAAATATTTTATAGAAATCAATGAAAAAGTCATAAACGCATACATAAAAAATGTAATAAAACTAACGTAACAATGTACCATCAAAAAAATATATCAAATTTAAAATTCGTGAAAAATTAGTGCTCTGTGTACTACAATTGCAATTTTTAATAATAACTTAATTGTGCTTGTTAATTTTTCGAACTACGAACATATTGTGTTAACCATGTGCGTTACATGTAGATGCGTGCAAGATGAACGACTTGTTTGTTTCTATTAAACGCAAGGTCGTCAAATTACTAAATCGTGCGTTAAATTTTCAAAGTGCGTGATATATTTGCGAATAGTTTGTGTATTAGAATCGCTCAAAAAATGACAAATATTCAATTAC
Organism: Melolontha melolontha; assembly: GCA_935421215.2. NCBI lineage: Eukaryota > Metazoa > Arthropoda > Insecta > Coleoptera > Scarabaeidae > Melolontha > Melolontha melolontha. Next base: position 71,469 of record CAKXYW020000032.1, on the reverse strand, counting down.
TTTTACAACCGGCATAGAAAAATCATAGAAAAATACAGATATTACGGTATTTATTTATTACCTATTGTGTTTTTTTTTAATTTCCGCCGACCACCAAGCAAAGCCACATGTAAATTAGACAATATTTGTTTTGACAAATTTATGTTATAGGTTATGTATATTATGTTATGTGTATACGCACTGATATGAATACACTGTTAAATATTTTTACAAGATTTATGAATTCAAATATTGTCAGTAAATTTGTGCAGCTACTTTGGAATATTTATGTTAAACTATGGCTACAATATTTGCATTTTTGTCAGGGAAGTTTGTTATGTAGGTATATAATACGTAAAAATAATACAAGAAATTAATTTAATATTTTAATAGTTTTTCATGTTTACAGATTGAACTGAAGAACAGTAAGAACGTATTACTAAATAATAACACAAAAAGTAAAGTATATTTTCAAGTGTAAAACAACTTTAAAAATAGTGTCACCATTAAGTAATTCACAATCTGTATCACTATCACTTGCAAGGTTGATATGATAAATAGCTCCACGATATTGTGAACTAAGCCATCCAATAAACTAATTTTTTCTTTCTCTTTAATTACATGTTCTATACACTTTCTTCATTTGCCACTATTAAAATTAGCTAATGCAGTCAATAGTAATTGTTTGATTTCTGCCATTTTAAAATTTGTATTATTTGCGGCAACATAATTTTTTATTTCGGCCCAATTCTATGGAATTAAGCTCACAGTTGTAAAGTGGCAATCTCAATACGTGTTTGTTCTTTGCTGTTATCACTTCATCAACAACATAATGGTTGAAATTGTGGCGATGTTTTTTAATCAAACCCAGAAAAACTGGTATACACATTTCTAGCTGGAATGGTATTTGCTTCGATTATAATACTTTCTGCATGACCTTTTCTTTAGATGATGTAATTGGAAGCTTTCCAACTTTGCAAGAACGGTAGGACGCGTTATCCATAATAACAATGGCATCTTCTGGTAATTTTTGCAAAACAACATTAAACCAGTTTTCAAATACAACAGAATTCATATCTTCATGGTAGTCACCAGTTTTTTTGCTTTCGAAAACTAACAATTCTCCTTCAACAAATCCATCTTTAGATCCTATGTGCACAATATGATCTAATTGCTGTTAAATATTTATATTTTCAAGTACTTATCTCACAATGCTCTATCAATAAAAACTATTCCTTTTTCGCTTCATTTACCCATAATAATATATTTAATTTAATATACGTTAATTAATATTTTTAATTAGTATAATGGTATAATGATGAAAGGCTCATTTTAGGTATGTTGGAATGGTTTTCAATTTCTTTAAACATTGTATTAAGTGTAAGAGCTTCATTGTTATAGCAAAAGCTGTATATTATATGTTCATGTTATATATTCAGGAGCAGCAAAATTGGATGAGAACCAATCCCAATACTACTGTGTCTATGTATAATGTAGCGGCCATTTGAGCGCCTGCATATAGACGCGCAGCTACGATTGAAAATGCAGCTAGTAGATTTAGAGATACCGGCATCTGGCCTGTAGACAGAAATGTTTTTGGCGAGCATGAATTTATTGCAACGGACAACTTATTGCGGTTGGAAGCGACTGAAGGAACTGATCTGTGTAACAAGAGTAAGGACGCTGAGAGTAATAATCCAGTTGAAGAAAAGGACACAAACTAACGTAAGGAGAAGATAATCTCATTAACATTTTCTTACAACACTATACGATTATATATTATGAAAATACACCTTCCAAAAGAAGCAAACTACTGGTTTCCGTGGACGAAATGTCATCGATCCCAAAACAGAAGAAAATGTCGAAGTCAATGAAAGGAGCACAACAAACCTGTGAGTTAACAGGCAGCCCATACAAAAATGAACTCACTAAAACAAAAAAGCAGTCAAGCCCAAATCCATAGTGAGAGAAAAGAAGTAAAAGTCTTTAAGAACTCCTCAACGGCCCACATTCGAATCCATTTGCCCCGGTGCATCTACTTCAGCAAGTATGGGTTTAATATATGAAACATGGTATTGCTTTATATACGAGGAAGATAATCAACTGGATATGATACAATGCCAGCAGTACCACAAATGTGTGCATGTCGTCTGCGCGAATGTTTGTCCTCTACGTAAATTTTATAACGCCCATATTGTCGTGGCCTAGACAGCTTTTAACAAATGTTATATGCATTCATTTCTGTCCACATTTTTTGAAAAATAATATTGTGCTTTATTCTTTTATACATAGCTGCAAATAGCGGTCCAACTGAACTAGATTATAAATGTAAATGTAATAATAATATGAAAATAAATGCTATATGATGAAATATTAATTAACGTAATATAAAATAGTTCTAAAGAATTCTACTGAAAAGGAATAATTAAGGATTAGTAAGAATCTTAAATATTAAGAAGCTAAATTGAATCACTAAAAAGGATAAACGTCGGAAATTAAATTGTAAAAAAAATTAATAAAGCATGCATTCAGTTGAAGTTTCTCTTTGAAAATTTAGACCTGGGCACTATATACAAATTTGAACATAACGATACGGGACGTTATGTTCAAATTTTAGGAGTGTAAAGTAGATTTCATTTTAAGTAACAAAAAATGCAAAACTTGTATGTATATCCATTTTTATTTGTTTCAAAGTTACAAATCTATGAATGTGATTGTCAAATCATGAAAAAAATGTAATCCTAAAGTCTATACAAGCTGATTTTATTTAAAAAAAGTTAAACGATTCAATAACAGAGACTACTGTGATTGTTAACGTCGCATAATAAAATGTTATCCTAAAATAAATAAACACGTGTCATAGTGCATACAGTAATTTCTTGAAGATCTACAAAAAATAGTACTGCAAAAATATTTATTATAAAGAAGGTTCTTACTTATTTCGTATGTGCTGAACCATGAATATCATACAATAAACAAATGTTCAGATGACTGTTAACGTTGCATTTATTAATAAAGGATTACATTACGTTTTAGTTCATACAACAGCTTATTAGTGAGTGGACACGTTTTCTTTATTTAAAATGCCTTACCGATTTTCTTCTCAAGAGTATGCGGACATGATTTTGTGTATGGCTACTGTAACGGCAGTACACGTCAAGCAGTTATTGAATACCGACATCGGTTTCCCGATAGGCACATTCCTCATTACAGAACGTTTCTGGAAGTACACAGACAATTTCGAGAATGCGGACTGCGTGATTATCTTTTCGACCGAGGAGTAAATTTGCCAGCAGACTTAGAGGAAGAAGCAGTAGCTATGTTACAAGGGATCCAACTCTCAGTGTACGTCGAATCGCTAGGAAACTAAGAATGTCACGAACGACAGTTTGGCGAATTTTAAAACGTGAGGGCTTATATCCATATCACTATCGCAGGGGACACGGTTTACTTGAGGCAGACCACTATCCTCGTCTAGTTTATTCTACTTGCATATTAAGACAGTCACGGCTTCATTTTAATTTCTGCAGAACAGTCCTCCCTGGACAGATGAATCTACGTTCACGAGAAGTGGTGTTACAAATCTGAGAAACCTGCAAAGGTGGTTATCAGAAAATTCCAAAGCTATACGCACATTTAAATTTCAAAATGAATTTTCTATTAACGTTTGGGCGGCCCTAATCGATGACTTGTTGATTGGTCCTGTCGTTCTTTCTGGGAGGTTAAATGCGGACAATTACCTTCAATTTCTTATTGACGAACTGCCAGGTCTTTTAGATAGTGTCCCACTGAATGTTCGACGAGACATGTGGTTTCACATGGATGGGGCACCACCATATTTCGGAATTGCGGTCCGAAATTGAGTTAACGTCATTTATACAAGATGGATTGGTCGAGGTGGTCCTGTTGCATGGCCACCCAAATCACCCGATCTTAATCCCCATGACTTTTATTTATGGGGCTACATGCAAAATTTAGTCTACGCGCAAGTTTCGAACACAAGAGAAGAGTTGTTGGATCGTATTTACCTGGCTGCCGAGCAAATCCGATAAAACAAGTATGAAATTAGGATAAGTACTTCTTCTGTTGGCTTAAGGGCACAAGCCTGCATTCAACAAGGATGTCGACATTTCGAAAATATTATTAATTGAACTTTTTTAAATAAAATTAGTTTGTATTGACTTTAGGATTACATTTTTTTTCATGATCTGACAATCACATTCATAGATCTGTAACTTGGAAACAAACAAAAATGGATATATAAGTTTTGCGTTTTTGTTACTAGAAATGAAGTCTACTTTACACTCCTAAAATTTGAACATAACGATATGGGACACCTCGTATAGTCTATTCTTTAATTCCGTAGACCGCAGACATTTGACAGTTGCATTTTGTTTATTTTCTCCGCTTTTTTTTTACTTTATTTTCTCTACTCTCTTGTATTTATACAACAAAAATAGTTATTAGAAGAACCCTTAGATCGTTTATTTAGTGTCTACCATAATGGGCGATTCGAAACTGCGCACGTAGTCAGGTAAAAGGATTAAATGTATAGGAATCTTCGCACATCCCAAAATTTTGCTTGGAAAGTGGTGTATGAAACTCCCCACAAATAAGTAGTTAATATTAATACTCCTTTGCTCACCTTAAACAACAAAATGAACAAATAAAAATGTATTTCGTATTTTATAGATCACCACCCGTTTGTTTTCCAATTATATAAATAAAATTAAAAACTCTTTAAAAATACAAATTTTCAATGGTACGTCCGTGGGCGATGAGCCATGGGCCTCTCGTGTCCGGTCTCTAATTATAATTTCAGCGGCACATATATTACATTAATAAATATTCATATATATAAGGTTATCTATTTTTATGTTTCAAAAAGAAACGCAAAAAAAAATACATAAAATTGGTGAATTTTTTTTATTATAGCGTGTGGACCTTGCCATTATGTGTGAAATGCAATATCATTCTAATAGCCCCCTCGGAATTTGTGGCAACACTCGATCCTTTTGACGTAATTTTGGGACCGGTGTCTCGCCATTAGTTGACGAATGTTGTTTTTCAGATGCTCTAAAGTTAGAGAATTGTCCGCATAAAAACGGTATTTTGCGTAGCTCACAAAAAAAATGTCTAACGGCATCAAATCGCATGATCTCCGTGGCCAATTAACGTCGCAAAACGTGAAATTAGACGGCCTGTAAACTTCTCGCGCAATAAGATCGGTCGTATTGTGTGGCTTATTGCACTATTTTGGTGGAACCACATATCATCCAAGTCCATGTCTCCAAACGCAGTCCAAAAAAGTCTGTTATCATTCGACCATACAGCTTCGAAGTAACATAAGTCCTTCTTCCCTCGTCGTCAAAAAGCGGCCCTATTACGCCTCCAAGACCATAATGCAGACAACGCAGTCACTGTTTCTAGATGTAACGGCCTCTCTTCAATTATTTTAGAATTTTCAGGACCACAAATTGGACAGTTTTGCTTATTTAGTGAGAAATGTTCCTCATCTCTGAAGAAGATTTTGTTCGAGAAATCATTATTTATGGCCTGTTGCTCAAAGACCCATTTGACGTATCTACTGCATTGTTGATGATCAGCAGGCTTTAATTATTGCGTGGGCCGGACTTTGTACGGATGTAGGTGTAAATATAAATCCCAAATGATGCAAAATAATGATCCGTAGGGCAGGCCCAATTGCTGAGAACACCGTGGGATCGACGAATTTGGCTCTTCGGCCACACTTTCACTCACAGCGGCAACATTTTCAGCAGAGCGTACATTACGATGATGCACATGCCTTTAAATATCTAACATGGTCCCTGTTTCTTCATTTTTTGCTCTATCTTGCCAACTGCTTGCACAGCGGGACGATTATGACGGCCAAAATTGTTTCTAATTGCGTCAAACGTGGTCACATTTGATCTCCACTTTTATAGTAGGTTTTAACAATTTTAACGCGCTTTTCTGTTATTATTTGATGCATTTTCGTAAATGGCAAACATTCAACTAAAATTTGATGCTTCGGTTGACATAAATATTTGACAGCTATCAAGTGAAAAGCCCTACGGTTTTGAAACCACGAAATGGATAACCCATTACTTATAACGAGCGATCATTAAAATTTTCACTCGTAGCTGGCCGTGTATATAAAAATTATGTCGTAGCTTTAGTCATTAAGATATTATTTCAAACATCTGTCAGTGTCAAATATATATTTTAAAGTTTCATCAAAAGAAAAAGTAATGGCCTTTAATGATATGCATAAAGCGTTTATGGTAGAATGTTACTTCCTGACATCCCAAAAAATTGATGGTATTTGCAGCATTCAATAGAAAATTGCCTTGCGGAGTTTGAAGAGAGATATCCAAATACTGTTCCTAGCTATAAAACTTTCCGTAATACGCTAATGCATTGTGTAAATCTTTTTCGTCAAACAGGCAGTATTTTAAGGAAAAAAGGAAGCGGTCCTCCTCTCAAGAGAAGTCGCGGCGTAATTGAAAATGTCAGACAAATTATTAACGAATCTCCTCAAACATCTACTCGCAGAGTTTCGCAACAAGTAGGGCTTTCGATTGGAACATGTCAAAAAATTTTAAAAAAAGGACTTGCACATGTATCCATATAAATTAACTTCTGTACAAAATCTATTACCTACTGATTATGAAAAAAGAACACAATTTTGCCAATGGTTTATTCAAACAATGACAGACAATATTTTAAATCATACTTTTTTCACCGATGAAGCTTGGTTTTATTTGAAAGGTTATGCTAATTCGCAAAATATGCGTATGTGGTCCAGTGAAAATCCTCATTTCTACAGAGAAGTTCCTCTACATCCAGAAAAAAATAGGCGTATGGGTAGGTATGAGTCGTCACCGATTAATAGGACCAATATTCTTTGAGGGCACGATATCATCGGAGAAATATCGTAACGAAATTCTCAGTGTTTTTACTAATCAATTGACTAATGATGAACTCCAGGTCGGATATTTTCAACAGGATGGGGCTACATCTCACGTTACACTTGAAAATATTCAGTTTTTGCAACAATTTTATGGCGATAGGATAATAAGTAGAAATACAGCGATTCCATATCCACCACGATCGTGTGATTTAACAGTCATGGATTTTTTTGGATGGCCATATATAAAGAATATTATTTATGAAACACCAATTAATAATCTAATTAATTGATAAGGGAGACACTTGTTGAAACTCCATAGTTATGATAGTATAAAAAATGCACTGATTTTAAGTTTCAAATAATTTAATCTAACTTTCCACTACAATATCGTTTCATCACACTGTGACTTCATCAGGTGGATGAATAAATGGTGAATTTACAAATGTACAAGTTATATATACAAAGCCTGATAATTATAAATTTAATGAAAGTAGGGGGGAATTACAAATTTCTGTTTGGTCGTTTAATATTAACCCTAATTTCTTATATCTAGAAATTTCTAATGATTCTAGCAAATCTAGTTTTTTACTTTTATCTTGAATATGAAGAATTTTGAAGTTCGTATTAAAGTTGTGGTTATTCTATATACAATGATTAGCAAAAGTTGAATCTGATTTATTATTTCTATAACTATTTTGATGTTATATACAGTTGGTAGTTTTTTAAAAAACAATAAGGACAAAACGGATAAAAAACTTGTTTCAGGCGTCTATAAGTTAACTTGTGAGTGTAATATGTCATATATTGGTCAAACAGGACGAACATTCACTCAAAGGATATCCGAACATCAAAATAGTTATAGAAATAATAAATCAGATTCAACTTTTGCTAATCATTGTATAGAGAATAACCACAACTTTAATACGAACTTCAAAATTCTTCATATTCAAGATAAAAGTAAAAAACTAGATTTGCTAGAATCATTGGAAATTTCTAGATATAAGAAATTAGGGTTAGTATTAAACGACCAAACATTTGTAATTCCCCCCTACTTTCATTAAATTTAAAATTATCAGGCTTTCTATATATATAACTTGTACATTTGTAAATTCACCATTTATTCATCCACCTGATGAAGTCACAGTGTGATGAAACGATATTTTAGTGGAAAGTTAGATTAAATTATTTGAAACTTAAAATCAGTGCATTTTTTATACTATCATAATAATCTACAAGAGTTGACATAAAATCATAGAAAAATGTGAACACATCAATAACTCACCGCAAATACTGATCAATGTTTTCAATGCTCTACGAAATAGAATGCGATATGCTTGGTGGAGAATGGTCAACATTTTACACATTTTTTATAATATTCTATTACTTTGTATAAAAATTATAAATATATTTAATATAAAAGTCAGCATTTCAAATTATTTTCTAACAATCATGAGGTTTGAAATTATAATGACAGATCTCCTCTAATAACTTAAGTTAGGACATACTTTTTGTGTACATGGCTTACTTGAGCGAAAATTTTAATGATCACTCGTTATCAAAATGGTGAAAATGAAGTAAGAAGAAAATAATTAAAAACTTGTAACTTACTTGGTTGTTGGTTAAGTATAACCCTTCAATCTAATTTATGGGAAAAAAATATTCCGCAATCAATGTTTTTTACGTTGGATGATAATGGCACTTGACTTGATGTAGTCGTAATTTTACTCACACCATACAAAAAGTAAAAAAGAAGTAAAAATATTTTACTAGTTGAACCAAAAACAGTTTTGATAAGATTTTAATCGTGTGATGTGATAACGTTCTGAGAAAATTTTATTTTCGGTTTATCTGTGCATACATTGCATTTCAAATTATTTTTTATCATGACGTTTGAAATTATAATGACAGATCTCATCTAATAACTTAAGTTAGGACATACTTTTTGTGTACATGGCTTACTTGAGCGAAAATTTTAATGATCACTCGTTATCAAAATGGTGAAAATGAAGTAAGAAGAAAATAATTAAAAACTTGTAACTTACTTGGTTGTTGGTTAAGTATAACCCTTCAATCTAATTTATGGGAAAAAAATATTCCGCAATCAATGTTTTTTACGTTGGATGATAATGGCACTTGACTTGATGTAGTCGTAATTTTACTCACACCATACAAAAAGTAAAAAAGAAGTAAAAATATTTTACTAGTTGAACCAAAAACAGTTTTGATAAGATTTTAATCGTGTGATGTGATAACGTTCTGAGAAAATTTTATTTTCGGTTTATCTGTGCATACATTGCATTTCAAATTATTTTTTATCATGACGTTTGAAATTATAATGACAGATCTCCTCTAATAACTTAAGTTAGGACATACTTTTTGTGTACATGGCTTACTTGAGCGAAAATTTTAATGATCACTCGTTATCAAAATGGTGAAAATGAAGTAAGAAGAAAATAATTAAAAACTTGTAACTTACTTGGTTGTTGGTTAAGTATAACCCTTCAATCTAATTTATGGGAAAAAAATATTCCGCAATCAATGTTTTTTACGTTGGATGATAATGGCACTTGACTTGATGTAGTCGTAATTTTACTCACACCATACAAAAAGTAAAAAAGAAGTAAAAATATTTTACTAGTTGAACCAAAAACAGTTTTGATAAGATTTTAATCGTGTGATGTGATAACGTTCTGAGAAAATTTTATTTTCGGTTTATCTGTGCATACATTGCATTTCAAATTATTTTTTATCATGACGTTTGAAATTATAATGACAGATCTCATCTAATAACTTAAGTTAGGACATACTTTTTGTGTACATGGCTTACTTGAGCGAAAATTTTAATGATCACTCGTTATCAAAATGGTGAAAATTAAGTAAGAAGAAAATAATTAAAAACTTGTAACTTACTTGGTTGTTGGTTAAGTATAACCCTTCAATCTAATTTATGGGAAAAAAATATTCCGCAATCAATGTTTTTTACGTTGGATGATAATGGCACTTGACTTGATGTAGTCGTAATTTTACTCACACCATACAAAAAGTAAAAAAGAAGTAAAAATATTTTACTAGTTGAACCAAAAACAGTTTTGATAAGATTTTAATCGTGTGATGTGATAACGTTCTGAGAAAATTTTATTTTCGGTTTATCTGTGCATACATTGCATTTCAAATTATTTTTTATCATGACGTTTGAAATTATAATGACAGATCTCCTCTAATAACTTAAGTTAGGACATACTTTTTGTGTACATGGCTTACTTGAGCGAAAATTTTAATGATCACTCGTTATCAAAATGGTGAAAATGAAGTAAGAAGAAAATAATTAAAAACTTGTAACTTACTTGGTTGTTGGTTAAGTATAACCCTTCAATCTAATTTATGGGAAAAAAATATTCCGCAATCAATGTTTTTTACGTTGGATGATAATGGCACTTGACTTGATGTAGTCGTAATTTTACTCACACCATACAAAAAGTAAAAAAGAAGTAAAAATATTTTACTAGTTGAACCAAAAACAGTTTTGATAAGATTTTAATCGTGTGATGTGATAACGTTCTGAGAAAATTTTATTTTCGGTTTATCTGTGCATACATTGCATTTCAAATTATTTTTTATCATGACGTTTGAAATTATAATGACAGATCTCATCTAATAACTTAAGTTAGGACATACTTTTTGTGTACATGGCTTACTTGAGCGAAAATTTTAATGATCACTCGTTATCAAAATGGTGAAAATGAAGTAAGAAGAAAATAATTAAAAACTTGTAACTTACTTGGTTGTTGGTTAAGTATAACCCTTCAATCTAATTTATGGGAAAAAAATATTCCGCAATCAATGTTTTTTACGTTGGATGATAATGGCACTTGACTTGATGTAGTCGTAATTTTACTCACACCATACAAAAAGTAAAAAAGAAGTAAAAATATTTTACTAGTTGAACCAAAAACAGTTTTGATAAGATTTTAATCGTGTGATGTGATAACGTTCTGAGAAAATTTTATTTTCGGTTTATCTGTGCATACATTGCATTTCAAATTATTTTTTATCATGACGTTTGAAATTATAATGACAGATCTCCTCTAATAACTTAAGTTAGGACATACTTTTTGTGTACATGGCTTACTTGAGCGAAAATTTTAATGATCACTCGTTATCAAAATGGTGAAAATGAAGTAAGAAGAAAATAATTAAAAACTTGTAACTTACTTGGTTGTTGGTTAAGTATAACCCTTCAATCTAATTTATGGGAAAAAAATATTCCGCAATCAATGTTTTTTACGTTGGATGATAATGGCACTTGACTTGATGTAGTCGTAATTTTACTCACACCATACAAAAAGTAAAAAAGAAGTAAAAATATTTTACTAGTTGAACCAAAAACAGTTTTGATAAGATTTTAATCGTGTGATGTGATAACGTTCTGAGAAAATTTTATTTTCGGTTTATCTGTGCATACATTGCATTTCAAATTATTTTTTATCATGACGTTTGAAATTATAATGACAGATCTCCTCTAATAACTTAAGTTAGGACATACTTTTTGTGTACATGGCTTACTTGAGCGAAAATTTTAATGATCACTCGTTATCAAAATGGTGAAAATGAAGTAAGAAGAAAATAATTAAAAACTTGTAACTTACTTGGTTGTTGGTTAAGTATAACCCTTCAATCTAATTTATGGGAAAAAAATATTCCGCAATCAATGTTTTTTACGTTGGATGATAATGGCACTTGACTTGATGTAGTCGTAATTTTACTCACACCATACAAAAAGTAAAAAAGAAGTAAAAATATTTTACTAGTTGAACCAAAAACAGTTTTGATAAGATTTTAATCGTGTGATGTGATAACGTTCTGAGAAAATTTTATTTTCGGTTTATCTGTGCATACATTGCATTTCAAATTATTTTTTATCATGACGTTTGAAATTATAATGACAGATCTCCTCTAATAACTTAAGTTAGGACATACTTTTTGTGTACATGGCTTACTTGAGCGAAAATTTTAATGATCACTCGTTATCAAAATGGTGAAAATGAAGTAAGAAGAAAATAATTAAAAACTTGTAACTTACTTGGTTGTTGGTTAAGTATAACCCTTCAATCTAATTTATGGGAAAAAAATATTCCGCAATCAATGTTTTTTACGTTGGATGATAATGGCACTTGACTTGATGTAGTCGTAATTTTACTCACACCATACAAAAAGTAAAAAAGAAGTAAAAATATTTTACTAGTTGAACCAAAAACAGTTTTGATAAGATTTTAATCGTGTGATGTGATAACGTTCTGAGAAAATTTTATTTTCGGTTTATCTGTGCATACATTGCATTTCAAATTATTTTTTATCATGACGTTTGAAATTATAATGACAGATCTCCTCTAATAACTTAAGTTAGGACATACTTTTTGTGTACATGGCTTACTTGAGCGAAAATTTTAATGATCACTCGTTATCAAAATGGTGAAAATGAAGTAAGAAGAAAATAATTAAAAACTTGTAACTTACTTGGTTGTTGGTTAAGTATAACCCTTCAATCTAATTTATGGGAAAAAAATATTCCGCAATCAATGTTTTTTACGTTGGATGATAATGGCACTTGACTTGATGTAGTCGTAATTTTACTCACACCATACAAAAAGTAAAAAAGAAGTAAAAATATTTTACTAGTTGAACCAAAAACAGTTTTGATAAGATTTTAATCGTGTGATGTGATAACGTTCTGAGAAAATTTTATTTTCGGTTTATCTGTGCATACATTGCATTTCAAATTATTTTTTATCATGACGTTTGAAATTATAATGACAGATCTCCTCTAATAACTTAAGTTAGGACATACTTTTTATGTACATGGCTTACTTGAGCGAAAATTTTAATGATCACTCGTTATCAAAATGGTGAAAATGAAGTAAGAAGAAAATAATTAAAAACTTGTAACTTACTTGGTTGTTGGTTAAGTATAACCCTTCAATCTAATTTATGGGAAAAAAATATTCCGCAATCAATGTTTTTTACGTTGGATGATAATGGCACTTGACTTGATGTAGTCGTAATTTTACTCACACCATACAAAAAGTAAAAAAGAAGTAAAAATATTTTACTAGTTGAACCAAAAACAGTTTTGATAAGATTTTAATCGTGTGATGTGATAACGTTCTGAGAAAATTTTATTTTCGGTTTATCTGTGCATACATTAGTGATGGATTCGTATGAAACTTACTATTATCAAGTATTTGATTAGCAGCAATAATATAAATACATGCGTTAAGAATATTTTGGGCAAAGTTAAAATGATAGAAGCGAAAGGAAAATACGAATGATGGTTTCGAGGAAAAACACTCCAGATACTACTGGGCAATCATCAGCAAACTTACTATTTGGCAGAAAACTCTGGCTGCCCTGTGATTTGAAGTGTCGATAATTTCTTTCAAGTTAATAATATATATATATATACAGGCTGATTCAAATTAAGTGCGCACTATTGCTATCTCTGTTATTATTGATTCTAGAAAGTAGGTTAAATTAGCAAAGTATTAGTGGTTTTAACATTGATTAGCATGCAGTTCATGAAAAAAATATTGAATAACGCATTTTCGAGAAATTTTGAAATTTATAATTTTCTTTAAATGGAACAGCCTGTATATTTTTTAAAATTCTGAATGCTAATGTTCTTTGTAATATAAAAGTTTCAATACACTATTGTCCTAAAACGAATAATCCGAGAGATCCGGGATACCTAAATTCACAAAATACAAGAATTTGGAGTAGTGCAAATCCACATGCAATTAATGAAGAATCGCTACATCCAGAGAAAATTGGTGTTTGGGCAGCGATAAGCCAAAGGCGAATCATTGGACCAATATTTTTTCAGGGAACGTTAACTGCTCAAAGGTACCGTACGGAAATTTTACAACCATTTGTCAATCAGTTGCATGATGATGAACTTCAAAATGCATATTTCCAACAAGACGGAGCACCTTGTCACTGTACTGCAGAATCTTTGGATTATTTAAGAGAATTTTTTGATGAGCGTATAATTAGTCGAAATACTGAAATTGCCTGGCCTGCACGTTCATGCGATTTAACGCCTTGCTACTTCTTTTTGTGACCTTATCTAAAAAATAATAGAAGTCAAATACTATATAAAGCTTTCTTTAAATATTGTAATGTCTTTCCAAGGTTTATCCATACTATCGATCCTTTATTAATGGCTTGCACCAGTTTCTAAATGGATATTAGACATAACGTTTGATATTTGTAGACGTAAATATTTGAAATACATTTCATATCATGTTTACGTTCGTTACAAACTTCTATTATCTTTCAGGTTGTTTTCGTAAGTTGTATACATTGGATTGTGGAAGCATAAGTTTGTCTTCATTTGATTTCCAATGAAAAGCTTAGCAATTAAGAAATATTGAAAAAACAAGTCAATCAACCGGAGGAAACGTACAGACGGCGTTTCGTTCTGATTGGAACTTTTCAATGTACGGCATTCCTCGAAGACGGACATTGCTTTTTCATTTCTATACTTTCTGTATATATAGTTAACATTTGGAACTTACTGCAAGTGAGAATTAATGAATATTAAATCACATTCTTACATGTAAATGTCGACTTATGTGGTGCGTTCATAACTACAATCCGACAAACTAAGTTTGTACTAGTATGCAGAACACACCCTTTCGCGACAACGAACTTCCTGGTAATTAGGTTAATTAAGAATTAAGAAATATTGAAAAAACAAGTCAATCAACCGGAGGAAACGTACAGACGGCGTTTAGTTCTGATTGGAACTTTTCAATGTACGGCATTCCTCGAAGACGGACATTGCTTTTTCATTTCTATACTTTCTGTATATATAGTTAACATTTGGAACTTACTGCAAGTGAGAATTAATGAATATTAAATCATATTCTTACATGTAAATGTCGACTTATGTGGTGCGTTATGGACGCACCACATAAGTCGACATTTACATGTAAGAATGTGATTTAATATTCATTAATTCTCACTTGCAGCAAGTTCCAAAATCTTAGCATTTAAAATTAAGATCTAGGACACAAAATGAACAATGGATACTTTTATTAAGAAAACTTACTAGCTATATATATTAGACATGAAATAATACTACCGTAAATCGTCTTTGATATCCCTTTTAAATTTATTTTTGTACGTAGGCATACTTTTCCTAAATTTTAAATATTTATACAGCTAAATAGTAATGAAAACAATAATCTATCGATATTAAATATTAAGCAGAAAATCTGCCATGTAACACAGATGTATTTTAAAACATGATCTGTTTAGTTACCTCGTACATAACTAAACACATCGTATCACAAAAGTATAATTAAAAAATTTTTCACATAAGAGTACTGAATTTATTCTATCGATAGTTGTCATACAGTTGTCTCATTTCGAATATGTTTCATTGGTATTTGTAAAACATGTAAGTGCATTGGCTAAATTTGTTTTTTTAATTTGCAAACTCACATTCGCTGTCAATAAACGTTAGAAGCCTTTTAATCAAAAAATTGCGATAAATCAGTTTGAAATTCTGAATTATTCCTTGATCTAAGTGCTGACACTGCGAAGTGGTGCTTGGCGCCAGGAAGACTAGTTTAAAATTTTCTAATAGAATTTAAGAATGTGACGGCGACATTATCCAAGAAAAGAAGCACTATTCTATTTCGTTTTTTCATTTTATTGTATTTATGCTGCCATCTTGTCATAATTTCCGTTGTCATCCAAACCTTTTTATTAGAAAACCATTGTAAAGGTAATTTGTCAACATTATTGCCTTTAAAACAGCGGATATTTTTACTTTTTCCAATTATTACTGAATCTTCTTTCACACCTTCCATATTTGCACAGAGTAAAATAGTCAAATGTTTTGCTGCCTTTTTCCCTGCACAATTCTCATTTTTTAATGCAAATGTTTTATTTGGCATGGTGTTGTAATAAAGACCTGTTTCGTCAGCATTATAGACATCTAGAGGAGAATAATTCCTTAAAATCAACACTAACTCGGTTTTCCAGTCCTATATATCGTCCAAATTAACCTCTGCGTACTCACCGCAAATCGATTTAGAAGTTATACTGTGTCGCTAGCAGATGCTGCGAAATTTTCCATCTTAAAACTTCTTGCTGTTTCCAGGGCTTTTTGTTTAAGTAGCGGCTCAGATATTGGAATTGCTTTATATTTGGCTTTGCAAAACCAATTGTAGACGACTTGATCCACTGCCAATCCTTTTTTTGCGACAAACGTTTTGTTTTTGCGACATTTTTAATTAAGAACATTTCGAATATGGAGACAACTTTAAACTAATCAAGTAACCGAAATACAAGTATTGCGCCGGCAATTTGCTTTCGGGGCGTGTTCGGGACTGAGACCGCATTCATTTCTAAAAGTTTAATTTAACTCTGTGTACATACTAGGAATACATAATTATGGGTAATTTCGTACAAATAAGAAGATACGAATATAGCCTGTAAAAAACTCTTCCATGGTAATTCTTCGTTGTACTTAATACTTCTGCTTCTTCAAAATACACCGACACCACCAACGGAAACGAAACTAGCCAGAGGTTTCACCCATCTACTAAGGATTCTAACTAAGAAGAGTGTAGAAGTATGTTTTAGTACTACTACCGCCATCCAACACAACTTTTGTGGGACCAAGGATAAATTACAACGAACTAGAACTAAGGGAGAGGAGTCTGCGAGTGTAGAAAGAGACTCGTCGGCCAAAGATTGATTGGACAAATGGTTAAGGAACATCAGAACACGAAGGAAAAGAATTCGACAATCAGCGGTTGCACAACATACACGAGAACGAACACTATGTGAATTTCGAAGAAACAGAAATATTAGCTACAAAGAAGAATTACTATTGAAGAGTTAGTAGAGAAACTATCGAAATAGGAAAACATTTTAACTTCAACCGCGAGGACGGCTATAGACTCAGCAACACCTGGAATAGCCTACGACCAGAATCCGTCACGACCAATAAAGCAAGACGATCACACACCAGTAAACCGAGGCCATATATAAAGCCCGTTTTACATCTGTCAATTTAATGATCAATTTCTAGAACTTGGGCTCATGGTTGTCAAGTTGGAATTTTACATGTATCAATTTCTAGTTCTATTTTAAGTTCAATTTCTAGTTCAAGTTGTCTTCAATTTTCAGCTTCAAGCTCACTACTTTACATTTATCAATAAATTGATCAATTTTCAGAACTTGGTCAAGTTCTAGAAATTAACCAAGACGAACATGTTCTATTTTTCCCTTAATTTTCTAGTAATTTATTGGGGGATTTAGTTTATTGTATATGGAGTGTATGTTTGTGTTTAATTTCTATCTAAATTCATTCAGCGTTCGTTGTTTATGCAATGTAGAGTCGATAAATGCTTACGGCAAAATTAATGCAATGAATATTTCTTTTCATTTACATATATGTCACCAAATTTCCCTAGTACGAAAAGGTTGCAAAAATAAATTCACTTGCATTTCAACTTTCCCCAGCAATTTATTGTCAGATGTAAAGCAGGAAGAAGTTCTTACTTTAGATCTTGAAATGTAAGACAAATTTATTGACAAGTGTAATATGACAACAAGTTTCAAGTTAAGAACTAGAACTTGATCTATTTCAAGATCTAGAAATTGATAAATATCTTAGCAGATGTAAAACGGGCTTAAGAAAGAACGACGACGAAGAGAATCAGTCTACGGCAACACGGCGAAACCCGCAAGAAAATTGTACTATAAGTGACAACCGTGAAAGCCTAAGAAATTTTACATTTGCCTATTTTTTTTTAAATTAAATTATCTTCGCTTTAAAAAAATAAATATATCATATTTGTTAGATGCTTAAATATTTCTCGATTATCGGGCAACTCATTATTATTATCAAAATTCTTGATGAGAATTATCTAATCTTTTATAACATTCTGTTCATCAGATAACTTAAATTTAACACCGAAAATATTTTCAAAAAGTTGTGTTTAACTAACGCGTTGTGAAAACTTTTAAAATGCGTAACCAGAATATTTAGAAATATTATTTTTGTTATTAGAATAAATAACGTAATATAAAGAAAACAGTTTATTGCGAACCCTTGACAAAATACTGTTCAATATTTTACGCTTTCAGTTAAATTAGGTAAATATTTTTGGGAGACGAAGCTGGTTGTTCTTTAATGAAAATGTATACTAAAGAATGGTGACAATACTTATTAATCAAACTGCGTTACTAATTAATCATACGTGTCGCACGTGCCTTAAACTCATTCATCTAAAACTTTGATAATTGGCTAACCGAATTTGATGTACTTCACAATTGGAATATTAACATTAAATATTAAACATTTCAATTAAGATAATCATTTTATTTAAAGTTCCAAATCATTCGAATTAATAGCTTTTAATAATTCTCTACCTTCGGTGGTTGTTAAACGTGGTATATTTAGCATTACAATCTCCATCAGCCAGGATATCGTTGTCAAGTGTTTTAAAGAATTCTTCGTATTGTGCTTTTTTATTTTTATACTTAATTGGACAGCCAATTGTGGAGATTGTTAATTTATCAAGTTCGTCTTTTATCGTGATACTAGTCGCTGCTGTTCTTTGCCAAACTTTTACCTTTCGTATTGAAGAATGTTTGCTTGCATGATAGCTGTCGTTTCCTAGCGCATATGTTTTCTTAATTTCCGAAATAAGTATAATGTCAAAATTGTTATTCTCGATGAAAGTTTTAACTTCGTTCAAGTGTTGTTCTAAACTTTTGACGTTCACTATGCACAACCATACTGCAAGTTTGCTAATGACTGTAGTCGATAACTTAAGGATCGTCTTCATTTGCTCTGAGAGTTTCCTGACCTTTTCTTTGAAAACCTTTTTCTTATCTAACTTGCTCAGATTATTATTGTTTCGATATAATGTTTTGGTTCTGTTTTACAACAGTGCGTTAAACCTGATTACCGCTGGATTAAAAGTCGATAAAATTTCGATACTTTTAACAATAAATTCCTATTCATAAGATAGTGTGAGATAGTGAACGTTGTTGTTTTCTTAATAAAACATACTCGGCGGCACATATGGCGATGTTTTTTTTCTGGGGGATATCAATAATAGCCTTTACGTCGACAAACCTGTGTCGCGTTAATTAAAATTAAATACTTTGAACGTTAAACTTCTTTTAAAAGTAAAATTATTATGTTTATAATAAAACAAAAATCGTCATAAAACAAAATTTAGCGTGTCTCTAGCTTGTCCAATGGGATATATACCTGATTTTTAATTATTTGTATTGAATTATTTATATATAATTCTTTTTCTATAAATGTGTTGTAGTACTGACAAATACCGATACAACAATATAATTCATTGGTAAAGAGAATTACTGATGAATTAGGGGTCGAAGCCAGTATTGACACCCGTATATATAACTGCGACGGAGCCGGACTTGAATAAAGAAAAATAATTTTCTTGTTACTACGTGAACGTTGGACTGCGATTTTTTGTATGAAGGCATTACTCGTATATATCTTTCACCCTTTTTTCTTTGTTGCTATACACAACTATAGCTCACACGGCCTTTCTATTATATTTTTGATATTTTAATATTCACTTTTTAAGAGCTCAGTGAGTGGTCCAGTTAAAGCACTATAATTTGGTGAAGTTATGATAATAATTTATCTATCAATTTGTGAGACAGTTTTTCTTTTCCCACGACAGTTGTTCGTCTTTAATTACTTGCCAGTATTATCGAAAACCTTACAAAAGGGTCATCTACGATAATGCTAGCGTTTGCCTTGTTGGAATTGTTCACAATCTACTTGCATTGCATCACACAGCATAACTGGGACTTTCATGTTTTTTGAGGTAGAGTTTGCTGTTAGACATGGTTCCGCAAAGAGCGGTGGGAATTTCAACATCAGGGTATCTATAAGTTAGTCCAACAAAAGGATACTTGTCGTAATACGAATGCAGATTGCTTTAAGATTCATTAGATATAAATTCATAATACAAAATTACAGGTCCTAAATGTGTTTCTATGCAATCTTCATATTCTGCTCCTATTTACGCAAATGATTATATATGTTGAACCAAGAGAACATGGGGCTGTTCGATGTTTTTGATGATAAAAGTAAGTTAAAAAAACAAACTCAGATTACATACGACTTAAGTAAAGTAACTAGAGACCGGACACGAGAGGTTGATGACTCATCGCCCACGAGCGTACTATTGAACATTTGTATTTTTAAAGTTCTTAATTTTATTTATATAATTATACTTATAATAATAAAACGGGTATATATACGGCTACAAAATACGAAATACATTTTTATTTGTTCATTTTCTAGTTCAAGTTGAGTAAAGGAGTATTAATATTTACTAGCAATACTTTCTCAAGATTCTCTTTTGTAAAATTTGTTCTCCTTGAATGAAATACATCCTTGTAAATAGAAAACGTCCTTTCTACATCGCAACTGTTTATAGGTGCATACTGGAAATATTCTTTTATTTCCGCGTATTTTGCAGTTAGATGTTGTGGCATTGTCCCCATACACAATTGCCGCAATGTTATTAAATCTGGATTTCTATTAAACACTGCGTCTAATTTTTGCCGAAGGCCACATCCGAAGTCACTTGGAATACTTTTCAAATTATTAATAGCCACATCTAATGTCGTTGAACTATCATTTAATTTGAGATTTCGATTATCAAAATAAGTGATTAGTTTTGGCAAATTTCCAAAGGGATCCTGAAGAAAGTACAACTAATTTTTTAAATGTGGAATTTGTGTTAATTTCCTGCACTCAGAAATACTCCGAGCATCGTCATTTAAACATGCAACGAAATTTTGTAAACTATCGAAATTCTCTGCATAAAAACTAGTAGCTTCCAACCATGTCCCCATCTAGTTATTACTGGAGAGGGAGACAGATGGCAGTTTTTCCCTGTAAAGAGCTACTCTTAATGGTGCTTTTCTGAAAACCTTTTTAAAAGCGGATACAAGTTATCAACTTCTATAAAGGTGTCTCTGATATATTCACAGATTCTGTGGAGAGCATCTGCTACACAAGTAATATGCAGCATATTAGGATATGTTTCCTTTAATGGTCTGCCTGTTTTTAACATATATGCAGCACTGTCACTTACAAATAAAAGTACTTTTTCTTTGTACCTGTCGTCCGAATGAAGTATTTTTTGAATATTCTCGTAATGGTTTTAGCAACTGTTTCCGCATCAACTGTATTTATAACTTTTGTTGCTATTACATATGCGTTATATGGAATAGTTGGATGTAGTACGCCAGCTACAACATTTACCACATAGCGCCCTAATATATCGACAGTTTCGTCGGCACTTATGCAGAGGTACTGATTTGAAAGATGGCTTCTATGCGTTCTACTGCTTTCGTGTAGCACTTAGAAACATAATATTTGCGTAAGGTGAATTCATCAGGAACATTTCGACCAGTATGTTTTTGGAGAAATATTTTTAAGGTGGGATTGTTAAGTTTATTTAATAGAATATTAGCCGCCATAAAAGTTTCACAGAGTTCTTCGTTAGAATTGTCATATTCCAACGGTTCCAATTTTTGTGCATGTGTTTGCGATGCTAAGTGACGTTGTACGTGCGATTTCATGGAATTTTTTAACGATATTTTACAGATTTTGTAATAAATTTCGGAATCATTGACAATGGACAAACAATCAGTATGACCGTCAATCCAACTAGCCATTATTTTACGATGCCGTTCTCGACGTTATTCCATATCATATCTGAAAATGTAACTTAAACAATTCTCTAGATCTAAATAAATGAAAACTAAAAATGTATGCGTAAGTTATTGAAACTGAACGAAATTCAATGCACACTATTGAGAGAAGTAGATTCAATCTAACGATATTGAACAGGATCTACCACAAAAATTACGATGTATTTAACAGTTAAAACTATGGAAACAAGAAACTAACTCACAGAACTTTATTTAGCTTACGAAATATAATATAAATAGACTAAATTATTAAAAATTATTTTGTAGTTACATACATCTATTTATACTTTAGAAAATTTATTCTTATTGTTTGTGAATGTGTTGGTAATTTTGGGCATTCGAAGGACCGTAATGAACAAAATACTGTTTGTATAGGTTTAAATAAATATATTTTAACTTGTATTACAGTTTTTGTTAAGACGAGCGTGTTGCTTGCTTGGCGTCTGGTACTCTACTGTCCTTAAAACTGGCAAGGGCTGTAGAGGGGGTCAAAAGAGGGCTCTTGTGCATACTTAGAAACTACACATTCTAAGAATCTCTAACATCCTCCCCCGCATTGGAAGCACTAGGTTGCTTTCAATTGAATGCAATAGTTTGGAAATGTACACAGGATATAAAATATATAATATAAGAAAACTAAAAATATAAAAAGAATTTAGTATTCACTGCACTGGTGTTCTTATCAACTATTCACTGTGCACTGGTCTTCTCGTCTTCAACGGGCAGTGGGCAGATTTTTGAAATTGCACGCTGGATAAGTCCGCCGGCTGAGCGAATGGTCACGACTCGCACTAGACCGTCAGGGCCGTGGTGTAATTCAACGACGCGACCTAATCGCCATTTACTGGGGGTAGTCTATCGTCTTTGATGAGGACTAAGGTGTCCAGCTTCAGATTTTCTCTCGAAGTCTTCCACTTGAACCGTTGTTGCAATTCGGAGATATACTCTTTGGACCATCTCGACCAAAAATGTTGTGTAATTTGCTGCAGACGTTGATATAAGGATGCCTTTCGTTACTCAATGTGAGTTACATTAGGATCAGGAACACATGTTATGGGTTTTCCTAGTAGGAAGTGAGAAGGTGTCAAGGGTAATAAATCTTGAGGACTAGATGAGAGCGGAACTAATGGTCTGGAATTCAAAATTCCTTCAATCTGAACTAAAACAGTATAAAATTCTTCAAAGGTTAATGTTGCTTGTCGCAAAACTCTTTTTAAGTGATACTTTACAGACTTGATATTAGCTTCCCAAATTCCTCCCATACTTGGTGAATAAGGGGGCAGAAATGACCAGTTAAAATTATGGGACGCAAAGCATTCCCTTAAATGCTCCTCATTTGCGTTTAAAAAATGTGACAAATCGTTTAGTTCAGAATTGGCGCCGCAATAATTTCTAGCATTATCGGAATATATTTTTAATGGCATACCTCTACGCGACGCGAATCGTCTTAGGCAGAGAATAAAGGCATTGGAGGACAAATCTGTGACAAGCTCTAAGTGTATTGCTTTTGTGGTGAAGCAAATAAATAAGCAAACATAGCACTTAATCAGTTTATAACCTCGTCCCTTTTTATCTCTTATCATGAAGGGACTGCAATAATCGGTACCAGTAATGGTAAATGGAGGCTGAGGGGTTACCCTGGTGGCAGGCAAGTGACCTAATAAGTTGCTACCTTCTTTAGGTCGCGCCTTAAAGCAGGTGATACACTTGAATGATATCTGCTTGGCTAGACTGCGACCGCCGAGTGGCCAAAACTTCTCTCGGATTGAGGAAAGCAGTTGCTGTGGGCCTACATGCAATAGCCGTATATGCTCTTGTCGAAATACCAATTTTGTAAAGATGTGTTTAGCGGAGATGATAATAGGACATTTTTTGTCATAAACGACGGGTGCGTTACGAAGTCTGCCCAGAACACGAATTGTGTTATCTGTGTCTAAAAATGGAGACAAGCAAGATAACTTGCTTTTCCTTTGGATGGACTTTCCTGACAACAAAGATTTGAAGTCATCTGGAAATGATTCTCTTTGAGATAAGGAGGCAAGAAGTAATAAGGACTCATGTAGCTCCTTTGTGGTTAATGAGGTAGTTATACGATATCTACTGGGCAACTTACAGTTGTTAATGAAACGACGACAGTAAGACATAACACGTTGTAAGGTTCGGAGGTTCGAAAACCTTTCAAAGGGAAATAATGAAGGTAGGTGATGAGAGACTAGTGAGCGTGTAGGCTCACCACCTTCATATTTGCTGGTTGGCTCGTACTTTATAGTGCCTATTTCTAAATTTTCAGTTAACTGTAAGTCTTGTGAAAGGAAAGTTGGACTATTCCACCATAGCGTCGAATCTATCAACGCTTGAGGTGAAATTCCTCTTGTTAGCAAATCAGCTGGATTGTCAATTGTGTTTACATGTTTCCAGCAGGAGACATCGGAGAGGTCTTGGATTTGGCTTACACGATTTGAAACGAACGTATCAAGTAGATGAGGTTGAGATTGAATCCATGATAGAACAATGCTTGAGTCAGTCCAATAGCATATTTTGCTCATATGGATGTCTAACGCGGCTCTTACTTTGCTCATTAATTGTGCCATCATCAAGGCGCCGCACAACTCCAACTTTGGAATAGTGATGACCTTCAGTGGGGCTACTTTGTTTTTAGAACATAATAATCGGGTTATGATGTCGTTTTGATGGTTCATTGATTTTATGTAAACGCAGGCACCATATGCCCTCTGACTGGCGTCTGAGAAGGCGTGGAGCTCTACTATACGAAATGACGTGCAAATTGTTTGACGTTGAATTCGCGATGATTCGAGAGCAGGGAGCTCTTGAGCATATTGGGCCCATTGATGTTGTAGATCAACAGGCATGGTGTCATCCCAGCCAACCTTTGCTAACCATAGCTGTTGCATGAGAATTTTGCTTGTTATTGTAAAGGGGGCTAGAAGACCTAGAGGATCAAATATAGATGATATAAATGATAGTACAATGCGTTTTGTAACTGGTTTTGACAAATCAAACGTACGGAAGTTGTAAAACAATTTATCTGAATAGCTATTGTATAGTAAACCAAGTGTCATTGAGTTTTCTTCCGGACCAAACTTGAGGATATTATTCGATATGCTCTGATCCCTGACTGGTTCAAGCGTTTCGGGATGGTTTGAGTTCCATTTCCGCAATGTGAGTCCGCCTGAGCGTAAAATTGAAGAGATACTAGAGCAAATGAGCATAGCTTGCTGCAATGTTTCACAGCACGTCAAAAGATCATCACAATACATATCCTGCTTGATAATTTTAGCAATGTCGGGATGCTTTTCTTCACATTCCTTGGCAAGTTCGAAAAGACATCTTATTGCAAGGAAGCTAGATGCCTTTTCACCATAGGTTACAGTGCATAACTCATAGGTCTTGAGTGGAAGTGATTGATCTGCTCTCCAAAATATTTTTTGGAGTGGGCGTTGGGATTCGTCAATCCAAATCGAGCGATACATCTTTGAGCAGTCAGCTGTGAGAACATATTTGAAGCGACGGAATCTGACAAGTATTGAAAACAAGTCGTCTTGAAGAACTGGACCGTTTAATTGAATATCATTCAAAGATACACCGTTGGATGTGGGTGCACTTGAATTGAAAACGACTCTTAGCTTAGTTGTGAGACTGTGTTCCTTGTACACGGCATGATGTGGAATGTAATAACTTTTGGAATCATATTCTGAAGATTCATTCACCTCTTGCATATGCCCTAACTCAATATATTCCGACATAAAATCTACATACATTGATTTTAATTTATGGTTGGAGTACAATCGTTTTTCTAAAGAAATGAACTGTTTCTTAGCAATTTCCCTTGATTCTCCAAGAAGGGACGGTGAAGAACTAAGTGGTATGTTGACCATGAAGTGACCATTGGAATCTCGTCTAGTCGTTTGAGCAAAGTGAGCTTCGCATTGCCTTTCTTCTGACGAGAGTGGCTTGGTTGCACCTATAGTTTCAATTTCCCAAAATTGAGATAATTGCTTTGAAAGGTCATTGACACTGAGATGACATGAAGTTGACACATCATCTGAGGTGGAGTTGAATTGTCCAGACACAATATATCTCAATTGTGTGTTGTGAAGGTAAGGGAATTGATTGATGAATGGTTGATTGACAGCTAATACTTGCCAAAAGATATCTACTCCGAGGAGTATATCTATCTTTGCGGGTTTGTTGAAGCTTGGGTTAGCTAACTTGATATTTTCAGGTAGGTCAATGGGCTCTGAAAGAGTAGTGGATGGAAGACATTCAGTTATATTTTGGAGCAAAAGAAACGTTACATCTGCGTTGAACTTGGTGTGAATTGACTGTATTTTCGCAGTGGAAGTCTCTGTGATTTTTGCCTTTATCTGGTTGATTCCAGATACAGGTATATTGACCTTGTTAGTTTTTAATTTCAATTTGTTACATAATGAAACTGTCATGTAGGATCTCATAGAAGCTGAGTCTAGTAATGCTGTGCATTCTCGAGGTACATTGTCGCTACCATAGATGAGTACCGTAGCAGTGGGTAAAATTTGTAACAAATCACCTTTACGCGATTTAAGACCAGTGGGCATCGAAATATTTGAGGCAACATTGGTGACGCTTGTGTTGTTAGATTCTGTGGATGTTGAGCTATGACTTGAAGATTCACCTTTGTTTGGATGCAATAGTGTCGAGTGGTATTTAGAACATTTTCTACAATGACCTGAACGACAATATTTGACTGGATGACCCTTTTGAAGGCAATTGTAGCACAGCACGAGAGTATTTACTTGTTGCGCACGCTCTTTAGTTGACATTTCTAAAAACTTTTTGCACGAATATATTTTGTGATTTAAATTGCATATAGGGCAATTATAATCGAGAGAGGTGACGTATGAATGACTGGTGGGCTTATTAGTTTGCTTGTATTTATTTTGAGTAGATGGGGTAGTTTGTGCAAAGTAATGTGATTTAGGATGATGTTTTTCAATTTTTTCCAGTAACATACACCGTTTCTCGATAAAGTTAGTAAGTGAATCAATGTCATGATTATCCGATTTGATGATTTCTATTTCCCATTCCTTTTGACTATTGTAATCTAGTTTTTCCATAATTAAATACTGTATGATATTGTACCATGACTTGACTGGTTCGCCAAGTGCCTCTAACGCTCGTATATGTGCTTGAAAAGAATCTGAAAGTTGTCGAATTGCAATAGCAGATTCTTTGGTGATTTTGGGGTAGTTAACAATACCTTTAATATGAGTATGTATAAGTAACTTTGGATTTTTGTATCTTTTTTCAATTAACGATAACGCGATAGAATAATTAGCTGCAGAAATTTCTAATGACTCAATAATCTTTAATGGTTCGTCACCTAAGCATGATTTTAAATATAAAAATCGCGAGATGTCATCCAAACCTACATTGTTGTGAATAAGAGATTTAAAACTTTCATAAAAGCATGGAAATTGTTCTGGTTCCCCTTTGTAAATTTGCATTTGTAAAATTGGTAATTTTACCTGTGGTTGATTTTGTACAATGTTATTATTATTAGCTACTGGAACACTCTGTATACCAGGGATGGCGCTAGCCACTTGCGAGATAACTGAGTGTCTGCTACTAAGAACTGGACTCTCTTGTATACTAGCATTGAATTCAACTTGAACTTCAGCTGCGTTTTTTGAAAATAGTAATTTCGCGAGT
This sequence comes from Melolontha melolontha, assembly GCA_935421215.2. Taxonomy (NCBI): domain Eukaryota; kingdom Metazoa; phylum Arthropoda; class Insecta; order Coleoptera; family Scarabaeidae; genus Melolontha; species Melolontha melolontha. Next base: position 44,072 of record CAKXYW020000032.1, on the reverse strand, counting down.
GCTAAAACCTCGTTATAAGAAGATTCAAAGTCTGTATATTCATCATATCGCATATCGATATTAGCTTCATCATCCAATTCTATTATTTGAGAATTAACGCCTTCAAAATGTGCGATTAATTCTTCAAATGCTGGCAATCTATTTTTTAATTGAATAATATTTAATTCCGATAACATTGGAAACTCTTGCGGTGCCATTTCGTTCGTAATGTTACAAATTTTGTTTATAAATTCTTTGAAACTTGTTAAACGTGCCTTGATTTGACCGCGTTTACGTATCAATGATGTTATTCTTTCGGCTTTCGACATATTGAAATTGCTAATTTTGTACACCGTAAATCAAATCTTGGAATGATTTTATTACGTGCACTTGTATATGAATATACGTACAAATTAAATGATAAATCTATACTTAATATACACGCATAAATATACTGTGTTAGACAGATTACAGAAATTCAAATTGGAAAGAAAAGATGGGAAAAATGTCTCACCTATATGATATTTATTGGTATGCTGCAGTCGACCATCTATTAGTTGGATGCGACGGGTGGATATCTTCATATGCTGTCGTATTTCCTCGAGACCTTGACTGGACGATTGGTCTTGTTGTTACCGGCTGCAGCTGTGTTGTTTTTTGTAATGTTTTTTCTTTTCGCAGGTTTCTTGAATCCGACTCGAACGGATCAAATGTTTGTGAATGTGTTGGTAATTTTGGGCATTCGAAGGACCGTAATGAACAAAATACTGTTTGTATAGGTTTAAATAAATATATTTTAACTTGTATTACAGTTTTTGTTAAGACGAGCGTGTTGCTTGCTTGGCGTCTGGTACTCTACTGTCTCTACTGTCCTTAAAACTGGCAAGGGCTGTAGAGGGGGTCAAAAGAGGGCTCTTGTGCATACTTAGAAACTACACATTCTAAGAATCTCTAACACTTATGTTAATTGAAAATGGACTGCAGAGTCCGAAGCAATTGTCTTATTTTATGTAAGTTAAATTTAGTGAAACATATAACCAAGTGTTCTTTTTTCATCGTGAATTTATCAAGATGTTTCACCAACTGCCAAGCGAGAGTTCAATCAATTTAAAAGTTTTAAAGGTAAAACGTTTAACTTGAAGATATAAAATGAATTTATATTCGAATTATATATATATTTCGGCGCAGAATCAATAATATATGGAAACGTTCGAAGCTATCGATCATAAAAGTTGTAGAACAAAAATAGCATCTTTGTTTTAAATAATAGCTGGTGTTTAATGAAATTAATAGAAATAATGAACATGAGCTCTCTAAATATCTCAAGGGTCGTGAAAAATTCTTATTTAGCAAGAAAGTTGTATTTATCGTGATTAATCTAGGTTAGTATGATTATATTTTATTAACTTATTGTACACACAAACAACTTGTTTTAGAATCTTAAACTCCGTTTATTAAGTAAATCTTATCTATTTGATTTGAATATTTAGCTTGATAACAAATTATTAAGTACAATCAATAGATTAACTAATCTTATTGAAACATAATTATAATGTTTATAGGTTATATGTAGATTTATTTTTATAGGTGGGAAATTAAATGAATCAGCTGATATGTAACAAATATTTGGATATTTAAACTAAATAGGCTCTGGTAAATCAAACGTCGCTTAAAATTGGTATATAACTTCCCTATTTACATATTTTAAAATGATTATTATTGGAATTTTAATCTACTTTCGGGAAATTTATATAAGTCTGTTTACTTATTAAGTTAAATTTTGGAAGTGAATCGTATAATACAAACTTAGCTCAACATTTCCTTTCTAACATCATGATTTTCGTATAAAGACACCTAATTGTTGCGATCAATCCGATAAAATTAGATTAAGTAGGGGTAAATGTTTTCACTCTGAAATTATAACTTTAATGTGAACACATATAATAGATGGCAAGAAGGATTATAATGACCTTCTTTAAGGGTTATCTTCTGAGATTCTCCCCGTACAAGCGATGATATGTTCTTCAATTTCCAAAATATTTGTTGTATTAATATTTTTCCAGTTAATTATATGATTTTATAAGAAAATAAGTAGATTTTACCATTTGTAACTTTAATTTTTCAGATTTTAAACGTTTCTAAAAGTTGTCATCATCAGTAGGTAAAACCACTAATTAAAAAGTCGCACATGGGACACAGTAAAGGTAGAAAACCGCTCACACACCAACTACTTTTCACCGCGTCCACGTATAGACTAAATTTAACAAACGAAAAAATAAACTACGGAACGAAAATACTAAGAGGTCGAGAGAGACACTTACTAGAAAGGGTCTACCCAGATGTTTAAACTCCGCGTTGAAATGTCGAACGCAAAAGACGGTCAACCTACTTTCCTTCAGGGGACCGTCAATAAACATGTCTTAATAAACTTCGGTTTTTAAAAACCGACGATGTTGATCAAAGAGGTTGATCAAAGAGGTTGATCAAAGAGGTTGATCAAAGGAATTAATAAACCCCACGAACTTGATGCTTACGAAAATAAACATAATTCGATGAATAGCGATAGGGCACCGATACCATTCAGTTGTCTCTTTGCATTTTTATTAACATAATTGTGTCATCGTCGTTTTTAAAAACCGAAGTTTATTAAGACATGTTTATTGCCGGTCCCCTGAAGGAAAGTAGGTTGACCGTCTTTTGCGTTCGACATTTCAACACGGAGTTTAAATATCTGGGTAGACCCTTTCTAGGTAAGTGTCTCTCTCGACCTCTTAGTATTTTAGTTCCGTAGTTTATTTTTTCGTTTGTTAAATTTAGTCTATACATGGACGCGGTGAAAAGTAGTTGGTGCGTGAGCGGTTTTCTACCTTTACTGTGTCCCATGTGCGACTTTTTAATTAGTGGTTTTACCTACTGATGATGACAACTTAGTTGTCGAAATACGTATTTAGGATACGATTAATAATTGTGGTAAGGGGTTATATACCTTTTTTAAGTTTTTTTCTTAACAACAGTCTCCAAAGAAAGAATTTTCACAATGACTTCCCGGTCAAAGGAGTTTAATAGATTTCATAAGTTATATATTAAAGTTAAACTTATAAGTACAGATATCAATTTCCTGAAACGGTGTAAAAGTAACAATGTTTTTCCTAAATTCATGAACGTAAATGTAACGACAAATTGTAGGAATAGCGATAAAATCATTTCATATGCAAAAATGAAATGGTTGAACCTAGAAATGAAATATCTGTACAGTAAACGTAGTAAATTAGAATTAGAACTTTATAATTTGCATTTAAAATTAACTAAAAGCATGAACAATAATGAATTCGAAGAATGGTGTAACTTTTATAGGAAAATTACGGAAATTAAAGACCATAAATTGAATAAGAAATGTTTAAAACTTAATAAGAAATTCAGAAAGTTATGTCCACCTAAAATAGATAACAATAGAATTCCTATAAAAGAAACACTAGTGATCAACCAATCATCCGAGAATTTTAGTAATGTAGAAATAGATTTGTTAAACAAAAGGTTTAAAATACTGTTTGCCAAGCCGTCAGATTCCTATGGAACAGGTGATTGCAAGTATCGAAACCTCGATTAAGTATTTTGAACAAGGGCCAAAAAACTTTATTCGAGAAGCTTGTAAAACCCAAACCGATAAGAATTTGCAGCAGCACAAACAGAATTCGGTCAATAAAGAATGGAATATCATTAAAACTCTTAGATCGAAGGACTGTTTTTACCTAAAAGCAGATAAAGGGAACAAGTTAGTAATTATGGACAAAACCGACTATTTTCAAAGTGTCAAAAATTTAATTGCCGAAGGTCCGTATGTAGAAATTAAGAGGAACCCGTTACCTATAATGATTAATGGCACAAAAGACGCGATTAAGAAATGTCCAATTTTAATAACTTCTACCCAAAAGTATAAATTGAATGTTAGTAACCCTGTAGTACCAAGAATGTATTGTTTACCGAAGATACATAAACCAGGTAACTCGATGAGACCTATAGTTTCAGGTATCAACTCACCGACTTACTTAATTTCCAAATGGTTAGTGAATGAATTTAAAAATTTACCCGCCAAACCAGAAACTTTGTCAGTCAGTAATTCCTTAGAATTTGTTAAATTAATTAAAGATTGTGAACTGGAAACCGGGGAAATTTTAGTTTCATTCGGTGTAACGTCTTTATTCCCCTCGGTACCTATTCCAGAGACTATGAAATATTTAGAAAGCTTGCTCCACAAGAATAACATCGAACCTTCAAAAATAAAAGAATACATGAGATTGACAACCCTGTGCATGACGCAAAATTGTTTCCAAGTAGGAGAAAAATTTTATGAACAGAAACAAGGCACAACAATGGGTAACTGCCTATCTCCTTTCATAGCCAATTTATTCATGAGTCAATTTGAAGTAGAATTTAAAAATAACGCTAAATATTTCCCGAGAGTCTGGATTAGGTATGTAGATGACATTCTCGCGATTTTTGATACACGAAAATCATTTAATTTGAAATTTCCGACGATTAAATTTACAGTGGAAAAGGAACACAATAGCAAGATACCATTTTTAGATACCTTACTGATCAGGAATAAACATAAAATAGAAATCGATATTTTCCGGAAAGAAACCAATGTTAATAGATTCGTTACCGCGGATTCAAATCATAGTTATCAACATAAGACAGCTTCCTTTAATTTCTTAGTCAATCGGTTACTAAATTTTCCGTTAACAAAAGAGAGATATGAAATAGAACTGGATTTCATTAAAAATATCGCTACATACAATGGCTTTGACATAGAAATAATCAATAAATTAATTAGAAAAACAAAAATAAAAAATACAATCCGCGAATCCACAAGTTTGATATCTCAAAGTAACCAGGAGAAAAAATACATCTGTTTACAATACCACCCCGTCACGAAAAACATTAATAAAGTTATGAAAGAAAGAGGTCTCCAGGTTGCCTTCCGGTCAGAAAATACTAACAAAAATCTCCTAGGGAATACTAAAGATAGAGTTAATTTCAATTCGAAATCAGGTATATATGAAATTAGTTGCGGGAATTGTAATCTGAAATATATAGGCCAAACTAAACGACCAATATTAACCCGTTTTAAAGAACACATATCACATATTAAATACAATAGACCGGATAAATCCAATGTAGCCAACCACGCCCTGAGCACACTGCACAACGTATCGATTACAGGGTTGAGGTTGATCAAAGGAATTAATAAACCCCACGAACTTGATGCTTACGAAAGTATAAATATCGCGAAAAATAAACATAATTCGATGAATAGCGATAGGGCACCGATACCATTCAGTTGTCTCTTTGCATTTTTATTAACATAATTGTGTCATCGTCGTTTTTAAAAACCGAAGTTTATTAAGACATGTTTATTGCCGGTCCCCTGAAGGAAAGTAGGTTGACCGTCTTTTGCGTTCGACATTTCAACACGGAGTTTAAATATCTGGGTAGACCCTTTCTAGGTAAGTGTCTCTCTCGACCTCTTAGTATTTTAGTTCCGTAGTTTATTTTTTCGTTTGTTAAATTTAGTCTATACGTGGACGCGGTGAAAAGTAGTTGGTGCGTGAGCGGTTTTCTACCTTTACTGTGTCCCATGTGCGACTTTTTAATTAGTGGTTTTACCTACTGATGATAACAACTCATTTGCTTAAATCATTTTCATTAACATTATTATTTTACCGAAGATATTTAATTTAATTGATTGAAAATATTTGACACATACTATGGATATAGCTGTACCTTGTTTGACTTGTACACGGCGGGAAATATCCCAATTGTAAACAGGTATCTAGCGAAATATTGAACATTTCATAAACAGTTTTGTCTATTATAAAATTAAAATTATAATTTTTGTAAAATATCCAAACGATTAGTCATAGTAAATTATTTCATTTATAAATATCATTAACGAGATTAAAAATAAATACAAACAAGTATTACGAATAAGACGCCTAGAAAAAGAAAAAACAACCGAAAGTTAGCTTGGGGAAGAATGAATAAAATTTTGCACGCGTCGACATATTTAAAAAAGTGTGTTCCTGAAACTTAGTGAAAAAGTAGTAAATAAAGCATTATAATCTTACCACAAAATATATCCTAAGTATCTCATACCTACAAGGCATCGATCGACGAAATTTCCACAACCAAAAATCTTTCCTGGTCGTTTTAAACGAAATTCCATTTTCCGGGGGACGCTACCTACACATTCACCCATATCAAGAGACGATATCAGAATAATTCCACAACCAGAGCCTTTATCCTGAGTTTAGGAATCCGAAACACCTTTCGAACATCCTGTATCCACCGTCAAACCAACTTGAGAATTTATTTATTTACATTTCCTAAAATATTGAAATTTTTATTTAAATTTGAACATAATCGTTGATATTATTATATGTATACCATCTATGTTAATATTTAATTAGTATACCTCTAAACGGCAAAAAAAACAGTTCCCTTGCATTATAATTTTAATAACTTTAATCAAATTTATATGCATTATCTCATTAAAATCAGTTAACCTAGCTATCATGAACATATTTGATCACGTGACTATTTATAGGTTAATGCATCTTACTATTATGTTAAACACTTACCTTTTTTAAATCGAATTTTTCAATTAAACCATTTATTTTTGCTTTTCACTCTCTTGTTTTATTTATTAAATTATACATCCACAAGCACTATATATATTTAATAACTTGTTTTAAAACATCCATCTATATTCTATGTGGTACCGAACTCGCACATCTACTATTATCATCAAAGTATAATATCACTAAAATTACACAGCTAGCCGGCATTTAGATTAAGATACACATAAGGTATTAAACAATAAGTTTCGCACTTGGAAGAGGCCTATTAAAGTTAAGTATAAATTTTTTATACACATTTATTTATGTTTTGAATATTATGCAAGTGACAACTGTAATATGTAAACTTAACTCCATCTTTAGGTCATCTCTGTAACTACACTTCTGAATTTTTAAATTATATTTAATTTACTTAATCAATTAATTCATAACTTTTCATTTATATTTAACGTAAATTCTCATGCTCATTAATTACACCTATAGGCCTTCTATCAATTGGCGTCCCAACTTTAGGGCTGTTATTAGATGTGCTTAATAGAATATAATATTAAAAACTAGAGAGAAATTAAACCAAGGAGAACTGTATTTAAATTTAGTATTATTGAAAACATATAAGATTTATTGTATTTGTGAATCTGTATTTTTGTTCTGTGGATTTCTTATGTATTAGGGTTTTACAAAGGTATTTTTAATAATATAAAATATTATTAAAAATCTGGTGTGAAGAACACAAATGCAGGTTCACTATTAATATTTTCTGTGAACGTGTCCGAATATATCCTATCCCCAGAGACGTAGATACGTATTTCACCTTTCTACAGGCTCATCGGTACGCCCCTGCTGCAGAAAGGATATTCCCAGACACATTCACAGAAAAGAACCACATCGCCCTATCACCGTAATTATCCAGACCGAGCGCAGAAGTAAATTCGGCGCTGCCTGTTGTCAGACAGCCGAAGTACCTCGCATACCGTCCACATAATTAATGTGAAGTAACGACGCCCTTCCAAAGGTGAAATACGTATCTACGTCTCTGGGGATAGGATATATTCGGACACGTTCACAGAAAATATTAATAGTGAACCTGCATTTGTGTTCTTCACACCAGATTTTTAATAATATTTTATATTATTAAAAATACCTTTGTATTATACAAAACTGGTGGGGTTTACCTACTCATGTATGTTTCAATTATTCTGATATATTAGGGTTTTCGTCAATACTCAGGAGCAGGAATTTGTAAGTTAATATTTACAAGGGTAATTCTTTTAATTATTAGCATTGAAATAATAAGTTAAAAGGATCAAGATAAATATAATTTACAAGATAACAATTTATTTACATAACATTAATTTAAAAACATAATACTATTACTAAAATCTAAATATTTACAAAAGTATACAAACAAAATGGATAAACGCACCAGAAGCAAATCAAGGGAAAACAATGAAGGTAGAGAGGGAGAGGCTGATCAGGGGGACACTTCAACAGCCACCATAGCACCAGAAGCACCGAAAGAAGAGATGCCTATGAATATTAATACTTTAACGGCTCTATTGACAAATTTTAAACAAATCATGACGGAAAATAACGAAAAACTAGAAACGAATTTAATGCAAAAATTAGAAACAAATCTAAAACAAGCCATGATGGATAATAACAAAACAATAGAAACAAATAACGAAAAACTAGAAACTAATTTAGCACCAAAATTAGAAACAAATAATGAAAAATAAGAAATGATAAATCAAAAATTCGAGGCCAATAATATAAAATTAGACCAACTTAGGCAGGATAAAGAGGAAATTAAAAGAGACATAAAAGGATTGAAGGAGAGCCAAAGTAAACTGGAGGAAAGAATTAAACAAACCTTAGAGGAAAGCGAGATTAAATGCCTATTAAAAATGGACGAAGCCATCAATTTCCAAAATTTACAATGGGCTAAGCAATTAGAAACTACATCCCATGAAATATATGAAGTAACCAATAATAAGATTATTACAGCTAATACTGAAATAAAAACGGAGTTTATCAAGTCCATTAACGATACACACGCCAGATTAGAAAGCAAATTAAGCGATTATAATCTAAGCAACGAACTTACTTCACTTAATTTGAAACAGAACCTTACCGACAGTTTCAATACCAAGATTGGGGAACACAGGACTTGTTGCGAACAAGAGATTAACGCTGTAAAAGACAACTTAGACACAATGAAAATTAGTCAGGATAGAAACAACTTGAAACATGAATCTGAACTAAGAACTATAGAAACCAAATTCAAAAGTTATGCTGCATCTGTCAGTTATATAAATACTGGAGGTCCAACAATCAAGATTGAAAATCTCACGCATTTTGATGGGGACATTACGCATGTACACCCCATGTCATATTTAAATGGTATCTTACGATATTTAGCTGACATACACGAAAACAAGAAAAAAATGGATATCATACGAGTAACCCTCAAAGATAGCGCACAAGAATGGTTTCTACGTATCGAGGACCATTGTGAGGATGTCTAATAGTTTGTGACTCTTTTTAAACGGAACTTCTGGGACGAAGCTCAACAGAACCGAGCTAAGATCAGGTTACTTACTGGGAAATATCGAGTAGGATCTGTCACCAGAGAGACGTATGCATTCCGGATATATAATCTCTGTAAGCATATTGCAGATATGGAAGAATCGGTAATAGCTAGACAATTGCTTAACCATTTTATATATTCTGATACCCAAGCGATAACACTGGCCTACAACCATTTTGGTGATAGAGATTTTAGATACGATTTTAAGTATGTCTTACATGGCGATATCAAAAATGTTACCCGTTTTCTTCTGTCAGCTCTAGTTTTCGAGAAAAGAAAAACACAATTCACGAACAAATATATATTTTATTGACATTAAACATCAAGAAATTGTCTTTTGAGTGATTTTCTAGAATGAAACTGACTCGGGCAATCTCGCATGATTCCCCACCAATAGTCAGCCATCATATGACTGTCCCACCTTCCTTGGTATCTATTCTCAATTGTTTTTAGGTCTTAGTGGAAACGTTCCCCTTGTTCTTCGCTTAGATCTCCTAAATTGTGTTGGAAATGATGTAGATGACTATTGAGATAGTGTAATTTTATACTCATATTACAGCCTAAATCTTTGAATCGCACCAGCATTTCCTCTACTAGTTCTACATAGTTGTCAGCCTTATGATTTCCGAGGAAATTTTGTGCAACTGCTACAAAAGATTGCCAGGCAAGCCTCTTCACATCATTCATACAAGTCTCAAAATTAGTTGTGTCTTTCATCAATTTACGTATTTGAGGTCCATCAAAGATACCTGCTTTTAGTTTTTCAGTACTTAAACCAGGAAATTTGTGAGAAATAAACTGGAAACATTGACCATTTCTATCGAGAGCCTTAACAAATTGCTTCATTAGCCCTAATTTTATATGCAATGGCGAAAGAATGATTTTTTTCTCTTGAAACTAAGGGTTCATTTATAACATTTCTTTCCTCAACAACAAGAGCATCTCTCACAGGCCAATTTCTTGCAGTCCAATGACGTTACTTAGCTCGACTGTCCCAGAGACAAATAAAACATGGGTATTTAGTATAACCACTCTGTTGACCCAATAAAAAATTAACCATCTTCAAGTCGACGCAGATCACCCAGTTATGTTCAATATATTTTATTTTTTGTAAAAGATTTGAAATTACCTCATATTCTTCTTTTACACATGTTGAGTGAGCAATTGGAACGGGAGCATATTTATTTCCATTATGTAGAAGAACTGCTTTTAGACTTCGTTTACTACTGTCAATAAAGAGACGCCATTCATCGGGCTGATAGATCGTTAAACCCATGAAAGCCAGAAAACCACTCACATTACAGCAATACACAAAATTTTCATCAGATGAAAAAAACTTCAATAACTTTCCCTCTCTCGTGCGATATGTAGACACTCGAACATCTGAGGAAAGACAATTTTTTTCTTTTAATCTTGACGCTAGTAACTTAGCACGTTCCTTCGAAAGATCTAAGTCTCTGATGAGGTCACTAAGCTCATTCTGCGAAAATGGCTTAGGATCTGATGTTATTCCGCAGTATTGAAAGTCATCATCTACTTGGGAAGAAATAGGTATTTCAGCTTCATCCTCCTGAGATTGCTGCACTACCTGGTGAAAAGTTGGTATTGGAACATTTTCTGAATGAGGAACAGGTCTTTGTACTGAAGAAATATTGGGGTATTTCCATTTATGGCGATTGTTTTTGTTGATGCCCACTATATTAATCATACAAAAGTAACAGTCGTCATAATGACTTTTTTGTTCTCGCCATATCATAGGCGCTCCAAACTTCAAAGACTTACGTTTCCCTCTCTCCCATTGTCGCAAATGTTCAACGCATATTTTACAAACACTATGAGGCACCCACACTTTATCTTGGTGTAGAATTTCAATACCGAAGTAAGCAAAATACAAACGACGCACTGTGTTTGTAATCGATTTACGCTGATTTTTCAGTATGTATTCACCACAAACATAACAAAATATATCAGGATCGTTAACACAACGTCTGGACGTACTAGCCATAATGAAATAGTAACACAAACTTTATCGATGATATTGTAATAATGACTAGTTACGAACAAGACCATAACAAGACCGACAACAATTCACAATGAGAGTAGTATGTAAACTAGAGCTGATGAGTTAAAATGACGTATGTCAATATACTGTACATTACCTACTTTATCGATAATTCAAACAGAGATGCACCAAAAAAAATTTTTTTTTGTAGGCCTGTGTAATCTGTCAGCGAGTCAGTGATATGGACTCACTCATAGAAATATTACGAAGATTAGACGACTTCGCTGAAAGCAATCGTGGACAATTTCCTCAATCCCAACGAAACCCGAACAACCGCCAGTACAACCCACCAAATTTACATCCTTATAATAATTACCACCCAACACAAAATCAGCCATCCGGATCTCATCAATATCTCAATAACCGTCCTTCGAATCACCAACAGACAGTTCCTAATCACAACAATAATAATCGATCGAATTACTATAACAACCCTCCAACCAACAATATCAATTACAATAATCGACCGAATAATTCGAATAGTTCATCCCCGAAATACAATAATTATAATCAGCGTCCGTATGAATCAACCCGTTATAATAATTATAACAATTATAATAACCAGCCCGCGAGAAGAGGAATGAATAATTACCAGAATAGGAGCCGAGGGCGAGTAAACAATTACAGCAGGAGACCTAGATAGCCATCACCCTCAGCAGCCGAGCAGGATGGCGTACAAAAAAAAAACGCCGATTTTGGAAACGGATTTGTACGCCAATCCAAGCCCTGGTTGAACAATTAAATGACTTCGACTGTAACTACCCTCTTAAATTACATAACATAACTTTCTACCAACCACCTGAAGAATTTATACTTATCGAAGACATTGGATCTCATAATATCGACACACACTCTCTTCCCGTTATAAAAATAAAATTTTCTAACATAGATTTAAACTATTTAATTGATACTGGGACAGAAATAACTTTAATAGAAGAAAAGAAGGCTATATTAATAGATAATTACGAGAAGAAAATCATTAAAACCAAAGGTACCGATTTAATTGCTGCAAATGGAAAAAGAATGGGGAAAATACATAAGAGAATATGCACCGAAATTGTTTTAAAAGAAAGAGAATACTATATACAATGCTACATCATAGAAAGACTGCAATATGATTGCATCATTGGGATCGATAATATAAAAAGCTTAAAAATGATATTGGATTTTAAAAAGAAAATAATAAAGATAGATGACGTAGAAATCACGATCGAAAGACAATTATCTGAGGAGGAAGTAAATAATTATAATAATTTTAAAGAAAAGTCTTTACAGAAGGAAATTAATTATATATTGCAAGAAAATATTGATATAAATAGTAATGAATACGAGTGAATAAATAAGGAAGAAGGCTGTAGGTGTAGGTTTCCGCGGTCGTTCTTTAGATGTAAATCTCGGTTTCCGGGTTGGAACCGCGTCGAGTTAGGCCAACGTTTCGTCCACTGTTTCAAGGGACATCTTCAGGGCTGTGCGTAGATGTTCGTCGTTTCGCAGTAGCTTGAAGAATGCTATGACTTCTTGTTCTTCTTTCTTCTTCTTGGAATGGATTTTTTTCTCTCGAAACGAACTTAGTTCGAATCGTGCGTGTTTTGTTCTTGACATGGATGGTTTGTTGATTTGTGGTCGTGATTTGTGGTCGAAGTATGCTTCGATGAATTCCACTGCGTTGTTTTGTGTTTCCCAGGGTTGTGAGTGTTTGTGTTAGATTAATAATTGTCAATTGTTAGTCGTGTGTGTTGTGTGTTTTGTGCGGTCATGTGTTGAGTGTGTCTGTGTGTTTGTCGCTTTTTGCGTTAGGTCATGTATTAATTTGTATGTGTTTACTGTTTGTTGTTGTAAAGTGTTATTATTTTCTCTGTTTAAATTACAAAGTCGTGTATCTGTTGTGTTGTTGCGTTTGTGGAGTGAAGTATGATCAGCATTTTGCCTAGGGCAAGTGCGAGTTCGTCGGTTGTGTTTGGTGTTGTGTTGTTTCGTTTTTGTGTCCAGGGGTTTGTTGTTGGGGGTGGTGCTGGGATGTAATTTGAAGTGGTTTTTTTGTCAGGGTTGTTTGGGTTATTAGGGCAGTTGAGGAATGTAGATAGGTGGGGACCAGCGCAGTTTGCACACTTTGGTGGTGTTGTTTTTGGTTTTGTGCATAGGTGTGTTAAGTGTGAGTCGCCGCATTTCATGCATTTGTAGTGTACGTTACAGTGTCATTGTTGGTGTCCGAAAGTCTGGCACTTGTGGCATTGAATTATGTCTGTCCGTGTGTTAAGAGGTTCGATTTTAATCGCAACAGTCGTGTATGTTAAAAATTGATTTATATTGTCTAGTCAGTTCGATTAGTACAAGTGGTGCGGGTTTGCCATGTTTTCCATTCATACGTTTTATTTTTAGTGGCGGGTAGCCTTGGTCGGTCAGGTCGTTAGTTATGTCAGTGTCGGTGATAAAGGTAGGAATGCCTCGCATAACTACCTTTAGTGTCTTTTCACTTTGTAATTGAAATGTGTAAAATTGTATGAGTTCTGTGTTAAGTATGTGTTTAATTGTGCGGTAGTCATCGTCAGTTTTTGGTTCGATGTGTATTCCTTGTTTAACAAGTTTACGGTTTTGATGTTGTGTGTCTTAAGCAGTTGTCGTATTTGTGCCCATTTGTCTTTCTCTGTGACTATGATCGGTGTAATTTTTTATGTTTTTTGTGTTACAGTGTTTGTGTTTTGTGTAGTGTTTTGCTTGTCACTTACCCTGGGAGTGCTGCCTGATGTTGACGGTTGAGGGGTGAATTCTGTTGTTTCTTCTTCCACTTTTTTCCTCCGATTTCTTTTCGAGGGAACTGTACGAGTTGCTTACTTGAATAGGAGCGGTCTCATGTTCTGTTTTCTGTTTTTTTTTATGTCTTTTTCGGGTATATGAATGTGTTGTTGGCCTGGTTTTCACTTCCCTGTTCCGGTTGACTGTTGTTTTGTTCCGTCGGTGGTTTTACTTCTCTGGGTGGTTCGCAAATTCTTTCCGGTAGCTGTATTTCCATCGTTGGTTGGTCCGGGTCTACCATGAACGCTTGTGGCATTTGCCGTATCAGTTCTTGGATAACTTCTTCGTTGTGGGAAGAATCAATTATTGTCTGGCACTGCGCGAATTGTTGTGGCGCCAATGTTTGGAAGAAGCTTGGTTTCACCATAAGTTTGGTGATGGTTTTGAATCGTCCGGCCATTTCTTCCGAGTTCGCTTTGACGGTTACCGTCGTATGTTTTCTTATGTTCTATACTGTCGAACGTGTGAGACGGTCTGTTGTTCCCGTCAAAGGGTGGTGTAATTCAATGTATTTTTCCAATGCTGTGACAGAGACCGACACAACTTATATAGGGGGGACCGGGTCAGATGGTGGCCTACTATTGGCTGGTGACAATGAGCCAATGGCATGCGTCGTATGGGCGTGGTAATTCTTAGTAGAGTTCAGTAGTTTGCCACGTTAGATGTAACGTATAGCCATCGTCTCTATTGAGATTGCAGGGATGTTTGTTATTTTAATAGATTCACGGATTTTCCTAGGGAAATAATGCGATTCACGGGACAGAAGCTTGACATCTTTGAATAGATTTGATAACAAACATCCCCGCAGTCACAATAGAGACGATGGCAATACGTTACATCCAACGTGGCAAACTCTACTGAACTCTACTAAGAATTACCACGTCCATACGACGCATGCCATTGGCTCATTGTCCCCAGCCAATAGCAGGCCACCATCTGACCCAGGCCCCCCTATATAAGTTGTGCCGGTCTTTGTCATAGCATTCTTCAAGCTACTGCGAAACGACGAATATCTACGTACAGCCCTGAAGATGTCCCTTGAAACAGTGGACGAAACGTTGGTAATTACGCCTAACTCGACCCGGTTCCAACCCGGAAACCGAGATCCACACCATATTATTCTGTTTCTATAAATACCATTTTAAACATTAAGCTTTCTAGGTTGTTGCGTATGCGCCTCTTGTATCCAGCGAGAATTACTCTGTGCTTCCTACCGACAATTATGTCGTGTATGAAGTACCGTTCAAATAAAAGATTGCCTCATCCGAAAATACTATTATGTTTACAAAATTGTTATCACGATTACAAATGTTAATCATTAATTCATAAAACTCTTGCCTTTTGTCGAAATCACTTTCGTTATGTGAGAGTTATGAGAGTTAGTGACGACTAATATCATGCCTCTGCGCTAGCACTTTAATATCATTCGTAGCAGAATTTGAAAGGAACCTTGAATTGCAAATTATTAAGCAGTCGTGTCGTGTAATAATATGCCACGATAAGTGAGCTCGCGTAACCGTCCAATGTGAAGTACAGTGCGTAAATTTATTGACAATTTCCCGAATTTAAGATACGATGGATGTAGAATAAAATGAATAGTGTCCAATAGATTTTTGATGTGTCGTAGGAGAAGAGATTGCGAAATACACGTAAGCAGCATAACCCATGGCAACAAAAAAGGGGGTGTGCCAGAAAAACATAGATTTTATTCTGATTTATGTTTAACTCTTATTGCATGTAATATACCGTTTGCTATACTAAACCGCTATGCATTTATCTCCTTTTGGAATAAATACGCAAAGTGCGAATTGCCAAGTCTATCTTCTGCTCGCAAAGATATTAAAAAAGAATTAAATCGGAATTGAAAGACAAAAAACTGTGGTTGCGTGTGGATGAAACGACGGATCGAAAAACACAATCAGTGGTTAATGTTATGGTACGTACAATGGAACTTCATCAACTGTCACCTGCTACTAAGTTTACTACCAATTAGATTTCGAAGGTGGTGTTGAAGTCATTGGACAAAGTTGAAATTTCACCAAAGCAAATATTAATGTTTGTGACAGACGGTGCCGCAAACATGCTGTCTTTAGGTTGATCTCTCAAAGAACATAGTGCCAACCTCTTACATGTAACGTACAAAATCCACGCATCTTGTGGCACAAACGATTCGTGAATGTTATCCACGAGTAAATGATTTAATAGTTAGAATAAAGGCAGTGTCTTTAAAGTCGCCGAAACGTACTCGACTATTTCACGGACTGTGTCCCGAAATACTTGAACCACCAGAGCCGATAATTACGCGTTTGACAACATGGTTGAAGGCTGCGTTTTACTATCATCAATATTTTGATCATGTAAACAAGGTAATTTTAAAATTTAATCCGACAGAAGCTGCAGATATTAAGAAAAGCCAGGAATTATTTAAAGATCCTCAGGTTAAAGAATATTTACAAAGTATACACAACAATTACTTCGGACTAGACGAGGGAATAGAAAAATTACAAAATGCTTCGATGTTGTTTGTGGATTCTGTTCAAATTGTGAATGATGTTCACGCACAGCTATGCGCTGTAGAAGGCGAAAGAAAGATTAAAACTAATTTGTAAACGTGCATCTAAAGAATCATTAAGTTCTTTCCAAGATTATTTTGAATATGCAAATATAACATCATTAGATGTGAAACGATCGTTTTCGGCATTAAAACACGTTTATTTTGCATGTCGTTCTAACTTAAGTGAAACAACTGTAGAGACATATCTGATGATGGAATATTTGAAAAATTTTATCCAGATAATCAATTTACTGATTATTCATAATGCGGTAAGTGTTGAACTTATATTATTATTTTTTTTTTATTAACGAGTCTTTGGGCATGAGGAAATTTATAAGCCTCGGCTTCGCCCCGGCTTTCAAACTATTATCTTCGACTGTTATATGCTTACTACCGGCCTAATACCGTTATACCGTCTGTAAACGTGGTAAGTTAACGACTAGGCACAGACACGCCTGTTGCCTGGTATGGTACCTCCCTTCTCTCTTATCTAGTGTACTGGTGGGGTATCGTTCACATCTCCACCGTTAACTCACCACGTTTACAGACGTTATATTATATGAATTGTATAATCAACTCAATTATCATTTATAATTACCGTTTTATGTTTTACTGTCCAAAATGAAGATGGAAATCTCTTTTTCCCAGGATTTGATTGGTTAGGTGACCCTTTGCGCTTTTTTGTCGACGACGAAGGATTAGAGTTTTTATTATTTACGTCTTGAGGCCTTGGTTCAATCTGTAATAAACAACATTTTGCATTAATTTTGATTAATTTATCAAAAATATAATTACCGGTACAGGATTTAATACCGCCTGATAAATCCACAATTGGTTTAAATACACTAGGTCACGGGCAGGTTCTTGTGTACTTCCTAGCACTTCATTCTTCCATTCGTCTAAGTACTAGAACAATTATTTATATCATCATTACTACGCTCAGAATTATATTTATATTTGGATCCGTTTGAGAAGGATTGCCTTAGTTTGTGTTGTGTGTACAAAAAATTATTCATTGATTTTAAGCAAGCGTTCGACAGCCTGAGACGTGATGCGATCTTCAAAGATGCCGAAAATATAGGAATACCAAGTTGATAAGACTAATGAAAATGACGAAGAAGCGATCCAGAGTAGCAGTTTTGCTGCAGGACGATATATCAAAAAAATTTGAATTTAATTCGGGAGTACAGCAGGGAGATGGACTATCTGCGTCAATATTCAATATAGCTGTAGAAGGAATTATAAGAGATTGTGCTTTTAAAGGGACTATTATTGAAAAATCAATTCAAGTCATAGCGTATGCAGATGATATAGCATTAATAGCAAGAGATCCAAATAGTCTAAGAGAAGCCTTGCTGAGACTCGACTCGGAGGCAAAGAAGAGAGGATTTGAGATAAACCAAGTGAAAACAAAGTATATGAGAACCGCAAGACAACAAAACATTGAGGAAAGCAAAGAAGTGGCGATGGGAAATTACAATTGTGAGAAAGTCGATATATTTAAGTACCTAGGATCCATGATAAGAGTAAGAATCAGAAAACAGACGAGGTGACACATCGAATTCAAGCAGGGAACAGAGCATATTATAGATACAAGAAATATATGAAAAATAAGGAGATCAGCATTAACAGAAAAATAAGAATATGTAAAACTGTCATTAGACCATTAGTGACATATGCTGGAGAAACAATGAGATTAACATAGAAAGATGAAGAAGCTCTAAGAACATTTGAAAGAAAAATAATTTATGGACCAAAAAACTTGATGATGTTTATAGAAGCCTTATGAATGATGAGATAGATGAGTTATTGGAGGGAGAAAACATAGTAAGAGTTATTAAATCGATGAGAATAAGGTGGTATGGGCATGTCAACAGAAGAGAAGAAGGGTCAAGGTTGAGACGAATTACAAGATGGAAGCCATATGGAGTACGAACAAGAGGTAGACCAAAAATTAGGTGGGAGGACCAAGTAGTGGATGATATCAAAGACCTGGGGACCGTAGCAGGGAGAGCATTAATGTTAAATAGAGAAGAATGGCGAAAAGTTGTGAAGAAGGCAAGAACATATCTATAGACCACAGAAAATGGAGTGACTCACCACAAAACGAGTTTTACGAGCTCAAAGAGCGGCTGCAATTCCAGACTGGAATGTATTATAGTCTTATATATATATATATACATGTTTTTTTAAATTTTTTTCCTAGATTCTTCCAAATTAATAATCAAAGAATTTACCAGGAAAGCACTATTTAGCATATCACAATATAAAGGACAAAGAATCGATAAAAAGTTATCATCAATGGAAGATAATCTTGTTCAAATAACCAAATACCCAAGCAATAAAAAAAGTGTTATAAGTCGTACGCTGAGGTATTTTAAAAGTGATTTCAAGAAGAAATGGATAACATCTAGTTACAAAGTTGATCGTTCCCTAAAACACAACGGATGGCACACATCTTCAGTAAAATTGCATTATTGGTCTGTATAAACTACAGAAAAAACAGAAGGACCAACTAAAAATTTTCATGAACTAAGTGACCGCAGCAAACGTCGAAAAACAGAGGAAGTACCGGTTTAAGTACCTGCCGACAAACCTATGCAACAGGCGTGAGCCGTCTGGCGATAAAGATGCGTCAACAAAAATAAAATAAATTATAGCTACGCTAATGAAAGCTGCAAAATTACTGCTGTTAATAAACAAAGTACGAAAAGGTTTTGTTTAAGTATGACAATACGTTAAGCACGTATAAAGCGTTTGTACAATATGAAACAAACATGTAAATAATTTACATATCTGTAACTATGCACATGGACAATACACCTCGTATTTTCAGCATTTACTTCTGCTTAATACATATGTTTCTGCCATATAGGCGTCCTCAGTTAAGCTAGTGAAGCAATGTATACAAATTAATACAAACCTGTTATAAACAACTGGTTTGTATCTGTATTTAAATTTACTGAAATAGCCCGCATAGATCAAGCAAGTTCCGTCCTATATGAAGACAACTATTTAATAAGGCAGGTTGTTAATGGACTACATCTGCATACGTATTTTATCGTTTCCCGTAGCAGCATAGCTGTTCGAACGATAGGTAGCCCTCCGGACAAAGCATCTTTCGCCCGTAAGATGGCAATTATTAAATAGTTGTCTTCATATAGGACGGAACTTGCTTGATCTATGCGGGCTATTTCAGTAAATTTAAATACAGATACAAACCAGTTGTTTATAACAGGTTTGTATTAATTTGTATACATTGCTTCACTAGCTTAACTGAGGACGCCTATATGGCAGAAACATATGTATTAAGCAGAAGTAAATGCTGAAAATACGAGGTGTATTGTCCATGTGCATAGTTACAGATATGTAAATTATTTACATGTTTGTTTCATATTGTACAAACGCTTTATACGTGCTTAACGTATTGTCATACTTAAACAAAACCTTTTCGTATATACCGCCATCTGGCAGGTTGTTAATGGACTACATCTGCATACGTATTTTATCGTTTCCCGTAGCAGCATAGCTGTTCGAACGATAGGTAGCCCTCCGGACAAAGCATCTTTCGCCCGTAAGATGGCAATTTTTAAATAGTTGTCTTCATATAGGACGGAACTTGCTTGATCTATGCGGGCTATTTCAGTAAATTTAAATACAGATACAAACCAGTTGTTTATAACAGGTTTGTATTAATTTGTATACATTGCTTCACTAGCTTAACTGAGGACGCCTATATGGCAGAAACATATGTATTAAGCAGAAGTAAATGCTGAAAATACGAGGTGTATTGTCCATGTGCATAGTTACAGATATGTAAATTATTTACATGTTTGTTTCATATTGAATAAACAAAGTGTTAAAAATCATACGCCTGAAGAAGCAGCATTAAGTATACTATGATACTAACTATGATTGACAGAAAAGTTTGTAACGCTGTCATTGATACTGTGTCTACTATGTGGTGTTATATATGTGACCATACTTCAAAAGACTTTAACAGTCTAAAAGAAGTAAAAAAATCAAGGTGAAAGCACTGCACTTCGGACTTTCGGTGCTACATGTAAGAATGCGCTTCTTTCAGTCGCTTCGTCGTTTGGCTTATAAACTACCACTAAAAAAGTGCTAAGCGCCAAGTGTAGAAGACTGGAAAATAGTAAACGAAAAGAAAGAGAAAATTCAAAAAGGTTTCAATAAAGAAATGGGACTTTTCTCTTTTCTGATAGATGTTCTTAAGGCAGGATTCAGGAACGAAGATTCTTAGCGGACCCGGAACTGTCTTCCCGAATCACTGGCATAAATGACGACATAACACGGAAATTTAAAGTAATCCTGGAAGTGATTTCATGTAGCTTCAGCATAGATGTTGATAAGTGTGCTACCTTTGTACACAAAACCGCAAAATTGTACGTGGAGTTGTATGGGTGGCATCCTATGTCACCCATTATACATAAAGTTTTAATGCACGGTGCCAAGGTAATAGCTCATGCAATTCTACCTATTGGATGATTATAAGAGGATACTGCTGAGGTCCGGAATAAGCACTTCCGGCAATACAGATTAAATTTCGCTAGAATTTTCACGAGTAGAGTGTAGTAGGGATATAATAAGCAGACTACTCTTAAGTTCAGATCTTTATTTAAGTAGTAATAGATCAAGGCAATATAAAAAGAGTAGGTCATTTTTTTGAAAGAGGCAAAAGATTTGATGCTGGCAAGCGTACCTCCACCTCCATGAAGAAGATGAAGATAACGATGCAGAAGATGAAGATTTCGAATATTAATCTGATTAATGTTAAAAAATTATTATAGAGGGTGTAAATGAAATATTCCGACGTAGACTAATATACCACCGGGTGCGGCAATAATGTGTCGGCGGAGCTTAGCATGAAAATTAATAAAGTTGTAACAATGAAATTTTATGTATACATGTAGTATGCTACAGTGCATTTTCTATTTTTATTTATTTATATTTATTTATTATGATGATAGCCACCCAAATTATCTTTGCAATGATATATGACAATGTGCATTTACAACTGTTAGTTTTCGTTTTATTGCAAATTTTGTTAAAATTTTGACAATTGCAGCGTCTAACATTTTAAGTCTTAGCCTGAAAATGGGTGCAGTGCCTCACGTAACTCTTTTGTTACCAATTTATGGACTAACACGTTATATGTTTTGAGAGTGAACAACGTGACAACATATACAGGGTGTTAAATATGTCGTGCCAAAGTTATCGAAGTTTAAAGGCTATTTTCTCTTTTTTTTTTAAATTGAACCTATAATTTTTTTATTAGTCAAAAAATTCCTTGTAAAATTGCCGTTAAAATGGTACCAATAACATACTACTTATTTCTAGTATTTTCGAAGTTATAACCCTTTAATGGGATATACCTATGTTTATAATATTCAATATGCGGTGCTACATCTAATAGTTGGTTGGTTGGCTATGAAATAATATTAAGCAAAAATTGCTGTGTAACGAAACGTCAAATATCTACTTAAAATTTCCGTATAAAGTGTTTTTATGTAGTTCCTCTTTGCTGTAATCGCGTTTAATTGTTATAATTTAAGTTCGGCTAGTTAATTATCGATTTCCGTTTGTTCGTTATTAGTTGTTATCTTGTTGTCAGTTATATCGTTTTGTTGTCATTATTTTTTATTTACAAGACGTAATAGTTTATAGTTGTGTTTCTTTAGAATGAATTTTTCGAAAGAGGAGCTAATAGACATGGTATTTGTTCTTGGCGCTAGCAATAGAAATCCACTTTTAGCATCAAGAACATATGCTATGGAGTGTCCTCACCGAAGATTACCAGATATTAAGACGTTTGAAAATTTGTTGACAAGGTTTCTTCGGACGGGTTCAGTGAATTACGTCAAATATAAAAGAACTAAGACTATGGTTACAGAAGATAATGAAGTGACAGTCGTCCAGTCCGTTGTGGAAATTCCGCGCGTATCTACAAGGATAATTTCGAAAGAACACGGGATAGAAGTCACTGCTGTAAGAAGGATTTAAAAAAAAACATAAATTTCACCCTTACAAAATTCAAAATCATCAAGGCTTCTTACAAACGGATTTTGAAAAGGGATTTGTTTACAGTGAATGGCTACTTTTCCAATTACTACAAGATCTAACTAGACACTAGAAACCTCATTTAGTGCAACCCATTTTATACGAACAAAAATGGAGTGTGTTAACACCTGGGAAGGCATCACAGGAAACACTATTATAGGTCCATTCTTTTTAATACTACTTTAAATTGTGAAATCTACACAAATTTCCTACAAAATAATTTACCATTGCTGTTAGAAGGCCTACCAGATAACGTCATAAGGAGATTGTGGTACCAACATGATGGTGCACCTGCACATTACGGTGCTGCTGCAAGAGCACATTTAGATAGGGTATTTACCAATAGGTGGATTGGGAGAGGAAGCTTTATAAGATGGCCACCGCGATCACTAGATATAACCAGATATTTCTTTCTGTGGTCTACTGTAAAAAATATAGTTTACGAAACACCTCCTACAATGGCAGAGAACATGCAGCAACGAATCAGAAACGCTTTTCTTCAATTAAGTGAAAACACCATGGCTCAAAATGTAAGTCTGTCGATCCAGAGGCGATTAAGAGCATGTGTAGAGCAGAATAGACATATATTTGAACACATTTTAAATTATTTTTAATATTAATTTTGTTTTATTATGAAAAAATTACAAAATGTAATTCTAAAGCTAATAATAAAGAATTACAAAACAGCTGTTTGTAAAAGTTACTTTGTTTGATATCATTTCATGGCCAACCAACTATTAAATGCACCGCATATTGAATATTATAAACATAGGTATATCCCATTAAAGGGTTATAATTTCGAAAATACTAGAAATAAGTACTATGTTATTGGTACCATTTTAACGGCAATTTTACAAGGAATTTGCTGATTAATAAAAACATTATGGGTTCAATTAAAAAAAAAAAGAGAAAATGGCCTTTAAAGTTCGATAAATTTGGCAGGACATATTTAACACTCTGTGTATGTTGTCACGTTATTCACCCCCAAAACATATAACGAGTTAGTCCATAAATTGGTAACAAAAGAGTAACGGAAGGCACTGCACCCATTTTCAGGCTAAGACTTAAAATGTTGGTCGCTGCAACTGTCAAGATTTTAACAAAATTTGCAATAAAACCAAAACTAACAGTTGTAAGTGCACATTGGCATATATCATTGCAAAGATAATTTTGGTGGCTATCATCATAATAACAAGAAAGTATAGCAATCTATTAAAAAAAAAAAAATGGAAAGTGGTTGCGGAAATTTGGAACACCCTGTAAATATATAAATAAATATATAAAATGCACTGTAGCATACTACACGTGTAAGTAAAATTTAATTGATACAACTTTATTATTTTTCATGCTAAGCTCCGCCGACACACTATTGCCGCACGTAAGACAGCAATTCAAAACAACAAAAAATTTTATTCTATCGAAACTTTAACTTTTGCGGAAATTTAGAAACACAAACTTTACAAACTACTTTACAAAACTTTACATTTTGCGTAAGTACAAGCTTCTAACCTATTGGTAAGTTTTCGAAATACAAGTTTTAACACGGCTCGGCCTTCACTAATATGAGCCGCAAGTAGAGGGACATAGCCGATTCTAGCACCTCCTCATGTTGAACCTCCTCATTGCCCTTGACCTTGCATGTGGCACAGCCCAAGGGCAATGAGGAGGTTCTACATGAGGAGGTGCTAGAATCGGCTATGACAAGGTCAAGGTCAAGGTTATATCAAGGTTATATCAAGGTTATATCAAGGTTATATCAAGGTTATGTAAAGGATATCACAAGGTCAAGGTCACGACAAGGTCAAGGGTACGGCAAGGTCAATGGCACAACAAGGTGAAGGGTACGACAAGTGGAGTTTAAGGTGCTATTTAAGAAACGTGGAGAACGTATTCGCAAATAGTGTAATCCTTAACAATATTATGGAACTATTACATAGAAAATATATTTTTTCTGTGAGTGAGTTAACAGAAGAGGAAGAAGATGAAATAATACAAGTATTGGAAAGTATTGGTGAAGATGAGGAAAGTGAGGAAGAAGAAAGTAATAATGAAGAAAATAATTATAATGAAGAAAATAATGATAATGAAGAAAATAATGATGAAGTAATTTTCGATGATGATGATGAAGTAATTTTCGACCGACGATATTTTTGAAATAGAGACAGTGATACTTCTAGCAGAACTAGATAATATCAGTGATTTTGAAAATAATTAAGATGACCAATTATTAGTGTTTATTTATTTTATTATTAGTGTTAGTTAAATACAGTAGTAGTAAATAAATTTGCGGAGGATAGTAGATGTAGTACAGAAGTTGGTTCTACAGTTAAAAGTAAGCTTGAGGAGGTGCCCACCCTCGAAATCGTGCTAAAGCGCAGGTTTACCGATAAGAGGTTTATAAAGAGACAGTTGGTGTATGCCAGCAACAGTTCATTGCAGCAGTTCATTTCAAAGTGTTCATTTAAAGAAACTAAGATGTTTGATTGTGAGTATTGTGGTAAACAATTTTCTCGTGGAGATAACAGAAATCGACACATGTTAAGTTCTTGCAAAGGCAAGAGAATAAAAATCAGTGATAACAATCCAGACTTATGGAAATGTGAAATCTGTGATGTATACGTGGAGAAGAATTGTTATACTGCACATATTCGTAGTGCCACGCATCGAAATAAAGCGTTTGTAATAGTTGACGATGGTGTAAGAAGAAGTGTATCCACATTCGCAGGAAGAATAGTAAGTTATCAAATATCTGATTCGTCTCAAATATATGTTGATATTGAAGAATTTTCAAATAACATCAGAGAAAAGGTGTTGACATTAATAGAGAGTGTCGTACATGTACATAATTCGATTAAAATAAATTTTGAATTATATGGTATGTATTATTTGCTGACAAAAGATAATGTGGAAATCAAATCATTTAATACTATGAACAAGATCATAACGCAAGGAAGTGAATTATATAGCTTGTACAATGAGTATATTGATGAAATTAAGAATAAAATGAGCGAATTCCAGGAGCGTAATTCAGGTAAAATTGTATAAACTTATATTATTATAGTGATTTACGTATCTCTGATTATATTTCAGGTTGGACTTTGAGCAATATTATACATTTGGAAGTGAACATAAATAAATACAATCCTATGAGAGGATCAAGTTATGTGGACTTACCACCATCAATAAAGAAGAAGAAGGCCATTATAAATATTCAAAATGTTGACAATGCATGTTTCGCTTGGGCGATTACTTCAGCGTTAAGAGTGCCAGGTGGACTTCCCCAAAGACCTTCTTCCTATCCCCATTATGATACCGTGGCTGATTTTACTGGTTTAGATTTCCCTGTCCATTTAAAAGACATTGTTAAGTTTGAAGAAAAGAATAATATATCTGTAAACGTATATGGTATCGAGGAGTATTTCGATGGTGCTGTGACGGTGCATGATATAGTGGGACCTTTATATTTTACGAAACAAAGGAAAATGACTCATATAAATTTATTACTTCTTTCTGCGAAAGAAGGGAATTTACACTATTGTTGGATTAAGAACTTGTCTCGACTTGTGTCGGCTCAAAAATCACAGCGTGGACACCAAAAATATATTTGTGAAGGATGTCTAACTTTTTTTACATCGTTAGAAAAATTACAAAGACATGAACATGAAGATTGTAAGCAGGTGAAGGCGGTGTTTCCAACTATGAATCTGAAGACGAACAAATATGGTGAAGAAGTTCCGGAAAATATATTAAAATTTGAAAAATTTGAAAAGCAGTTAAGAGTTCCTTTTGTTGTGTATGCTGATTTTGAGGCAATATTAAAACCTATTGATATGGTAGAACCGGATCATGTAAAACCTTATAGTGTGAAATGTTTCGAACATCAGCCACATTCTTTCGCTTACTATATAAAATGTTCGTTCGATGAAAATTTGTGTAAACTGCGCACATACCGTGGACAAAATACACCTAAAACGTTCATGACAGAGTTGGAAAGTGATGTAAAATTATTATATAAAAACTATTTGAGTAAAATTGTGGAAATGAAACCCTTAACTGAAGAAGAGTGTTATAATTATGAGCAAGCGAGAAGTTGTCATATTTGTGAAAAAGCACTAGATGTGAATGATAAAGTATGCGACCATGATCACATGACTGGATTATATCGAGGTGCAGCACACATGGTATGTAATATAAATTACAAAGAACCTCGCTATACTCCAATCATAATGCACAATTTATCGAATTACGATACACATTTATTTGTAAAATCCTTAGCATTGGATAAGGAAGAAATAGATGTTATTGCCCAAAATAAAGAAAAGTATATATCATTTTCTAAGAAAGTATATGTTGGCGATAGAATTGACTGTAATGGTAAGAAGAGGAAAGTCTTCCATAAATTGAGATTTTTAGATTCATTTCGATTTATGAGTTCTTCTTTAGATAAATTATCATCTTATTTAGAGGATTCTCAGTGTAGAGAAGTGTCAAGATATTATATGGGTGAAAAATTTAATTTATTACGACGAAAGGGTGTCTTTCCATACAACTATGTCACATCATTTGAAAGTCTATCTGTGACAGATTTGCCCAGTAAAGATAAATTTTATGATATATTATCTGATAGCGAAATTAGCGATGAGGATTATAGTAGAGCCGTTCGAGTGTGGGATTTATTCGAATGTCAATCTCTGGGGGAATATAGTGATATATATCTACGATCTGATGTTTTGCTACTTGCAGATGTTTTCGAAAATTTTCGAAATATTTGTATGGACAATTACAAGTTAGATCCAGCACACTATTTTACGGCACCAGGTCTTAGCTGGGAAGCGATGCTACGAATGACAGACGTAAATTTAGAATTATTAACAGATGCGGATATGTTTCATTTTTTCAAACAGGGCATACGTGGAGGTGTCAGTATGTGTTCTAAAAGAATAGAGGTGGCAAATAACGAATACTTATCACAATTTGATCCATCAGAACCTAAGAAATATATATTATACCTCGATGCGACGAATTTGTATGGTTATGCTATGACGTCCAAATTACCAAGCGGTGAATTTGAATGGTTAACGAATGAGGAGTTAATGATGCTGGATGTTCAAACTTTGGAAGACAATGGGGATAGAGGGTACGTTTTCGAAGTTGATTTAGAATATCCAACAGCTCTTCACGACCTCCACAATGATTATCCCTTTTGTCCGGAACACGTTATACCACCTAATTCTAAACATCCTAAATTGATTCCAAATCTTTCAAATAAATCGAATTACATTATTCACTATACGACTTTGAAACAATGTTTGAATAATGGTTTGAAACTAAGTGGAATTCGACGCGGAATTAAGTTTAAACAAAGTAATTGGTTAAAGGGATATATTGATTTTAATACAAAGAAACGAAGTGAATCGAATAATGCATTCTACAAAGAATTTTACAAGTTAATGGTGAATAGCATATTTGGAAAAACTATGGAAAATGTTGAAAATCATGTTAATATTAAATTGGTTTCCCATTGGGAAACAATTAGAAACAGATTGGGTGCGGAGGCATATATTGCAAAGCCAAACTTTAAATCCAGTAAAGTATTTTGCAACACGTTAACAGCTATCGAATTGGCTCAAGTTCGAGTAGATTATGTAAAGCCTGTGTACGTAGGATTCACAATCCTGGAAATAGCTAAGAAGATAATGTATCACTTTTTCTATACCTTTCTTAAGCCTTTGTATGATTCGGACATTACACTGCTCTACACAGACACAGATTCTCTAATTATAAGTGTACGAAATTATAATGTATATAATGACATAAAAAATAATTTAGATATGTTTGATACTTCAACTTTTACTGAAGGGAACTTATTCGGAATACCACGCAGTTCACCTAGGCTCGGTAAAATGAAGGATGAATACGGCGGAGGTATTATTGAATGCTTCTATGGTACAGGGGCCAAAGCTTATTGCTTGAAAGTCCAAAATAAAACGGTGAAGACGGCGAAAGGAGTCAAAAAATATGTTATTGATAAGAAATTGTCCGTTGCAGATTATAGAAGTGTTGTTGAAGAAAATGAAACTCTTATGCGGAAGATGTACGTATTTCGATCGGATTTTCACACGATTTACACCGAATTGCGAAATAAAGTAGCGCTCACATCAAAAGATGATAAACGATATATTCTCCCAGATAGAGCTTCCACCTTAGCGTGGGGACATTATAGAATAGAAGAATTAGAACGTGAAGCAAATTTGCAGAAATTGATTACCGAATTGATGGATTACCAACCTACAATTGACTTTAGCTCCTAATTTGCTTTCCTATCTATACTTTTTCCATTATGTGTACTTTGAACTTATTACTTATGTAAAATAAAACACTGTATTTGATTTATTTTTCTAATTAGTTCTCTCATATGTATGCTTCTTAAACTGTTCTACCTCATAACATGCATACTATGAACTGTATCATAACTTATAAGAAATATAATACTGTATTTAATTTTTTTGTAATTAGCTCTCATAACTGTTTCATGTGTACTCTGAACTGTATTACTACTTCTTGTAAAATAAAACACTATAATTTATTTATTTTTTTATTATTTCCCTAATTTCATTCGAAAATTACGTTCTACAATACATTATCCTTAGATATCCAGGAGTTGTGTGATGCAGGCATACCCAACCATTTGACAAGGACTTGATTCTTTTTTCGACGTATAACTTTCTCAACCAGATAAACATCTGGATGTCGAACCTTTTTTAATTCTTCTTCATAAAAACCTCCGAGAACATTCTGCTTTTGAGAATCTTGCAATATATACGTTCTCGGATATGTATTCTGGACTTTGCTTATCGTGAATACTTCATAGGTCCAGTTCGGAGTATACATTTTAGAAAAAACGTGTCTATGCTTACTGATACGCACATGATCTCCCACTTCAAATTTACCAATTCTAGGGTCACCAATTTTTATGTGACTGTACACCGATTTTTGAATTGCTTTGGCATTCCTTTGGTTTACTGCAACAGGTTTGTATCCCGTTGTTCTGTGAACTGTATTGTTGTAAATGTTGACCAACTTTTGCAACATACCAACCCACCGGTAGTTACCGTTGAAGCTGAACTCCTTCCACATTTTATTTTTAATCGTTCTATTAAAACGCTCAACAATAGAACTTTTTAAATTGGAGTAAGTGGTGTAGTGATTAATGTTATACTTATCCATGATCTTCTTAAACAGCCTGTTAAAAAATTCTTTCCCTTGATCGCTCTGAATATTCCTTGGAATGTTTTTCTTTCCTGAGGAGAGTATGGATTCCATAGCCGCTGACACTTCTGCTGCTGTTTTATTTTTTATTGGAATCACCCACGCAAACTTTGAAAATGTATTTATGCATACGAAAAGATATTTGAAATTATCGTTTTCTCGAGCATAAGGTATCATCTCAACCAGATCGATCTGGAATAAGTCTCGTAGTCCTTTTATTATGACTCTCCGTCGTCTAAAATTTCGTCGCGCAGGCGCGTGTAGTTCATTAACGACATCCCTTTTAAGTGATGACATTTCCTTCGACGACTACTTCTGCAAACACTGGCTCTGTTTCTTTCGGTACAGGATATGGACCAATGTACTTCAATCGCAATTCCGCGTTGATGTCTATTGATACTACAGGATGGTTAAGAACGATGCTGTGAGCGTTAACGGACAGTCTCACTAATTCATCGTCGGAATAATTAACTGCAATAATCTTTCCACTGTATAGTTTATTCTTATATAACTGCGTTTGCTTTCGACGCGCAGGAGTTATAAAGTAATATGCATCCTGCCCAATACGTCCATTACTCTGCAGTTGAAAAACATATTTTGAAGGTTCCCTTTTTGGAGAAGGAACATATAATATACGAGTAAGCTTTTCCAATTCCTTCTTGAATTTAGGGTGTTTTAAAAAATTTGCTACTGCATCTTCTTCCGCTAAATGTCTTCTGACGATATGTTTATGTATGTGCCTTCCAAATTTATCTATTGTCATCGTAATACTCTATCGGTGTCGATATACTAACTGCTTTATAACTATGCTGCTCAACCTATTTAATTATTTTTGATTCCTGCAATTCCTCAATTATTGCAGTGATTTCGTTATCATGACCAGTATGTCCGGCATCCTTGGACGCCATCAGTAACTTCAATCTGTCGCACAATTCATTTACATCATCCCAATACTTATATTCCACAATACTCTTAGGAACAACGATCTTTCGCAACGGTAATTTTGTTGATAAACCCAATCCTGTTTTCCAAGTGCGGGTCCACCAAACTTCTGGTTTTTTACCTTGTACAATAGGTTTAATAATTGTCGTATATTTATAATATTTACTTGCTGCATATTTCCGATCCGGATCGTAATCAACTCTAGCGGCGTGAGTATCATTTAAAATGAATTTATAATTCTTAGCGTCAGCATATTGAAACTTTCCCGGTCTCTTCATAAACAGTAGCTCTAGTAATCCCTTAGTAGCCCTATAAGTAAATTCACCGATGATAATGTTGGGTCCATCAAACCTAATATTTGCGTTTCCAATCATCAGGTCACCATCAACTTCGCGTACACCATACTTCTCATCGAATTCTTCTTTCTCATCCGTCATTAACCCCATAAGGTAAGGTCGTATAGCGGGGTCATGATCTTTTAGCGCTGCCTTAACTACATCCGTCTCTAACAGAGTCTTATTTAACGACTTATTAGTAATTATTGACTTTGACGGACGCGTTTTCAAAAGCGATAGAGCGTGAGCCCTTGACTTATCTAACTCAAGGCTTTCACTAGAATCTAATTCATCACTTCGGTCCTCTCCTTCATCACCACCCTTTGGAGTCTCTGGCAATTGTTCCCCGATATATTCATCTTCTAGAAATGAGGGCTGGCTGAATGTCTCAGACATTCGAATCTTTTTTTTCAAATCTGATGAATTTGTAAGACTGGTTTCTCGTGGAGGTGTTCCGGCGAGATACACACTTCGTTGTTTTGTCGGAGATGAATGAGTGGATGGGCTGAACCATGACACGTGTCGCTGCTGTCGTTTACGCGGTGTACTTTGTTGTCGTAAAATTGACGTTCCTGGTATTGCCACATAAGATTTTTCTGATATGATGTCTGACCAAGATTCTTCTACTTCTTTAGAAGCGTCCGCAGAATCAGTTCGTCCTCGAGTTATATTACTGGGAGCTAATTTGCTAGCGATTTCAAGTAGCGGTTTTGCTATGGGCGCATACAGAATATTTGTTTCTCTCTGAGATTGTGCAATGTCAGCCCGTAATGTTCTTAACTTTTGTTTAAGAGCTTCGCGAGCTTGTATTAAATCTCTTATGATTTTATTTTCCATGTACACTCTATAACGAATACCTGTAGACTGATATAAATATTCCAGTAATACATGGTTTAAACCCTAATGTACGTTACAAACTCCTCTTAATTAAAACTTATAAACTTAAAGCACATCAAATTGTATACGATGGGGAGAAATATGTCAACTCTTCACAGCCTCATTAATCTGTTTATAGGTGTATGTAAGTATCAAAACCTAAACGATATCTTCCATCATTATATACAGAATCATTATCAATAAACAGCATACCAAACGATTTCTTCCAACACATTCTACAGATGTATAGAAATTGTTCATAGCTTAAATCATGAATGTGATCATTATAGATATGTTTCAAATTTGTACCGTCTTGTCGAAATAGTATTAACAAATTGGTATTATCTCTGATAAGTTGCTTTGGGACCGCACTGTATGTTTGCATTAAATAAAAACAATCTAAATTTCGGTGTCTACCATAAGAGAAAAAATCTTTTACGATATTCAAGTCGGCAGGTGGTATATCATCAAAGATAACGACAGAATAATCCGCCATTTGGTTAGGAGTAGGCATGTGATTAACATCAGTATACTCGTGGTAACCAATTTCAGGAACATTTTTCAATATATTTCTTAAGTATTCATACTTTTGCTGATGAAGAGATCTACTGCAGATGTAAATATTTTTGAAGCGTAACCCGTTCGGATGAAGTAATAGGGTTAAAAGGACATTTGTTTTGCCACACCCAGAAGGCCCCACAATTAATCCTCGCTTACATGAGCCACTGAAGAGGCTACTGTGTCGTATAAAACTCTTCGTAATTGATGTGGAATCATAGTTGTGCACTTGTAAGGATAATTCTTGCGGTTCCAATTGTACAATATTTGGTTCAGCTCCACTCGATTCCATCGACATAATCGATTCGACTTAACAATAACGACTGAATTATGATATCTTCGTGTGCGTTATATTATCTGTTTAGGATTAACTTAATATTAGAAATAAAACAAGAAATATAATTATTTTTTTATTTTTTTATTTTCTTTTTGCCGCCAATTTTTTTGGTTGGGGAAGGTGGCGGCGCCTTCCTGTCCGCAGACCCCCGATCAATTGTCCGTATCTTGGGACGCTGGGATACGGGAACCCTGTTTGAACGATTCGGCGAATCGTTCCTGCAGGGTTCTCCTTTGTGGCACCGCCAGAGGTGTCATTGGGCGATGCGACTCCTCGTATTCAGGTGGCAGGTCGGGGGAGTCGACATCCAGCAGGGGGTCAGTCGGTGTTGTTATTGTAATGGTCAGCGGACCTTCAATTTTTGTAATTTTGATCTCAACTTCCTGTAAAAAGTAAAGCATTGAAGTTATTACATATCATGTAAACTATTGCAAAACAGTTATAGGTGTAATTTTGCAGCCCCTACCTTGTCTGGATAGTTTTGTAGGAACTAGTACATTAGTATCGTGCAATGTGGGTGTTAACCAGGTCGGTGCAGAATTGTTTACAATCGAATGTGATGACAAGTTTATGTATTAGATGGTTGAAAATTTTGAAAATGTTGAAAATGTTGAAAATGTTGAAAATAGGTTGTCCGATGGTTCGTATCGTATCAGTGTAGTCTCGCTCATGAAACTTGACCAATGAAACAATTAATTATCGAAAATACAAATCATTGTGGTGGAAATGATTTTTGATAATCAATCATGTCTTCAATCAAGCTTCCAAGTCGATTCAGCAGATCCTTCCTTTCCCTTTGGCGGGTTACATATGAGTCATCGGATGGACTGACGACATTAGTTAGGAAATGAAGAACCTTGTCTTGCTCTAACGAATAACCGTTAGCCTGCCCCTTTAGCGAGATCACCTGCTGAAGGAAACTATCCGCTAACGAATTGCCCGCCAAATATCTAACACATGTGTTAGAAAACTGTTTACAATCCGCAGAGAAAGTTGCGAGTTCGGATGGTTGTTGTTGCCCACAGTGGAATTGTGAGGCAAACAACGACCCAGAAGCATTGGAAGGTGGAGCTGGAGATTCATTTGAAGGAGGAACTGGAGAAGCATTGGAAGAAAAGTGTTCAGGAATATTTGCGTTGGGAGAAGGTGTGGGGGACTGAGGAAGATCAGTTATTTCTGGAGCTGCTTGAGGAATTGCAGGTGGTTCAGTAAAAGAGCCGGAAACATTCATTTGAGGTTGGGACGCTGAAAAATGAGTAGTCTGAGACTGAGACAAGATTACTACAGATTCTGTGGTTAGATTAATCGTCTCCACAATCTGTGGTATTCTTGCCACCCCTCGTGTCACATTTACATCATCACACCTTTGCCTTCTTCCTACTGTATCGTCCGTGAGCAGTGTTCGCAGATTCGGCGCTCGAACCGCTCGAACACTAGGACTACAAGTTGTATAGGGTAAAGGTATATAGTTCTTTGTATTTTGCCCTCGTCGTATTTTGGTCCTCGTAGTGTGTTCTTGTCCTGTGGTAGAGATTGTAGAGTGTCTGTACATACGTCGTTGGGCAGTCAGTTCGCGTCGTTGTACCCTATCCAATTTGTAGTACTCGTCCTTCGACAAATAAGGAGGAGGTTGCAAAGGTGGAACGGTAGTTAATTGTGACACGAAAGCAGGTGGATTAACTTCTGCCGCAACACCTACTTCAACAGTATGCGGTAGGGGTCGTACCGCAGAAGTAGATGGAACTGCAGAAGGTAATTCAACTGACTCCGATTGTCGTCTAACGTCTGTCTGAAGGGATGATTCACCCAGTCGTCTTTCCTGTGACAACATCCATTCGAAGTCTACATTTTCAACATTTACAACATTTTCAACATTTTCTAAATAATTATACAAATCATCGTTATTAGTCTAAAATAAAAAAGATAATTAACTATGACAAATGAATGTGAAGAATTTGTAAATTTAAATTATATTCTCTATGCAATTACAAAAACTATTTAAATTATTTTCTCACTGCAATAAATAATTACTCACACCCAGAAAATTATTTCAATGCTTAATGTATTAACCATACATCATTCCGTATAATCGGAACATAATACAAAACTCAAAGTCAATTGTAGCTGTAATTTTAATGTTCTTTTGACATTAATAATAGGCAAATGATTGAATTTGTGTGCAGTTATATTATGATAAAAGAATAAATACATATTGGATAATAATAAGTAAAAAGCATATACAAGAAATAGAATGTAAGTATACTCACCATTACACTGCAAGATAAACGATGTGAATGATTATAAGATGAATAAAGGAAGTATATATATTAAAATCTCTAGGTCAAAACACGTCACGCTTTAAGAATAACAATGTTTTATACGTATGTCTGCTATTATGGAAAATAAGTTTTTTACACAATTTGTGAAGGTTAATGTTTTTTTATTTTATTTTTAATTTATTTTAAATTTTGGTGTTTTTTTTACATAATAGTGATATTACCAATAATATATTAACAATATTTGAATTTGTGTGCACTTTCATATTATTATAAAAGAGTAAACGCAAGAATCTAGTGGATGTAAGCATTTAATTTGAACTGTATACATTATTTTAGAATAAAATACAAATATGTGTTAATATTATTTAAAAATAAATATATATTTTAATTTATTTTTATTATTTACAGTATTAAAAGAAAAATTAATTTAGTGTACTCACCATTATGTTTATTATTTGAATGATTTTTAAGATAAATACAGGCTGTATATATATCAAAAATACCTATGTTAGAATACGTCAAACGTTGAAAAACAATTTTTTATACGTCTGTTACTTAATATGGAAATTTTAGTTGTTTACAGAAGAAATGAAAGGTTAAAGGTTTTTATACGTCTGTCTGCTATTAATAAGTTGCTTACACAATTTAAAATACCTATGTTAGAATACGTCACGTTCTTGAAAAACAATTTTTTATACGTCTGTTACTTAATATGGATAATTTAGTTGTTTACAGAAGAAATGAAAGGTTAAAGGTTTTTATACGTCTGTCTGCTATTAATAAGTTGCTTACATAATTTGTGAAGGTTACGGTTTTTTATTATTTATGTCTGTCTGCTAATAACATTTTTAAATTAGTTACTGTTGAGAGTTTGTACAGTGCACATGAAATGTAATAAGGTGTTTTATTTAAGTGTAATAGTGCTGTTAATAAGTTGTTTACACAATTTGTGAAGGATTTTAAATTTAGTTGCCATTTTTTAGATGTGGTAGATGTGAACATGTGAAAAAAACAACAGAAATTTTTTTTTTGGAAAAGGTAACATTTTTTGTTATTCTAAAGTTCCGATCTTACCCCTCCGCATTCCATTTTGTTCTCTATATTTTTTTTTATTTGTTGTACTCAATTTTGATTCTCTTAACGCATTTTTTTTGGAGGGGGGGTAATTTCCCCTCCAATTTTTGTTTTTTCTTTACTAACCGAAAAACACAAAAAAACAAAAAAAGTCGATTATCTCGGAACCTACTCGGATTTGAGCTGTGTTTGGGCCCCCCCCACCATCCCCCCCCCACCCACCACCCACCGCCTCCTCCGGACCTTCCCCCCCCACCCTCCCCTTTTTTTTCAACCATAGGTCCACTCCCCCCCTCATTTTCGCGAGCGATCCAAAAATGCAATAAAAAAAAATTACCATATAAAAATAATTTTCTTGGAATTAATTTTGTAAACAACTTGTTTTAATAGCGTTATAGCACACAGACGCGTGTAAGTAATGTATAGTAAAGTTCATGAACACTTAGGTGAGTAACCTTACTTAATTTTGTAAATATGAAAAAATTCTTGAAAACTTATTTTTGTAAATAACTAATTTTAATAGCTTGATAGCAGATAGAGGCGTATAAATAATGTAAAAAAATAAAAACAATATTTTCTTTAATTTTATGTTTATTTCATTCTTTAATATATTACATCAATAATCGACATCATATTAATATTTTTACTTAATTATACATTTACATAATCTGCAATCTCGTCTCCTAACACAACCCTCCACGACATCACCCTCGTACAACTGATGTTCCATACATGGCCTGCATTTTATTAAATCTTCATCCAATTGATAATATTTCGGTAACCGATGCCAGACCATCTCCAAATCAATACACCTCACTTTTGAAATTAAAAATGATTTTGGTATGAACATTAAATTCCAAGCATTTATACCAACTAATGATCCTTCTGCTTCATATTGATGTATAACATTTCCGACCCTCTCGACACCATTCCGTACAATTCTAGTCCAAATACTGCCCATTCTGACTACACTATTTGTAAATATTTACCGATATCGATTAAAATTTTTTTCTCTCTAAACTGTGGTACATTAAATACTTATGCAATCGTTCGACATTAGTTAGTGCACAAACAACGGAATCGCCAACGTGAAAACTGCAACTTGGTTCTTCTTTTCTTATTTTATCGGCATCAATTAAATCTACTATTCGTTTATTCTTCAAAATACTCTTCAAAAATTCTAGCTTCTCCCTTCCTTTAACGTACACCACGTTCACGTCGGCACACAATCGTTTAATAATTCCTTCAAACTCAGTCGCACATATATATCCTTCTTCCCACCTTAACCCGTGATGACAGCTGTAAGCATATCTCGCGACACGTTTATCCTCATCTGTCAAAGCATTAAAACTTAGCACAGGTTTGAAAACAAAATGACTCTTTTTGAAATTATTGTCACATGTAGCCAACTCCTTCGGCATTACCCTATGTATTTCAGAACGATACCATTGAAAATCGATAACAATAGACTTTTTGCCACGTCTTGCAGTCATCATGTAACGATTAACTAACCAACTACACAAACTGCATCACCTCAGTCCGCATCTCATTTAACAACAACATCCTACCCCTATTACGATATCTATTGTGCCGCTAATATTTTCGTTGAACCACTTTATTAAATGGTGAATACTGATATAATTTATTATGCATGATCAAACAGTATAGAATGGTATCCTTTGGCACATTAGCCTTCGTTGTAAACTCAATTCTTACTTCTACACCACTTTTATGTACCGCATCTTCTTGATGTGAACAATCTATACCTATTAGCGGACACAATTTAAACTGATTCAGTTTCATAAGCGGTTCGCTATGATCGTAACCATAGTAACTCTGTTGAAATCTAGCGTACATATTATATAAAACAGCTACGCGATTCTCGTCAAAATCAACACGAACATTTTCGTATGGGTATCTCTTCCCATTCAAATAAGCCATCACGTCCGTTAAATTAATTGCATCAAATTTGCTCATATTTTGAGACAAACTTCCTTTTTTCCCACTTTGAAAACCCAAAATTATATACCTCGGTGTTTCTAATTGTGGGGCAGTTTTAATTGCCCAACTATGTTTAGTTGTCTCAGGAATTCCCGGATTTTCGTGAATTTCCCAACCTCTAAAAAACATTTCCATCAGAGTATTCTTCGTTGTTAATTTTGTCAGGGATAAATCTTGAGCCATACCCACTTTAACATGGGGTACTCGCCATATTATACTATCAATAATTAATTTCATTTCTTCATCGGCAACAGTGTTCATTATCGCATCGCTATCATCAGCACATCTCTTCAATATTAATTCTTGCGGCATATGCATAATAATCTGCTTTACGTCTTCTGCAAAACCCAATAACATTTTAAGTGGAATACAAATACTAAAATTTCCTCTAACATCTAAAACTGGAGCCTTCCCTGTAGTAAATTCCCAACCGCAATTTTCTAATTTATTTATATAACTCGGACTATAAGAAAAATATCCCTTCATAGTTGATGTTATACCCACATTTCTAACTTCATCTACCTCCGATCCACTCATTACATATCTGATATTACTAAACATAAAAGCTCCGGCATTATGAATCAGAGATGCTGTAGCACTTGCTTTACTAACATCACTAGCTAATCGTAATTTCCCTTCTATTAATAATTCCGATTCGGATGGTAGAGTATATTTATCTATTTCTGGAACCACAATTCGTATTTCATCATTATTCCCATATTTTGGTGAGCCAAATGGTGCATGATTGTGGTATTCCAATTCGATAATTGAATTATCCACACGAACTTTTCTCAAAACATCTAACACTTCCATAATTAAAGTAATTCTACCTCACAGTGACAAGCAACTTCTCGCAACACAAATTATTCTTACACTGACAAAATATCCTCATCCTTTTTCTATAAATACTATTTTTATACTCCTCCGTATTTATACCAAAACTCTGTAACCCAAATTTTTCAAAAATTTTCTATTTTCACCTGATAAACCACCATATTTCACTATTCGCCCCATCCCGCTCCTCAATTTATTTGATGACTTTCCTGTAGATCGTCGAACTTGCTTCCAAAATTTATTGTTAGTATTACTTCTCATGTTGCTTAAAATTTGTTTGTAGTAGTCACTGTTTTCTTCTTAATCGTAAATAAACTGTTAACTCTTCACCTCTCAAATCAATTAATCGTCCGTTCTGATCGACGGCTCGAATTATAATATTCGTTAACATGTTCACATTCACGGGCATATAAATGTTCTCTTGCGGAACTTCTATTATCTTAAACCCTGGTGGAACATTCGGATGAAAATGATATAAAACATGCGACAACTCCCCGTTAATATATGAACCAGCAACTACATTACACATAATATCGATGGCACTCATTTTATTAATATCAACCACCTCATCACTGGTCCTCGGAATATTTCCTTGTATTTTAACTTTTCCAAAGCCTAGTAGAGAACCAATTGAATTTTCTACAGTAAAATCGATATCCACTGAAGACTTAATAGTTGCTTTCAAGGTATTATTATTTGCGCTTAAATTAAAAAAATTCTTATCATCTGTACCGAGACGCACTTGTTCTTCAATATACTTCTCTAAATCTGCTACGTCATAAGTACCCTGTGGAACTAATATATTCTCCCAATTCCCGGGCTTACCCGGGGCTATAGCATAATATCGAAATACATTATTCTCCGATGTAACATTAGAAATAGAATTATAAGTTTGCAAACTCAACATACACATTTCAAATTCACCATTTAAATATACAGGCGGATTCAATACACATGTCAACTGTGGTCCTTCTCCTGATAAAACAAAAGCCAAATTATCCGCACCTCCATCACCATCACGTTCCATTTTATATACATACAACAATATTAAATTATTTACTAAAAGAAACTCGTTCTCAACTAATGAATCCTTTCAAAAAGAATAAACACAAATGTCCACAATTCACAGTATTCAAGTCTTGATATCTCTTATAGTTATATCGTATAACGCCACCCGCATTCGATAATAAATAGTTTTCGACCTCAGTCGGAGGTCTTAAATCACCATAACTATCGAAATACTTTATTATATCATCATGCTTCATATAAGCTACCCAATGAGTACCTTCTCCAACATTATCGTCCAAATTAACTATTCCCTTTTCTCTTTTGCGTATGATTGCTGGTAGGACATCTCTACTAAATATACCCCGAAAATTTCTTATTTTCCATCCTCTAACATATTTCCATAAATCGACTTCAGTTAGAGGTCTTCGGGGTAATTTGCTTAACCGTTTTTTGAAACATTTCCACTGGGTAAATATACACCACAACCAGATTTGTATGGTTTAATATATAACCCACTCCCAATTGGTATTCCACACCCCGACTTATATGGTTTCACATATAAGCCGCTACCAGCTTTTGACTCCATAGCAGTATTGTGGCGTTTAGTTTCTTCTAATCGATCTCTTGCAGCTTTAGATGAATTAACTGCATTCGCAATAGCTGCAGCACCTCCACCTAGCGATCCCAGGGCACCCAAAGCTGCAAATAACGGAATTAATGGTAAAAAGCCACCCTTCTTTGGTATTGGAATAATTCTTGAACGAGGTAATAAAATTTTCTTTCCAGACTTCCTCAAACTCCGATATGCCAGTTTTGCATTTTCTAACATTCCTTTTCTACTGCCCGCCCGTTTTATTGCATTGCGTGCAATTCTCATTGCCTGCATAAATGATATAGAACCACCCACAAAATTCCGTTTCATGTTTCTACTTCTTTGTTTATTAACTGGTTTACTGTGTCGAGTCACTCCTTTTCGAACCCGTCTCCTCACACCCATACCTAATTTTGTTTTACCTTTCATAGCACCAGCAACTATAACAGAAGATAATTTTTCTCCAACTCGAGCGTCTGCACTCTTTAATCGTTTAATAGCAATGTTATACAATTTTTTATCCGCTATATGTCGCTCTGATAAATCACCAGATTTTGAATAAGCTATATCGTGCTCTTTGCAAGCCTCATCTAAATCATTCACGCCTTTATCACCTCTCTCCAATCGCTCTTTTAATTTCGTTCCTGGTCCACAAAATCTATACCCTGGTATATGTAGTTCTACTGGAAGCTTATTTATTATTGTATTCAATAGGCCACCACCTTTCCTTCTGCCTTTTCGATTTAAACTACGCCGTTTAACCAAATTCCCCATCTTTTATATGCAAACGTTTTAATGTATCTATCATAAGCGATGGTTCACACTTTAACACAAAACGCTCTCGATTTTTATATTTATACACACTCTCTTTTCTCTTAATTTGCAATTATAACTATCATACAACAACCTCTACACTTTAAATAATTCAATATACTTAGTTCCTTAATTTCTACTCATAATATAAAATAAAAGACTGTATTCATAACATAATTTATTATTATTAATTTTTATATGTACATATAATTTCAATTACGATTTCTTCTTATTAGATCAATATCCTGATAAACTTTTTGAAGATGATTTACCAACATCTCTTTTGTTATACACACACATTCTAGAGTTGATCCCTGCAAAACTTTCTCTATTTCCATATTCAGATCCCCTCCACTTACAGATAGATATTGAATAACATCCTTATAAAATTCATCATACTTTAAGTTTCTTAACGATTCCAACCGGGATTCCAGCACCTTTCTCACACGCCACAATTCTAACAAACCTTCAATTGATAAATACAACAAATCTCCGTCTTTGTCAATTTTTAATATTCTGTTCTCCCCATCAAAACATTCGCTAGAAAGTTCTAAATTCGATATGCGCATACTTGGAAACTTTCCACCACAATAATCGAAATACTTCTTCAATTTCGCGCTCTGCATCATAAATTCTGCCCATTCTTCAGAATTAAAAAATATGCATTGCTTTCTCACACCAACAATCTTCACTATCGGTTTGAAAAAATTATCTGGTAATAAACCAACACATACCCACTTTGAATGACTTTTATTTAAAAAATATATGCTCTCTGCTACTAGAGGTAAATTCCATGAAGATTCGAAAACTAATTTTTCAGAACATCTGTCAAATTCTTTCCAAAAATTATCCATTTTTCCCACTTCCGCAAAAAAATTTTCTATCATAGGATCGAGCACTTTTTTCTCCATTACCTTATTAAAATGTTCTTCGTTAGCACTCACAATTCTTAATTCACCTTCTTCTAAACTATCTAAACGATCACAGCCACACTTACGCTTCACCGTTCCCATTATATATACTGACTTCTTAACATCGCTGGATTTATATAGTAGCCCCTATGAACTGCCGCTGGCAAACACCAACTGCGTCTTTATAAACCTCTCATCGGTAAACCTGCGCTTTGATTCTAGCACCTCCTCATGTAGAACCTCCTCATTGCCCTTGAGCTGTGCCACAGCTTCACCTTATTTAAAATATATTATTTAAATCATATTTAATGTTTTAGTTTTTTCTTTTTCGGTATTCCAAATTTTCTAAATTGTTGGGTAATACTCTTTTTACAAACTGAGCAATTTCTCTTTGAAGGGGCTGGACCGTCAATTTGTTCCTCACCGGTATTATAGTGTCTAAAACACGGTCGATATTCTTCTAGTTCAATTTGTTTGTCAGGTGAAATTAAATGCCAGAACTCCTCTATCCATTCTGGGGCTACTTTCGTTTTAAATAAATCTATTGGAATATATTCTATTAGATTTGTTTTAATACCAGATAGATGACCATAATTTTCATAAACAAACTTGACTGCTTCTAATATTAATTCTAGGTGTTGGGACATTTTGTTTTAATCGCTGGTTTCAGTATACTAAGCTTCTATATTATTTTCAACAATATTTATTGGTGATCAAAGTCAATGAGGAGGTTTTAGAATTGTTTGGAAGTTAATGGAACCTTGATATAACCTTGATATGACCTTGACTTTGACCTTGACCTTGACCTTGACCTTGACATAGTCGATTCTAGCACCTCCTCATGTAGAACCTCCTCATTGCCCTTGGGCTGTGCCACATGCAAGGTCAAGGGCAATGAGGAGGTTCAACATGAGGAGGTGCTAGAATCGGCTATGTCCCTCTACTACCGATATATAGTACTTTTATATTCTGCAGACTAACCAAACACTCCCTGCAGACGTTTAATAATTTCTGAAGTTTACCACACCCTCTTTCCACAAAAGGAAAATTATTGCTCTTTGAGATTTTGCCGCGTCTTCCATGGTTGCACGAACAGTGCTACAAAAATGCATCTATATCGGTCGAACACCTAAATTAGACTGGACGATATTGCACTGGATAACGGCATAAACATGTCAACACTTATCTATCGCCAATAGCATTGCCTATAATTTCTGCATAATTTAATTAGAACACAATTCCCAGAACTTTGGAAACATCCCTCGTATTATGGCGTTAATTGTTAATATATTTCGTTTCTTATTATTTTATTACAAAATGAATAAGTTTGTTATATGTAAACGTAAAGCAACAGCATAAATTAACTAAACAGTAACGGAGGAAAAACGAATTCGCCTGCGGAGGTGGCGGGGCAGCTCGCATGACAATTTGTTAAGAACTATTTTATAACCATATATCAGGGACTTATCAGTGGTCGCTATCGTTTTCGGCCAGGCGTTTCTACGTCGGGTGTTATTATAACATAGGTGAAGCCGTCTAAGCCTAACCT
>CAKXYW020000031.1:0-82000 GCA_935421215.2 Melolontha melolontha | reverse complement strand
TG
The DNA here is from genome assembly GCA_935421215.2 of Melolontha melolontha. Lineage (NCBI taxonomy): Eukaryota > Metazoa > Arthropoda > Insecta > Coleoptera > Scarabaeidae > Melolontha > Melolontha melolontha. The sequence continues at coordinate 81,998 of CAKXYW020000031.1, read as the reverse complement.
GGTGACCGCTTTTAGATTCAAGTACGCCACCTTTACATGCAAACGTGCATTAATATGTGACGGCAGGCGTCTGTCTGGGACGCCAAGCGTTCGTCTGGCCAAATCGCGGCCTTACCTACCGCTTTTAGATTCAAGTGCGCCACCTTTACATGCAAACATGCATTAATATGTGACGGCAGGCGTCTGTCTGGGACGCCAAGCGTCTGTCTGGCCAAATCGCGGCCCTTCCTACTTATTACTACTAATTATAATTAATGAAAATATGCAAATTTATATAAAATTGTTTGTAAGTTTAGTTAATATTTGCAGTAGAAATAAAATCAATTGGCAAGGGCCGTAGCACGCTAGTAAAGACCGGTTCCCGTCCGATCACCGAAGTCAAACAGCATCGGCCGGGGTAGGTTCGTGGATGGGTGACCGCGTTTAGATTCAAGTGCGCCACCTTTACATGCAAACATGCATTAATATGTGACGGCAGGCGTCTGTCTGGGACGCCAAGCGTCTGTCTGGCCAAATCGCGGCCCTTCCTACTAATTACTACTAATTATAATTAATGAAAATATGCAAATTTATATAAAATTGTTTGTAAGTTTAGTTAATATTTGCAGTAGAAATAAAATCAATTGGCAAGGGCCGTAGCACGCTAGTAAAGACCGGTTCCCATCCGATCACCGAAGTCAAACAGCATCGGCCGGGGTAGGTTCGTGGATGGGTGACCGCTTTTAGATTCAAGTGCGCCACCTTTACATGCAAACATGCATTAATATGTGACGGCAGGCGTCTGTCTGGGACGCCAAGCGTCTGTCTGGCCAAATCGCGGCCCTTCCTACTAATATATTACTTATTACTACTAATTATAATTAATGAAAATATGCAAATTTATATAAAATTGTTTGTAAGTTTAGTTAATATTTGCAGTAGAAATAAAATCAATTGGCAAGGGCCGTAGCACGCTAGTAAAGACCGGTTCCCGTCCGATCACCGAAGTCAAACAGCATCGGCCGGGATAGGTTCGTGGATGGGTGACCGCTTTTAGATTCAAGTGCGCCACCTTTACATGCAAACATGCATTAATATGTGACGGCAGGCGTCTGTCTGGGACGCCAAGCGTCTGTCTGGCCAAATCGCGGCCCTTCCTACTACATGCAAACAAGCATTAATATGTGACGGCAGGCGTCTGTCTGGGACGCCAAGCGTCTGTCTGGCCAAATCGCGGCCCTTCCTACTACATGCAAACATGCATTAATATGTGACCGCAGGCGTCTGTCTGGGACGCCAAGCGTCTGTCTGGCCAAATCGCGGCCCTTCCTACTACATGCAAACATGCATTAATATGTGACGGCAGGCGTCTGTCTGGGACGCCAAGCGTCTGTCTGGCCAAATCGCGGCCCTTCCTACTACATGCAAACATGCATTAATATGTGACGGCAGGCGTCTGTCTGGGACGCCAAGCGTCTGTCTGGCCAAATCGCGGCCCTTCCTACTACATGCAAACATGCATTAATATGTGACGGCAGGCGTCTGTCTGGGACGCCAAGCGTCTGTCTGGCCAAATCGCGGCCCTTCCTACTAATATATTACTTATTACTACTAATTATAATTAATGAAAATATGCAAATTTATATAAAATTGTTTGTAAGTTTAGTTAATATTTGCAGTAGAAATAAAATCAATTGGCAAGGGCCGTAGCACGCTAGTAAAGACCGGTTCCCGTCCGATCACCGAAGTCAAACAGCATCGGCCGGGGTAGGTTCGTGGATGGGTGACCGCTTTTAGATTCAAGTGCGCCACCTTTACATGCAAACATGCATTAATATGTGACGGCAGGCGTCTGTCTGGGACGCCAAGCGTCTGTCTGGCCAAATCGCGGCCCTTCCTACTCCCTACATCAAAAGGAAATAGGAAATTACAACATATACATATATTATACATATACTTCGTATCATATATTCATATCATTAATTATATATATTATTAATTATATATTTATTAATACTTACTTTACATAACTTACTTTACATAAGTAATATAAAATTTTTTGAAACTTTAGTTAATATTACCAGTAGAAATAAAATCAATTGGCAACGGCCGTAGCACGCTAGTAAAGACCGGTTCCCGTCCGATCACCGAAGTCAAACAGCATCCGCCGGGATCGGTTCGTGGATGGGTGACCGCTTTTAGATTCAAGTGCGCCACCTTTACATGCAAACATGCATTAATATGTGACGGCAGGCGTCTGTCTGGGACGCCAAGCGTTCGTCTGGCCAAATCGCGGCCCTTCCTACTCCCTACATCAAAAGGAAATAGGAAATTACAACATATACATATATTATACATATACTTCGTATCATATATTCATATCATTAATTATATATATTATTAATTATATATTTATTAATACTTACTTTACATAACTTACTTTACATAAGTAATATAAAATTTTTTGAAACTTTAGTTAATATTACCAGTAGAAATAAAATCAATTGGCAACGGCCGTAGCACGCTAGTAAAGACCGGTTCCCGTCCGATCACCGAAGTCAAACAGCATCCGCCGGGATCGGTTCGTGGATGGGTGACCGCTTTTAGATTCAAGTGCGCCACCTTTACATGCAAACATGCATTAATATGTGACGGCAGGCGTCTGTCTGGGACGCCAAGCGTTCGTCTGGCCAAATCGCGGCCCTTCCTACTCCCTACATCAAAAGGAAATAGGAAATTACAACATATACATATATTATACATATACTTCGTATCATATATTCATATCATTAATTATATATATTATTAATTATATATTTATTAATACTTACTTTACATAACTTACTTTACATAAGTAATATAAAATTTTTTGAAACTTTAGTTAATATTACCAGTAGAAATAAAATCAATTGGCAACGGCCGTAGCACGCTAGTAAAGACCGGTTCCCGTCCGATCACCGAAGTCAAACAGCATCCGCCGGGATCGGTTCGTGGATGGGTGACCGCTTTTAGATTCAAGTGCGCCACCTTTACATGCAAACATGCATTAATATGTGACGGCAGGCGTCTGTCTGGGACGCCAAGCGTTCGTCTGGCCAAATCGCGGCCCTTCCTACTCCCTACATCAAAAGGAAATAGGAAATTACAACATATACATATATTATACATATACTTCGTATCATATATTCATATCATTAATTATATATATTATTAATTATATATTTATTAATACTTACTTTACATAACTTACTTTACATAAGTAATATAAAATTTTTTGAAACTTTAGTTAATATTACCAGTAGAAATAAAATCAATTGGCAACGGCCGTAGCACGTTAGTAAAGACCGGTTCCCGTCCGATCACCGAAGTCAAACAGCATCCGCCGGGATCGGTTCGTGGATGGGTGACCGCTTTTAGATTCAAGTGCGCCACCTTTACATGCAAACATGCATTAATATGTGACGGCAGGCGTCTGTCTGGGACGCCAAGCGTTCGTCTGGCCAAATCGCGGCCCTTCCTACTAATATTACCAGTAGAAATAAAATCAATTGGCAACGGCCGTAGCACGCTAGTAAAGACCGGTTCCCGTCCGATCACCGAAGTCAAACAGCATCCGCCGGGATCGGTTCGTGGATGGGTGACCGCTTTTAGATTCAAGTGCGCCACCTTTACATGCAAACATGCATTAATATGTGACGGCAGGCGTCTGTCTGGGACGCCAAGCGTTCGTCTGGCCAAATCGCGGCCCTTCCTACTCCCTACATCAAAAGGAAATAGGAAATTACAACATATACATATATTATACATATACTTCGTATCATATATTCATATCATTAATTATATATATTATTAATTATATATTTATTAATACTTACTTTACATAACTTACTTTACATAAGTAATATAAAATTTTTTGAAACTTTAGTTAATATTACCAGTAGAAATAAAATCAATTGGCAACGGCCGTAGCACGCTAGTAAAGACCGGTTCCCGTCCGATCACCGAAGTCAAACAGCATCCGCCGGGATCGGTTCGTGGATGGGTGACCGCTTTTAGATTCAAGTGCGCCACCTTTACATGCAAACATGCATTAATATGTGACGGCAGGCGTCTGTCTGGGACGCCAAGCGTTCGTCTGGCCAAATCGCGGCCCTTCCTACTCCCTACATCAAAAGGAAATAGGAAATTACAACATATACATATATTATACATATACTTCGTATCATATATTCATATCATTAATTATATATATTATTAATTATATATTTATTAATACTTACTTTACATAACTTACTTTACATAAGTAATATAAAATTTTTTGAAACTTTAGTTAATATTACCAGTAGAAATAAAATCAATTGGCAACGGCCGTAGCACGTTAGTAAAGACCGGTTCCCGTCCGATCACCGAAGTCAAACAGCATCCGCCGGGATCGGTTCGTGGATGGGTGACCGCTTTTAGATTCAAGTGCGCCACCTTTACATGCAAACATGCATTAATATGTGACGGCAGGCGTCTGTCTGGGACGCCAAGCGTTCGTCTGGCCAAATCGCGGCCCTTCCTACTCCCTACATCAAAAGGAAATAGGAAATTACAACATATACATATATTATACATATACTTCGTATCATATATTCATATCATTAATTATATATATTATTAATTATATATTTATTAATACTTACTTTACATAACTTACTTTACATAAGTAATATAAAATTTTTTGAAACTTTAGTTAATATTACCAGTAGAAATAAAATCAATTGGCAACGGCCGTAGCACGCTAGTAAAGACCGGTTCCCGTCCGATCACCGAAGTCAAACAGCATCCGCCGGGATCGGTTCGTGGATGGGTGACCGCTTTTAGATTCAAGTGCGCCACCTTTGCATGCAAACATACATTAATATGTGACGGCAGGCGTCTGTCTGGGACGCCAAGCGTTCGTCTGGCCAAATCGCGGCCCTTCCTACTCCCTACATCAAAAGGAAATAGGAAATTACAACATATACATATATTATACATATACTTCGTATCATATATTCATATCATTAATTATATATATTATTAATTATATATTTATTAATACTTACTTTACATAACTTACTTTACATAAGTAATATAAAATTTTTTGAAACTTTAGTTAATATTACCAGTAGAAATAAAATCAATTGGCAACGGCCGTAGCACGCTAGTAAAGACCGGTTCCCGTCCGATCACCGAAGTCAAACAGCATCCGCCGGGATCGGTTCGTGGATGGGTGACCGCTTTTAGATTCAAGTGCGCCACCTTTACATGCAAACATGCATTAATATGTGACGGCAGGCGTCTGTCTGGGACGCCAAGCGTTCGTCTGGCCAAATCGCGGCCCTTCCTACTCCCTACATCAAAAGGAAATAGGAAATTACAACATATACATATATTATACATATACTTCGTATCATATATTCATATCATTAATTATATATATTATTAATTATATATTTATTAATACTTACTTTACATAACTTACTTTACATAAGTAATATAAAATTTTTTGAAACTTTAGTTAATATTACCAGTAGAAATAAAATCAATTGGCAACGGCCGTAGCACGCTAGTAAAGACCGGTTCCCGTCCGATCACCGAAGTCAAACAGCATCCGCCGGGATCGGTTCGTGGATGGGTGACCGCTTTTAGATTCAAGTGCGCCACCTTTACATGCAAACATGCATTAATATGTGACGGCAGGCGTCTGTCTGGGTCGCCAAGCGTTCGTCTGGCCAAATCGCGGCCCTTCCTACTTATAATACAATCGCGGCCCTTCCTACTCCCTACATCAAAAGGAAATAGGAAATTCGGTTCGTGAATGGGTGACCGCTTTTAGATTCAAGTGCGCCACCTTTACATGCAAACATGCATTAATATGTGACGGCAGTCGTCTGTCTGGGACGCCAAGCGTTCGTCTGGCCAAATCGCGGCCCTTCCTACTTTACATGCAAACATGCATTAATATGTGACGGCAGGCGTCTGTCTGGGACGCCAAGCGTTCGTCTGGCCAAATCGCGGCCCTTCCTACTTTACATGCAAACATGCATTAATATGTGACGGCAGGCGTCTGTCTGGGACGCCAAGCGTTCGTCTGGCCAAATCGCGGCCCTTCCTACTCCCTACATCAAAAGGAAATAGGAAATTACAACATATACATATATTATACATATACTTCGTATCATATATTCATATCATTAATTATATATATTATTAATTATATATTTATTAATACTTACTTTACATAACTTACTTTACATAAGTAATATAAAATTTTTTGAAACTTTAGTTAATATTACCAGTAGAAATAAAATCAATTGGCAACGGCCGTAGCACGCTAGTAAAGACCGGTTCCCGTCCGATCACCGAAGTCAAACAGCATCCGCCGGGATCGGTTCGTGGATGGGTGACCGCTTTTAGATTCAAGTGCGCCACCTTTACATGCAAACATGCATTAATATGTGACGGCAGGCGTCTGTCTGGGACGCCAAGCGTTCGTCTGGCCAAATCGCGGCCCTTCCTACATGCCCTTCTTACATGCAAACATGCATTAATATGTGACGGCAGGCGTCTGTCTGGGACGCCAAGCGTTCGTCTGGCCAAATCGCGGCCCTTCCTACTTCCTACTTCCTACTACTAATTATATATATTATTAATTATATATTTATTAATACTTACTTTACATAACTTACTTTACATAAGTAATATAAAATTTTTTTGAAACTTTAGTTAATATTACCAGTAGAAATAAAATCAATTGGCAACGGCCGTAGCACGCTAGTAAAGACCGGTTCCCGTCCGATCACCGAAGTCAAACAGCATCCGCCGGGATCGGTTCGTGGATGGGTGACCGCTTTTAGATTCAAGTGCGCCACCTTTACATGCAAACATGCATTAATATGTGACGGCAGGCGTCTGTCTGGGACGCCAAGCGTTCGTCTGGCCAAATCGCGGCCCTTCCTACATGCCCTTCTTACATGCAAACATGCATTAATATGTGACGGCAGGCGTCTGTCTGGGACGCCAAGCGTTCGTCTGGCCAAATCGCGGCCCTTCCTACTTCCTACTTCCTACTACTAATTATATATATTATTAATTATATATTTATTAATACTTACTTTACATAACTTACTTTACATAAGTAATATAAAATTTTTTTGAAACTTTAGTTAATATTACCAGTAGAAATAAAATCAATTGGCAACGGCCGTAGCACGCTAGTAAAGACCGGTTCCCGTCCGATCACCGAAGTCAAACAGCATCCGCCGGGATCGGTTCGTGGATGGGTGACCGCTTTTAGATTCAAGTGCGCCACCTTTACATGCAAACATGCATTAATATTTGACGGCAGGCGTCTGTCTGGGACGCCAAGCGTTCGTCTGGCCAAATCGCGGCCCTTCCTACATGCCCTTCTTACATGCAAACATGCATTAATATGTGACGGCAGGCGTCTGTCTGGGACGCCAAGCGTTCGTCTGGCCAAATCGCGGCCCTTCCTACTTCCTACTTCCTACTACTAATTATATATATTATTAATTATATATTTATTAATACTTACTTTACATAACTTACTTTACATAAGTAATATAAAATTTTTTTGAAACTTTAGTTAATATTACCAGTAGAAATAAAATCAATTGGCAACGGCCGTAGCACGCTAGTAAAGACCGGTTCCCGTCCGATCACCGAAGTCAAACAGCATCCGCCGGGATCGGTTCGTGGATGGGTGACCGCTTTTAGATTCAAGTGCGCCACCTTTACATGCAAACATGCATTAATATGTGACGGCAGGCGTCTGTCTGGGACGCCAAGCGTTCGTCTGGCCAAATCGCGGCCCTTCCTACTCCCTACATCAAAAGGAAATAGGAAATTACAACATATACATATATTATACATATACTTCGTATCATATATTCATATCATTAATTATATATATTATTAAATATATATTTATTAATACTTACGTTACATAACTTACTTTACATAAGTAATATAAAATTTTTTGAAACTTTAGTTAATATTACCAGTAGAAATAAAATCAATTGGCAACGGCCGTAGCACGCTAGTAAAGACCGGTTCCCGTCCGATCACCGAAGTCAAACAGCATCCGCCGGGATCGGTTCGTGGATGGGTGACCGCTTTTAGATTCAAGTGCGCCACCTTTACATGCAAACATGCATTAATATGTGACGGCAGGCGTCTGTCTGGGACGCCAAGCGTTCGTCTGGCCAAATCGCGGCCCTTCCTACTCCCTACATCAAAAGGAAATAGGAAATTACAACATATACATATATTATACATATACTTCGTATCATATATTCATATCATTAATTATATATATTATTAATTATATATTTATTAATACTTACTTTACATAAGTAATATAAAATTTTTTGAAACTTTAGTTAATATTACCAGTAGAAATAAAATCAATTGGCAACGGCCGTAGCACGCTAGTAAAGACCGGTTCCCGTCCGATCACCGAAGTCAAACAGCATCCGCCGGGATCGGTTCGTGGATGGGTGACCGCTTTTAGATTCAAGTGCGCCACCTTTACATGCAAACATGCATTAATATGTGACGGCAGGCGTCTGTCTGGGACGCCAAGCGTTCGTCTGGCCAAATCGCGGCCCTTCCTACCATTAATTATATATATTATTAATTATATATTTATTAATACTTACTTTACATAACTTACTTTACATAAGTAATATAAAATTTTTTGAAACTTTAGTTAATATTACCAGTAGAAATAAAATCAATTGGCAACGGCCGTAGCACGCTAGTAAAGACCGGTTGCCGTCCGATCACCGAAGTCAAACAGCATCGGCCGGGGTAGGTTCGTGGATGGGTGACCGCTTTTAGATTCAAGTGCGCCACCTTTACATGCAAACATGCATTAATATGTGACGGCAGGCGTCTGTCTGGGACGCCAAGCGTTCGTCTGGCCAAATCGCGGCCCTTCCTACTTTACATGCAAACATGCATTAATATGTGACGGCAGGCGTCTGTCTGGGATGCCAAGCGTTCGTCTGGCCAAATCGCGGCCCTTCCTACTCCCTACATCAAAAGGAAATAGGAAATTACAACATATACATATATTATACATATACTTCGTATCATATATTCATATCATTAATTATATATATTATTAATTATATATTTATTAATACTTACTTTACATAACTTACTTTACATAAGTAATATAAAATTTTTTGAAACTTTAGTTAATATTACCAGTAGAAATAAAATCAATTGGCAACGGCCGTAGCACGTTAGTAAAGACCGGTTCCCGTCCGATCACCGAAGTCAAACAGCATCCGCCGGGATCGGTTCGTGGATGGGTGACCGCTTTTAGATTCAAGTGCGCCACCTTTACATGCAAACATGCATTAATATGTGACGGCAGGCGTCTGTCTGGGACGCCAAGCGTTCGTCTGGCCAAATCGCGGCCCTTCCTACTTTACATGCAAACATGCATTAATATGTGACGGCAGGCGTCTGTCTGGGACGCCAAGCGTTCGTCTGGCCAAATCGCGGCCCTTCCTACTTTACATGCAAACATGCATTAATATGTGACGGCAGGCGTCTGTCTGGGATGCCAAGCGTTCGTCTGGCCAAATCGCGGCCCTTCCTACTCCCTACATCAAAAGGAAATAGGAAATTACAACATATACATATATTATACATATACTTCGTATCATATATTCATATCATTAATTATATATATTATTAATTATATATTTATTAATACTTACTTTACATAACTTACTTTACATAAGTAATATAAAATTTTTTGAAACTTTAGTTAATATTACCAGTAGAAATAAAATCAATTGGCAACGGCCGTAGCACGTTAGTAAAGACCGGTTCCCGTCCGATCACCGAAGTCAAACAGCATCCGCCGGGATCGGTTCGTGGATGGGTGACCGCTTTTAGATTCAAGTGCGCCACCTTTACATGCAAACATGCATTAATATGTGACGGCAGGCGTCTGTCTGGGACGCCAAGCGTTCGTCTGGCCAAATCGCGGCCCTTCCTACTTTACATGCAAACATGCATTAATATGTGACGGCAGGCGTCTGTCTGGGACGCCAAGCGTTCGTCTGGCCAAATCGCGGCCCTTCCTACTCCCTACATCAAAAGGAAATAGGAAATTACAACATATACATATATTATACATATACTTCGTATCATATATTCATATCATTAATTATATATATTATTAATTATATATTTATTAATACTTACTTTATTTACATAACTTACTTTACATAAGTAATATAAAATTTTTTGAAACTTTAGTTAATATTACCAGTAGAAATAAAATCAATTGGCAACGGCCGTAGCACGCTAGTAAAGACCGGTTCCCGTCCGATCACCGAAGTCAAACAGCATCCGCCGGGATCGGTTCGTGGATGGGTGACCGCTTTTAGATTCAAGTGCGCCACCTTTACATGCAAACATGCATTAATATGTGACGGCAGGCGTCTGTCTGGGACGCCAAGCGTTCGTCTGGCCAAATCGCGGCCCTTCCTACTTTACATGCAAACATGCATTAATATGTGACGGCAGGCGTCTGTCTGGGATGCCAAGCGTTCGTCTGGCCAAATCGCGGCCCTTCCTACTCCCTACATCAAAAGGAAATAGGAAATTACAACATATACATATATTATACATATACTTCGTATCATATATTCATATCATTAATTATATATATTATTAATTATATATTTATTAATACTTACTTTACATAACTTACTTTACATAAGTAATATAAAATTTTTTGAAACTTTAGTTAATATTACCAGTAGAAATAAAATCAATTGGCAACGGCCGTAGCACGTTAGTAAAGACCGGTTCCCGTCCGATCACCGAAGTCAAACAGCATCCGCCGGGATCGGTTCGTGGATGGGTGACCGCTTTTAGATTCAAGTGCGCCACCTTTACATGCAAACATGCATTAATATGTGACGGCAGGCGTCTGTCTGGGACGCCAAGCGTTCGTCTGGCCAAATCGCGGCCCTTCCTACTTTACATGCAAACATGCATTAATATGTGACGGCAGGCGTCTGTCTGGGACGCCAAGCGTTCGTCTGGCCAAATCGCGGCCCTTCCTACTCCCTACATCAAAAGGAAATAGGAAATTACAACATATACATATATTATACATATACTTCGTATCATATATTCATATCATTAATTATATATATTATTAATTATATATTTATTAATACTTACTTTATTTACATAACTTACTTTACATAAGTAATATAAAATTTTTTGAAACTTTAGTTAATATTACCAGTAGAAATAAAATCAATTGGCAACGGCCGTAGCACGCTAGTAAAGACCGGTTCCCGTCCGATCACCGAAGTCAAACAGCATCCGCCGGGATCGGTTCGTGGATGGGTGACCGCTTTTAGATTCAAGTGCGCCACCTTTACATGCAAACATGCATTAATATGTGACGGCAGGCGTCTGTCTGGGACGCCAAGCGTTCGTCTGGCCAAATCGCGGCCCTTCCTACTCCCTACATCAAAAGGAAATAGGAAATTACAACATATACATATATTATACATATACTTCGTATCATATATTCATATCATTAATTATATATATTATTAATTATATATTTATTAATACTTACTTTACATAACTTACTTTACATAAGTAATATAAAATTTTTTTGAAACTTTAGTTAATATTACCAGTAGAAATAAAATCAATTGGCAACGGCCGTAGCACGCTAGTAAAGACCGGTTCCCGTCCGATCACCGAAGTCAAACAGCATCCGCCGGGATCGGTTCGTGGATGGGTGACCGCTTTTAGATTCAAGTGCGCCACCTTTACATGCAAACATGCATTAATATGTGACGGCAGGCGTCTGTCTGGGACGCCAAGCGTTCGTCTGGCCAAATCGCGGCCCTTCCTACTCCCTACATCAAAAGGAAATAGGAAATTACAACATATACATATATTATACATATACTTCGTATCATATATTCATATCATTAATTATATATATTATTAAATATATATTTATTAATACTTACTTTACATAACTTACTTTACATAAGTAATATAAAATTTTTTGAAACTTTAGTTAATATTACCAGTAGAAATAAAATCAATTGGCAACGGCCGTAGCACGCTAGTAAAGACCGGTTCCCGTCCGATCACCGAAGTCAAACAGCATCCGCCGGGATCGGTTCGTGGATGGGTGACCGCTTTTAGATTCAAGTGCGCCACCTTTACATGCAAACATGCATTAATATGTGACGGCAGGCGTCTGTCTGGGACGCCAAGCGTTCGTCTGGCCAAATCGCGGCCCTTCCTACTCCCTACATCAAAAGGAAATAGGAAATTACAACATATACATATATTATACATATACTTCGTATCATATATTCATATCATTAATTATATATATTATTAATTATATATTTATTAATACTTACTTTACATAAGTAATATAAAATTTTTTGAAACTTTAGTTAATATTACCAGTAGAAATAAAATCAATTGGCAACGGCCGTAGCACGCTAGTAAAGACCGGTTCCCGTCCGATCACCGAAGTCAAACAGCATCCGCCGGGATCGGTTCGTGGATGGGTGACCGCTTTTAGATTCAAGTGCGCCACCTTTACATGCAAACATGCATTAATATGTGACGGCAGGCGTCTGTCTGGGACGCCAAGCGTTCGTCTGGCCAAATCGCGGCCCTTCCTACCATTAATTATATATATTATTAATTATATATTTATTAATACTTACTTTACATAACTTACTTTACATAAGTAATATAAAATTTTTTGAAACTTTAGTTAATATTACCAGTAGAAATAAAATCAATTGGCAACGGCCGTAGCACGCTAGTAAAGACCGGTTGCCGTCCGATCACCGAAGTCAAACAGCATCGGCCGGGGTAGGTTCGTGGATGGGTGACCGCTTTTAGATTCAAGTGCGCCACCTTTACATGCAAACATGCATTAATATGTGACGGCAGGCGTCTGTCTGGGACGCCAAGCGTTCGTCTGGCCAAATCGCGGCCCTTCCTACTTTACATGCAAACATGCATTAATATGTGACGGCAGGCGTCTGTCTGGGACGCCAAGCGTTCGTCTGGCCAAATCGCGGCCCTTCCTACTCCCTACATCAAAAGGAAATAGGAAATTACAACATATACATATATTATACATATACTTCGTATCATATATTCATATCATTAATTATATATATTATTAATTATATATTTATTAATACTTACTTTACATAACTTACTTTACATAAGTAATATAAAATTTTTTGAAACTTTAGTTAATATTACCAGTAGAAATAAAATCAATTGGCAACGGCCGTAGCACGTTAGTAAAGACCGGTTCCCGTCCGATCACCGAAGTCAAACAGCATCCGCCGGGATCGGTTCGTGGATGGGTGACCGCTTTTAGATTCAAGTGCGCCACCTTTACATGCAAACATGCATTAATATGTGACGGCAGGCGTCTGTCTGGGACGCCAAGCGTTCGTCTGGCCAAATCGCGGCCCTTCCTACTTTACATGCAAACATGCATTAATATGTGACGGCAGGCGTCTGTCTGGGACGCCAAGCGTTCGTCTGGCCAAATCGCGGCCCTTCCTACTCCCTACATCAAAAGGAAATAGGAAATTACAACATATACATATATTATACATATACTTCGTATCATATATTCATATCATTAATTATATATATTATTAATTATATATTTATTAATACTTACTTTACATAACTTACTTTACATAAGTAATATAAAATTTTTTGAAACTTTAGTTAATATTACCAGTAGAAATAAAATCAATTGGCAACGGCCGTAGCACGTTAGTAAAGACCGGTTCCCGTCCGATCACCGAAGTCAAACAGCATCCGCCGGGATCGGTTCGTGGATGGGTGACCGCTTTTAGATTCAAGTGCGCCACCTTTACATGCAAACATGCATTAATATGTGACGGCAGGCGTCTGTCTGGGACGCCAAGCGTTCGTCTGGCCAAATCGCGGCCCTTCCTACTCCCTACATCAAAAGGAAATAGGAAATTACAACATATACATATATTATACATATACTTCGTATCATATATTCATATCATTAATTATATATACTATTAATTATATATTTATTAATACTTACTTTACATAACTTACTTTACATAAGTAATATAAAATTTTTTGAAACTTTAGTTAATATTACCAGTAGAAATAAAATCAATTGGCAACGGCCGTAGCACGCTAGTAAAGACCGGTTCCCGTCCGATCACCGAAGTCAAACAGCATCCGCCGGGATCGGTTCGTGGATGGGTGACCGCTTTTAGATTCAAGTGCGCCACCTTTACATGCAAACATGCATTAATATGTGACGGCAGGCGTCTGTCTGGGACGCCAAGCGTTCGTCTGGCCAAATCGCGGCCCTTCCTACTCCCTACATCAAAAGGAAATAGGAAATTACAACATATACATATATTATACATATACTTCGTATCATATATTCATATCATTAATTATATATATTATTAATTATATATTTATTAATACTTACTTTACATAACTTACTTTACATAAGTAATATAAAATTTTTTGAAACTTTAGTTAATATTACCAGTAGAAATAAAATCAATTGGCAACGGCCGTAGCACGTTAGTAAAGACCGGTTCCCGTCCGATCACCGAAGTCAAACAGCATCCGCCGGGATCGGTTCGTGGATGGGTGACCGCTTTTAGATTCAAGTGCGCCACCTTTACATGCAAACATGCATTAATATGTGACGGCAGGCGTCTGTCTGGGACGCCAAGCGTTCGTCTGGCCAAATCGCGGCCCTTCCTACTCCCTACATCAAAAGGAAATAGGAAATTACAACATATACATATATTATACATATACTTCGTATCATATATTCATATCATTAATTATATATATTATTAATTATATATTTATTAATACTTACTTTACATAACTTACTTTACATAAGTAATATAAAATTTTTTGAAACTTTAGTTAATATTACCAGTAGAAATAAAATCAATTGGCAACGGCCGTAGCACGCTAGTAAAGACCGGTTCCCGTCCGATCACCGAAGTCAAACAGCATCCGCCGGGATCGGTTCGTGGATGGGTGACCGCTTTTAGATTCAAGTGCGCCACCTTTACATGCAAACATGCATTAATATGTGACGGCAGGCGTCTGTCTGGGACGCCAAGCGTTCGTCTGGCCAAATCGCGGCCCTTCCTATTTTATACATATACTTCGTATCATATATTCATATCATTAATTATATATATTATTAATTATATATTTATTAATACTTACTTTACATAACTTACTTTACATAAGTAATATAAAATTTTTTGAAACTTTAGTTAATATTACCAGTAGAAATAAAATCAATTGGCAACGGCCGTAGCACGCTAGTAAAGACCGGTTCCCGTCCGATCACCGAAGTCAAACAGCATCCGCCGGGATCGGTTCGTGGATGGGTGACCGCTTTTAGATTCAAGTGCGCCACCTTTACATGCAAACATGCATTAATATGTGACGGCAGGCGTCTGTCTGGGACGCCAAGCGTTCGTCTGGCCAAATCGCGGCCCTTCCTACTCCCTACATCAAAAGGAAATAGGAAATTACAACATATACATATATTATACATATACTTCGTATCATATATTCATATCATTAATTATATATATTATTAATTATATATTTATTAATACTTACTTTACATAACTTACTTTACATAAGTAATATAAAATTTTTTGAAACTTTAGTTAATATTACCAGTAGAAATAAAATCAATTGGCAACGGCCGTAGCACGCTAGTAAAGACCGGTTCCCGTCCGATCACCGAAGTCAAACAGCATCCGCCGGGATCGGTTCGTGGATGGGTGACCGCTTTTAGATTCAAGTGCGCCACCTTTACATGCAAACATGCATTAATATGTGACGGCAGGCGTCTGTCTGGGACGCCAAGCGTTCGTCTGGCCAAATCGCGGCCCTTCCTACTCCCTACATCAAAAGGAAATAGGAAATTACAACATATACATATATTATACATATACTTCGTATCATATATTCATATCATTAATTATATATATTATTAATTATATATTTATTAATACTTACTTTACATAACTTACTTTACATAAGTAATATAAAATTTTTTGAAACTTTAGTTAATATTACCAGTAGAAATAAAATCAATTGGCAACGGCCGTAGCACGCTAGTAAAGACCGGTTCCCGTCCGATCACCGAAGTCAAACAGCATCCGCCGGGATCGGTTCGTGGATGGGTGACCGCTTTTAGATTCAAGTGCGCCACCTTTACATGCAAACATGCATTAATATGTGACGGCAGGCGTCTGTCTGGGACGCCAAGCGTTCGTCTGGCCAAATCGCGGCCCTTCCTACTCCCTACATCAAAAGGAAATAGGAAATTACAACATATACATATATTATACATATACTTCGTATCATATATTCATATCATTAATTATATATATTATTAATTATATATTTATTAATACTTACTTTACATAACTTACTTTACATAAGTAATATAAAATTTTTTGAAACTTTAGTTAATATTACCAGTAGAAATAAAATCAATTGGCAACGGCCGTAGCACGCTAGTAAAGACCGGTTCCCGTCCGATCACCGAAGTCAAACAGCATCCGCCGGGATCGGTTCGTGGATGGGTGACCGCTTTTAGATTCAAGTGCGCCACCTTTACATGCAAACATGCATTAATATGTGACGGCAGGCGTCTGTCTGGGACGCCAAGCGTTCGTCTGGCCAAATCGCGGCCCTTCCTACTCCCTACATCAAAAGGAAATAGGAAATTACAACATATACATATATTATACATATACTTCGTATCATATATTCATATCATTAATTATATATATTATTAATTATATATTTATTAATACTTACTTTACATAACTTACTTTACATAAGTAATATAAAATTTTTTGAAACTTTAGTTAATATTACCAGTAGAAATAAAATCAATTGGCAACGGCCGTAGCACGCTAGTAAAGACCGGTTCCCGTCCGATCACCGAAGTCAAACAGCATCCGCCGGGATCGGTTCGTGGATGGGTGACCGCTTTTAGATTCAAGTGCGCCACCTTTACATGCAAACATGCATTAATATGTGACGGCAGGCGTCTGTCTGGGACGCCAAGCGTTCGTCTGGCCAAATCGCGGCCCTTCCTACTTATAATACAATCGCGGCCCTTCCTACTCCCTACATCAAAAGGAAATAGGAAATTCGGTTCGTGAATGGGTGACCGCTTTTAGATTCAAGTGCGCCACCTTTACATGCAAACATGCATTAATATGTGACGGCAGTCGTCTGTCTGGGACGCCAAGCGTTCGTCTGGCCAAATCGCGGCCCTTCCTACTTTACATGCAAACATGCATTAATATGTGACGGCAGGCGTCTGTCTGGGACGCCAAGCGTTCGTCTGGCCAAATCGCGGCCCTTCCTACTCCCTACATCAAAAGGAAATAGGAAATTACAACATATACATATATTATACATATACTTCGTATCATATATTCATATCATTAATTATATATATTATTAATTATATATTTATTAATACTTACTTTACATAACTTACTTTACATAAGTAATATAAAATTTTTTGAAACTTTAGTTAATATTACCAGTAGAAATAAAATCAATTGGCAACGGCCGTAGCACGCTAGTAAAGACCGGTTCCCGTCCGATCACCGAAGTCAAACAGCATCCGCCGGGATCGGTTCGTGGATGGGTGACCGCTTTTAGATTCAAGTGCGCCACCTTTACATGCAAACATGCATTAATATGTGACGGCAGGCGTCTGTCTGGGACGCCAAGCGTTCGTCTGGCCAAATCGCGGCCCTTCCTACATGCCCTTCTTACATGCAAACATGCATTAATATGTGACGGCAGGCGTCTGTCTGGGACGCCAAGCGTTCGTCTGGCCAAATCGCGGCCCTTCCTACTTCCTACTTCCTACTACTAATTATATATATTATTAATTATATATTTATTAATACTTACTTTACATAACTTACTTTACATAAGTAATATAAAATTTTTTTGAAACTTTAGTTAATATTACCAGTAGAAATAAAATCAATTGGCAACGGCCGTAGCACGCTAGTAAAGACCGGTTCCCGTCCGATCACCGAAGTCAAACAGCATCCGCCGGGATCGGTTCGTGGATGGGTGACCGCTTTTAGATTCAAGTGCGCCACCTTTACATGCAAACATGCATTAATATTTGACGGCAGGCGTCTGTCTGGGACGCCAAGCGTTCGTCTGGCCAAATCGCGGCCCTTCCTACATGCCCTTCTTACATGCAAACATGCATTAATATGTGACGGCAGGCGTCTGTCTGGGACGCCAAGCGTTCGTCTGGCCAAATCGCGGCCCTTCCTACTTCCTACTTCCTACTACTAATTATATATATTATTAATTATATATTTATTAATACTTACTTTACATAACTTACTTTACATAAGTAATATAAAATTTTTTTGAAACTTTAGTTAATATTACCAGTAGAAATAAAATCAATTGGCAACGGCCGTAGCACGCTAGTAAAGACCGGTTCCCGTCCGATCACCGAAGTCAAACAGCATCCGCCGGGATCGGTTCGTGGATGGGTGACCGCTTTTAGATTCAAGTGCGCCACCTTTACATGCAAACATGCATTAATATGTGACGGCAGGCGTCTGTCTGGGACGCCAAGCGTTCGTCTGGCCAAATCGCGGCCCTTCCTACATGCCCTTCTTACATGCAAACATGCATTAATATGTGACGGCAGGCGTCTGTCTGGGACGCCAAGCGTTCGTCTGGCCAAATCGCGGCCCTTCCTACTTCCTACTTCCTACTACTAATTATATATATTATTAATTATATATTTATTAATACTTACTTTACATAACTTACTTTACATAAGTAATATAAAATTTTTTGAAACTTTAGTTAATATTACCAGTAGAAATAAAATCAATTGGCAACGGCCGTAGCACGCTAGTAAAGACCGGTTCCCGTCCGATCACCGAAGTCAAACAGCATCCGCCGGGATCGGTTCGTGGATGGGTGACCGCTTTTAGATTCAAGTGCGCCACCTTTACATGCAAACATGCATTAATATGTGACGGCAGGCGTCTGTCTGGGTCGCCAAGCGTTCGTCTGGCCAAATCGCGGCCCTTCCTACTTATAATACAATCGCGGCCCTTCCTACTCCCTACATCAAAAGGAAATAGGAAATTCGGTTCGTGAATGGGTGACCGCTTTTAGATTCAAGTGCGCCACCTTTACATGCAAACATGCATTAATATGTGACGGCAGGCGTCTGTCTGGGACGCCAAGCGTTCGTCTGGCCAAATCGCGGCCCTTCCTACATGCCCTTCTTACATGCAAACATGCATTAATATGTGACGGCAGGCGTCTGTCTGGGACGCCAAGCGTTCGTCTGGCCAAATCGCGGCCCTTCCTACTTCCTACTTCCTACTACTAATTATATATATTATTAATTATATATTTATTAATACTTACTTTACATAACTTACTTTACATAAGTAATATAAAATTTTTTTGAAACTTTAGTTAATATTACCAGTAGAAATAAAATCAATTGGCAACGGCCGTAGCACGCTAGTAAAGACCGGTTCCCGTCCGATCACCGAAGTCAAACAGCATCCGCCGGGATCGGTTCGTGGATGGGTGACCGCTTTTAGATTCAAGTGCGCCACCTTTACATGCAAACATGCATTAATATTTGACGGCAGGCGTCTGTCTGGGACGCCAAGCGTTCGTCTGGCCAAATCGCGGCCCTTCCTACATGCCCTTCTTACATGCAAACATGCATTAATATGTGACGGCAGGCGTCTGTCTGGGACGCCAAGCGTTCGTCTGGCCAAATCGCGGCCCTTCCTACTTCCTACTTCCTACTACTAATTATATATATTATTAATTATATATTTATTAATACTTACTTTACATAACTTACTTTACATAAGTAATATAAAATTTTTTTGAAACTTTAGTTAATATTACCAGTAGAAATAAAATCAATTGGCAACGGCCGTAGCACGCTAGTAAAGACCGGTTCCCGTCCGATCACCGAAGTCAAACAGCATCCGCCGGGATCGGTTCGTGGATGGGTGACCGCTTTTAGATTCAAGTGCGCCACCTTTACATGCAAACATGCATTAATATGTGACGGCAGGCGTCTGTCTGGGACGCCAAGCGTTCGTCTGGCCAAATCGCGGCCCTTCCTACATGCCCTTCTTAAATGCAAACATGCATTAATATGTGACGGCAGGCGTCTGTCTGGGACGCCAAGCGTTCGTCTGGCCAAATCGCGGCCCTTCCTACTTCCTACTTCCTACTACTAATTATATATATTATTAATTATATATTTATTAATACTTACTTTACATAACTTACTTTACATAAGTAATATAAAATTTTTTTGAAACTTTAGTTAATATTACCAGTAGAAATAAAATCAATTGGCAACGGCCGTAGCACGCTAGTAAAGACCGGTTCCCGTCCGATCACCGAAGTCAAACAGCATCCGCCGGGATCGGTTCGTGGATGGGTGACCGCTTTTAGATTCAAGTGCGCCACCTTTACATGCAAACATGCATTAATATTTGACGGCAGGCGTCTGTCTGGGACGCCAAGCGTTCGTCTGGCCAAATCGCGGCCCTTCCTACTCCCTACATCAAAAGGAAATAGGAAATTACAACATATACATATATTATACATATACTTCGTATCATATATTCATATCATTAATTATATATATTATTAATTATATATTTATTAATACTTACTTTACATAACTTACTTTACATAAGTAATATAAAATTTTTTGAAACTTTAGTTAATATTACCAGTAGAAATAAAATCAATTGGCAACGGCCGTAGCACGCTAGTAAAGACCGGTTCCCGTCCGATCACCGAAGTCAAACAGCATCCGCCGGGATCGGTTCGTGGATGGGTGACCGCTTTTAGATTCAAGTGCGCCACCTTTACATGCAAACATGCATTAATATGTGACGGCAGGCGTCTGTCTGGGACGCCAAGCGTTCGTCTGGCCAAATCGCGGCCCTTCCTACTCCCTACATCAAAAGGAAATAGGAAATTACAACATATACATATATTATACATATACTTCGTATCATATATTCATATCATTAATTATATATATTATTAATTATATATTTATTAATACTTACTTTACATAACTTACTTTACATAAGTAATATAAAATTTTTTGAAACTTTAGTTAATATTACCAGTAGAAATAAAATCAATTGGCAACGGCCGTAGCACGCTAGTAAAGACCGGTTCCCGTCCGATCACCGAAGTCAAACAGCATCCGCCGGGATCGGTTCGTGGATGGGTGACCGCTTTTAGATTCAAGTGCGCCACCTTTACATGCAAACATGCATTAATATGTGACGGCAGGCGTCTGTCTGGGACGCCAAGCGTTCGTCTGGCCAAATCGCGGCCCTTCCTACTTCCTACTTCCTACTACTAATTATATATATTATTAATTATATATTTATTAATACTTACTTTACATAACTTACTTTACATAAGTAATATAAAATTTTTTTGAAACTTTAGTTAATATTACCAGTAGAAATAAAATCAATTGGCAACGGCCGTAGCACGCTAGTAAAGACCGGTTCCCGTCCGATCACCGAAGTCAAACAGCATCCGCCGGGATCGGTTCGTGGATGGGTGACCGCTTTTAGATTCAAGTGCGCCACCTTTACATGCAAACATGCATTAATATGTGACGGCAGGCGTCTGTCTGGGACGCCAAGCGTTCGTCTGGCCAAATCGCGGCCCTTCCTACATATATTCCTACATACATATATTATACATATATTTCATATCATATATTCATATCATTAATTATATATATTATTAATTATATATTAATTAATACTTACTTTACATAACTTACTTTACATAAGTAATATAAAATTTTTTGAAACTTTAGTTAATATTACCAGTAGAAATAAAATCAATTGGCAACGGCCGTAGCACGCTAGTAAAGACCGGTTCCCGTCCGATCACCGAAGTCAAACAGCATCCGCCGGGATCGGTTCGTGGATGGGTGACCGCTTTTAGATTCAAGTGCGCCACCTTTACATGCAAACATGCATTAATATGTGACGGCAGGCGTCTGTCTGGGACGCCAAGCGTTCGTCTGGCCAAATCGCGGCCCTTCCTACTCCCTACATCAAAAGGAAATAGGAAATTACAACATATACATATATTATACATATACTTCGTATCATATATTCATATCATTAATTATATATATTATTAATTATATATTTATTAATACTTACTTTACATAACTTACTTTACATAAGTAATATAAAATTTTTTGAAACTTTAGTTAATATTACCAGTAGAAATAAAATCAATTGGCAACGGCCGTAGCACGCTAGTAAAGACCGGTTCCCGTCCGATCACCGAAGTCAAACAGCATCCGCCGGGATCGGTTCGTGGATGGGTGACCGCTTTTAGATTCAAGTGCGCCACCTTTACATGCAAACATGCATTAATATGTGACGGCAGGCGTCTGTCTGGGACGCCAAGCGTTCGTCTGGCCAAATCGCGGCCCTTCCTACTCCCTACATCAAAAGGAAATAGGAAATTACAACATATACATATATTATACATATACTTCGTATCATATATTCATATCATTAATTATATATATTATTAATTATATATTTATTAATACTTACTTTACATAACTTACTTTACATAAGTAATATAAAATTTTTTGAAACTTTAGTTAATATTACCAGTAGAAATAAAATCAATTGGCAACGGCCGTAGCACGTTAGTAAAGACCGGTTCCCGTCCGATCACCGAAGTCAAACAGCATCCGCCGGGATCGGTTCGTGGATGGGTGACCGCTTTTAGATTCAAGTGCGCCACCTTTACATGCAAACATGCATTAATATGTGACGGCAGGCGTCTGTCTGGGACGCCAAGCGTTCGTCTGGCCAAATCGCGGCCCTTCCTACTTATAATACAATCGCGGCCCTTCCTACTCCCTACATCAAAAGGAAATAGGAAATTCGGTTCGTGAATGGGTGACCGCTTTTAGATTCAAGTGCGCCACCTTTACATGCAAACATGCATTAATATGTGACGGCAGTCGTCTGTCTGGGACGCCAAGCGTTCGTCTGGCCAAATCGCGGCCCTTCCTACTTTACATGCAAACATGCATTAATATGTGACGGCAGGCGTCTGTCTGGGACGCCAAGCGTTCGTCTGGCCAAATCGCGGCCCTTCCTACTCCCTACATCAAAAGGAAATAGGAAATTACAACATATACATATATTATACATATACTTCGTATCATATATTCATATCATTAATTATATATATTATTAATTATATATTTATTAATACTTACTTTACATAACTTACTTTACATAAGTAATATAAAATTTTTTGAAACTTTAGTTAATATTACCAGTAGAAATAAAATCAATTGGCAACGGCCGTAGCACGCTAGTAAAGACCGGTTCCCGTCCGATCACCGAAGTCAAACAGCATCCGCCGGGATCGGTTCGTGGATGGGTGACCGCTTTTAGATTCAAGTGCGCCACCTTTACATGCAAACATGCATTAATATTTGACGGCAGGCGTCTGTCTGGGACGCCAAGCGTTCGTCTGGCCAAATCGCGGCCCTTCCTACTCCCTACATCAAAAGGAAATAGGAAATTACAACATATACATATATTATACATATACTTCGTATCATATATTCATATCATTAATTATATATATTATTAATTATATATTTATTAATACTTACTTTACATAACTTACTTTACATAAGTAATATAAAATTTTTTGAAACTTTAGTTAATATTACCAGTAGAAATAAAATCAATTGGCAACGGCCGTAGCACGTTAGTAAAGACCGGTTCCCGTCCGATCACCGAAGTCAAACAGCATCCGCCGGGATCGGTTCGTGGATGGGTGACCGCTTTTAGATTCAAGTGCGCCACCTTTACATGCAAACATGCATTAATATGTGACGGCAGGCGTCTGTCTGGGACGCCAAGCGTTCGTCTGGCCAAATCGCGGCCCTTCCTACTACTACTTCCTACTATATATATTATACATATACTTCGTTTCATATATTCATATCATTAATTATATATATTATTAATTATATATTTATTAATACTTACTTTACATAACTTACTTTACATAAGTAATATAAAATTTTTTGAAACTTTAGTTAATATTACCAGTAGAAATAAAATCAATTGGCAACGGCCGTAGCACGCTAGTAAAGACCGGTTCCCGTCCGATCACCGAAGTCAAACAGCATCCGCCGGGATCGGTTCGTGGATGGGTGACCGCTTTTAGATTCAAGTGCGCCACCTTTACATGCAAACATGCATTAATATGTGACGGCAGGCGTCTGTCTGGGACGCCAAGCGTTCGTCTGGCCAAATCGCGGCCCTTCCTACATGCCCTTCTTAAATGCAAACATGCATTAATATGTGACGGCAGGCGTCTGTCTGGGACGCCAAGCGTTCGTCTGGCCAAATCGCGGCCCTTCCTACTTCCTACTTCCTACTACTAATTATATATATTATTAATTATATATTTATTAATACTTACTTTACATAACTTACTTTACATAAGTAATATAAAATTTTTTTGAAACTTTAGTTAATATTACCAGTAGAAATAAAATCAATTGGCAACGGCCGTAGCACGCTAGTAAAGACCGGTTCCCGTCCGATCACCGAAGTCAAACAGCATCCGCCGGGATCGGTTCGTGGATGGGTGACCGCTTTTAGATTCAAGTGCGCCACCTTTACATGCAAACATGCATTAATATTTGACGGCAGGCGTCTGTCTGGGACGCCAAGCGTTCGTCTGGCCAAATCGCGGCCCTTCCTACTCCCTACATCAAAAGGAAATAGGAAATTACAACATATACATATATTATACATATACTTCGTATCATATATTCATATCATTAATTATATATATTATTAATTATATATTTATTAATACTTACTTTACATAACTTACTTTACATAAGTAATATAAAATTTTTTGAAACTTTAGTTAATATTACCAGTAGAAATAAAATCAATTGGCAACGGCCGTAGCACGCTAGTAAAGACCGGTTCCCGTCCGATCACCGAAGTCAAACAGCATCCGCCGGGATCGGTTCGTGGATGGGTGACCGCTTTTAGATTCAAGTGCGCCACCTTTACATGCAAACATGCATTAATATGTGACGGCAGGCGTCTGTCTGGGACGCCAAGCGTTCGTCTGGCCAAATCGCGGCCCTTCCTACTCCCTACATCAAAAGGAAATAGGAAATTACAACATATACATATATTATACATATACTTCGTATCATATATTCATATCATTAATTATATATATTATTAATTATATATTTATTAATACTTACTTTACATAACTTACTTTACATAAGTAATATAAAATTTTTTGAAACTTTAGTTAATATTACCAGTAGAAATAAAATCAATTGGCAACGGCCGTAGCACGCTAGTAAAGACCGGTTCCCGTCCGATCACCGAAGTCAAACAGCATCCGCCGGGATCGGTTCGTGGATGGGTGACCGCTTTTAGATTCAAGTGCGCCACCTTTACATGCAAACATGCATTAATATGTGACGGCAGGCGTCTGTCTGGGACGCCAAGCGTTCGTCTGGCCAAATCGCGGCCCTTCCTACTCCCTACATCAAAAGGAAATAGGAAATTACAACATATACATATATTATACATATACTTCGTATCATATATTCATATCATTAATTATATATATTATTAATTATATATTTATTAATACTTACTTTACATAACTTACTTTACATAAGTAATATAAAATTTTTTGAAACTTTAGTTAATATTACCAGTAGAAATAAAATCAATTGGCAACGGCCGTAGCACGCTAGTAAAGACCGGTTCCCGTCCGATCACCGAAGTCAAACAGCATCCGCCGGGATCGGTTCGTGGATGGGTGACCGCTTTTAGATTCAAGTGCGCCACCTTTACATGCAAACATGCATTAATATGTGACGGCAGGCGTCTGTCTGGGACGCCAAGCGTTCGTCTGGCCAAATCGCGGCCCTTCCTACTTCCTACTTCCTACTACTAATTATATATATTATTAATTATATATTTATTAATACTTACTTTACATAACTTACTTTACATAAGTAATATAAAATTTTTTTGAAACTTTAGTTAATATTACCAGTAGAAATAAAATCAATTGGCAACGGCCGTAGCACGCTAGTAAAGACCGGTTCCCGTCCGATCACCGAAGTCAAACAGCATCCGCCGGGATCGGTTCGTGGATGGGTGACCGCTTTTAGATTCAAGTGCGCCACCTTTACATGCAAACATGCATTAATATGTGACGGCAGGCGTCTGTCTGGGACGCCAAGCGTTCGTCTAGCCAAATCGCGGCCCTTCCTACATATATTCCTACATACATATATTATACATATATTTCATATCATATATTCATATCATTAATTATATATATTATTAATTATATATTAATTAATACTTACTTTACATAACTTACTTTACATAAGTAATATAAAATTTTTTGAAACTTTAGTTAATATTACCAGTAGAAATAAAATCAATTGGCAACGGCCGTAGCACGCTAGTAAAGACCGGTTCCCGTCCGATCACCGAAGTCAAACAGCATCCGCCGGGATCGGTTCGTGGATGGGTGACCGCTTTTAGATTCAAGTGCGCCACCTTTACATGCAAACATGCATTAATATGTGACGGCAGGCGTCTGTCTGGGACGCCAAGCGTTCGTCTGGCCAAATCGCGGCCCTTCCTACTCCCTACATCAAAAGGAAATAGGAAATTACAACATATACATATATTATACATATACTTCGTATCATATATTCATATCATTAATTATATATATTATTAATTATATATTTATTAATACTTACTTTACATAACTTACTTTACATAAGTAATATAAAATTTTTTGAAACTTTAGTTAATATTACCAGTAGAAATAAAATCAATTGGCAACGGCCGTAGCACGCTAGTAAAGACCGGTTCCCGTCCGATCACCGAAGTCAAACAGCATCCGCCGGGATCGGTTCGTGGATGGGTGACCGCTTTTAGATTCAAGTGCGCCACCTTTACATGCAAACATGCATTAATATGTGACGGCAGGCGTCTGTCTGGGACGCCAAGCGTTCGTCTGGCCAAATCGCGGCCCTTCCTACTCCCTACATCAAAAGGAAATAGGAAATTACAACATATACATATATTATACATATACTTCGTATCATATATTCATATCATTAATTATATATATTATTAATTATATATTTATTAATACTTACTTTACATAACTTACTTTACATAAGTAATATAAAATTTTTTGAAACTTTAGTTAATATTACCAGTAGAAATAAAATCAATTGGCAACGGCCGTAGCACGTTAGTAAAGACCGGTTCCCGTCCGATCACCGAAGTCAAACAGCATCCGCCGGGATCGGTTCGTGGATGGGTGACCGCTTTTAGATTCAAGTGCGCCACCTTTACATGCAAACATGCATTAATATGTGACGGCAGGCGTCTGTCTGGGACGCCAAGCGTTCGTCTGGCCAAATCGCGGCCCTTCCTACTTATAATACAATCGCGGCCCTTCCTACTCCCTACATCAAAAGGAAATAGGAAATTCGGTTCGTGAATGGGTGACCGCTTTTAGATTCAAGTGCGCCACCTTTACATGCAAACATGCATTAATATGTGACGGCAGTCGTCTGTCTGGGACGCCAAGCGTTCGTCTGGCCAAATCGCGGCCCTTCCTACTTTACATGCAAACATGCATTAATATGTGACGGCAGGCGTCTGTCTGGGACGCCAAGCGTTCGTCTGGCCAAATCGCGGCCCTTCCTACTCCCTACATCAAAAGGAAATAGGAAATTACAACATATACATATATTATACATATACTTCGTATCATATATTCATATCATTAATTATATATATTATTAATTATATATTTATTAATACTTACTTTACATAACTTACTTTACATAAGTAATATAAAATTTTTTGAAACTTTAGTTAATATTACCAGTAGAAATAAAATCAATTGGCAACGGCCGTAGCACGCTAGTAAAGACCGGTTCCCGTCCGATCACCGAAGTCAAACAGCATCCGCCGGGATCGGTTCGTGGATGGGTGACCGCTTTTAGATTCAAGTGCGCCACCTTTACATGCAAACATGCATTAATATGTGACGGCAGGCGTCTGTCTGGGACGCCAAGCGTTCGTCTGGCCAAATCGCGGCCCTTCCTACTCCCTACATCAAAAGGAAATAGGAAATTACAACATATACATATATTATACATATACTTCGTATCATATATTCATATCATTAATTATATATATTATTAATTATATATTTATTAATACTTACTTTACATAACTTACTTTACATAAGTAATATAAAATTTTTTGAAACTTTAGTTAATATTACCAGTAGAAATAAAATCAATTGGCAACGGCCGTAGCACGCTAGTAAAGACCGGTTCCCGTCCGATCACCGAAGTCAAACAGCATCCGCCGGGATCGGTTCGTGGATGGGTGACCGCTTTTAGATTCAAGTGCGCCACCTTTACATGCAAACATGCATTAATATGTGACGGCAGGCGTCTGTCTGGGACGCCAAGCGTTCGTCTGGCCAAATCGCGGCCCTTCCTACTCCCTACATCAAAAGGAAATAGGAAATTACAACATATACATATATTATACATATACTTCGTATCATATATTCATATCATTAATTATATATATTATTAATTATATATTTATTAATACTTACTTTACATAACTTACTTTACATAAGTAATATAAAATTTTTTGAAACTTTAGTTAATATTACCAGTAGAAATAAAATCAATTGGCAACGGCCGTAGCACGTTAGTAAAGACCGGTTCCCGTCCGATCACCGAAGTCAAACAGCATCCGCCGGGATCGGTTCGTGGATGGGTGACCGCTTTTAGATTCAAGTGCGCCACCTTTACATGCAAACATGCATTAATATGTGACGGCAGGCGTCTGTCTGGGACGCCAAGCGTTCGTCTGGCCAAATCGCGGCCCTTCCTACTAGAAATAAAATCAATTGGCAACGGCCGTAGCACGCTAGTAAAGACCGGTTCCCGTCCGATCACCGAAGTCAAACAGCATCCGCCGGGATCGGTTCGTGGATGGGTGACCGCTTTTAGATTCAAGTGCGCCACCTTTACATGCAAACATGCATTAATATGTGACGGCAGGCGTCTGTCTGGGACGCCAAGCGTTCGTCTGGCCAAATCGCGGCCCTTCCTACGTCCGTAGCACGCTAGTAAAGACCGGTTCCCGTCCGATCACCGAAGTCAAACAGCATCCGCCGGGATCGGTTCGTGGATGGGTGACCGCTTTTAGATTCAAGTGCGCCACCTTTACATGCAAACATGCATTAATATGTGACGGCAGGCGTCTGTCTGGGACGCCAAGCGTTCGTCTGGCCAAATCGCGGCCCTTCCTACGTCCGTAGCACGCTAGTAAAGACCGGTTCCCGTCCGATCACCGAAGTCAAACAGCATCCGCCGGGATCGGTTCGTGGATGGGTGACCGCTTTTAGATTCAAGTGCGCCACCTTTACATGCAAACATGCATTAATATGTGACGGCAGGCGTCTGTCTGGGACGCCAAGCGTTCGTCTGGCCAAATCGCGGCCCTTCCTACTCCCTACATCAAAAGGAAATAGGAAATTACAACATATACATATATTATACATATACTTCGTATCATATATTCATATCATTAATTATATATATTATTAATTATATATTTATTAATACTTACTTTACATAACTTACTTTACATAAGTAATATAAAATTTTTTGAAACTTTAGTTAATATTACCAGTAGAAATAAAATCAATTGGCAACGGCCGTAGCACGCTAGTAAAGACCGGTTCCCGTCCGATCACCGAAGTCGTCAAACAGCATCCGCCGGGATCGGTTCGTGGATGGGTGACCGCTTTTAGATTCAAGTGCGCCACCTTTACATGCAAACATGCATTAATATGTGACGGCAGGCGTCTGTCTGGGACGCCAAGCGTTCGTCTGGCCAAATCGCGGCCCTTCCTACTCCCTACATCAAAAGGAAATAGGAAATTACAACATATACATTCGCACGCTATCGATTGCTCTGAGCACATCGGTAGTAATAGAATACATTAACCGTTATATTATACTATAATATAATATATTTACGACAAAGAAGCGAAACCAGAAGAAATGGCTGGCACAAACGACAACAACGGCAACGGCCAACGTATAGCAATGGATATATTACAGAATATCGACACATACGAAGAACTGCAGAAAACAATGGAAAACTTCATGAAGATGATGCACACCGCCTTCGACAACAAGATGAACGAACTCAAGAAAAACGAAAAACCACCACGAAAATCCAACAAACGACAGAAAACAGAATCACCGGAAATAGAGACGAGCAACATGTACGAAGCACTCCGCACGATCGACGAAGATACGAAGAAAGAAGAAACGACGCCAATGGACAGCAGCGAAGAAGAACCGACAGCCTCCACCTCCGCAGAGAAACCCGGGGTAAGTACCAACATCACAAAACACACAAACACACACAAACAGCACAAAACAAACACAAAAACAGCAAACAACACAATCCAATTACCCAAAATGCCTTCTATCTCCCCAATTACAATCACTGACCCAACACAATGGTATCGAGTCCGAGATCTAATGAAAACACACAACATTCAATACACACAAAGCAGGTCCGTCCCGGCCGGAGTCCAAATCACTCCAACAACAGAACAAGACTATCGCAATCTCAACCGAATTCTCAACGAAAAAGCCATTCAATCTTTCACATACCAACTCCGTAGCGAGAAAAAATTAAAAATCGTCATCAGAGGCGTACCCCAATTCCTAACCGACGAAGACATCAAAGCCGATCTAGATTCTAGGAACTATCCGATCGCAAAAATCACTAGGATGAACGGTAAAGACCGCCTTCCAGCCCCCCTTATTTTAATAGAAATAGACAAAGAATATAAGTCAATTTTCGACATCCACACAGTTTGCGGATTAGAAGTAAAAGTAGAGTCCCTCAGACTTAGAACAGACATCGTACAGTGTCACAGATGTCAGAAATTCGGTCATCAACAGCGTACTTGCAACGTGAATTTCGCGTGCATGAAGTGCGGAGAGTCACACTCGACGCATGAATGCACAAAGCCGTCAACCACCCCCCCTAAATGCGCAAACTGTGGCGGAGCTCACCTCTCGTTCAGCTTATCATGCAAAAAGAATCCAAATAACCCAATAAACACACCAATACAAACACGCAAACTCATAGAAGCACCACTACCAAAACACAACGCGTGGACTCAAAGACAACAGACAAATAACATCACCGCAACCACACCCACACACACAACCCGGGAAAATACACCAAAACCAACACTTAACTCACACGAAAAAGCTGACGACGCAATTGCACTCATGATTGGGAAACTATTCCTAACATTTAGCTCGACAAACCCTACACTCCAACAAACACAAAGCTTTTTCGAACAAACAAACGAACTTACAAAACTTTTCCACGCACGCAGACAATGAATCACAAACACAACATTAAAATAGCCTATTGGAATGCACAAAGTATAACACACAAAAAACATGAATTACACGTATTTTTAGACGAACACCAAATAGACGTAATGCTGCTAAATGAAACACATCTAAAACCAAGTCACTCATTAAAAATACAAAAATACAAAACATACAGACACGATAGGCCGGTACAAAAAGGCGGCGGAACCGCTATACTCGTACACGAAACAATAAAACACAGCGAACTTGAATACAAAACACTCGATAAAATCGAAAACACAGGCATACAAATAAACACAAAAAGGGGACCGATAAACCTTTACGCAAGTTATCTTCCCTCCGGATTAGACATAGTAGAATCAGACATACAAACGATCTTCAATCAAAACACACCTACAATATTTGCGGGAGATTTTAACGCGAAACACCAAAACTGGAACTCGAAAGTAGCAAATAAAAACGGTAAAAAACTAAAGAAAATAGCACAAGACAACAACCTCAATGTAATCGGGCCGGTAGAACCCACACACATACACATACCAACGGGCACTACTGACGTTTTAGACATAGCAATACTTAAAAACATAACCACAACACATACAATAGAAACTATAAACGACCTCTCCTCAGATCATTTTCCAGTGATATTAACGCTTGACATGGACACAACTAGAACGAAAAAAACATTTAATAAGACAGACTGGGAAAAATTCAAAGAATCCCTAGTACTCAGAACAGTAAAAATTCACAACGCGAAAGACATCGATCAAGCAGTGATCACACTGGAAAATGACATAAAAAATGCAATAGCACAAACGACAAAAACTAAAACCATCGACACAAAACTTAACATCCCGACTGAACTAAAAATAAAATTACGACTCAAAAAAAACATACTTAAAGAATATAAAAGAACACTAAATCCGGTAATAAAAACAAAACTAAACGCGATAACAAATGAAATAAAATCTGACATGATCGAACACTATAATAAAAACTGGAATAACAAAATTGAATCCCTTAACACGCAAGATCAAACACTCTGGCAGATGACAAAAGCCCTAACAAACAAAAAAAACAAAATTCCACCGCTAAAAACAGCAAACGGACCGGCAATAACTGATAAAGAAAAAGCAGACGAATTCGCGAACGCGTTAAAGAAACAATTCGAAACGAACCCAACAATACCGAAGCATAACACATTCACAAACCAAATTGAACGGCAACGAAATACAAAAATCGATATAACAGATGGAGAAATCGACGCCACAAATACCGACGAAGTGGAAAAAATAATTAAAAACCTTAAAAACCGAAAAGCTCCGGGAGCGGATGGGATAACTAACATTGCAATAAAAAACCTACCAAAAACCGGTATACAAATTATAACCGACATAATAAATGGAATAATAAAATACGGACACTATCCCGCGATTTGGAAACACGCGCAGATAATAATGATCCACAAACCTGGAAAAACAACAAAAACAACCGCAGATTACCGGCCAATAAGCTTACTTCCGTCAATAAGTAAACTGGCAGAACGCGTAATACAGACAAGACTTGAAAACGAAGTCGAAAACAAAAACATAATCCCAAATTTTCAATACGGTTTCCGGAAAAATCACTCTACCACACAACAGGCACTAAGACTAACAGAACACATAACCGAAAAAATGAACATATCGACATCAACGGGCGCAATCTTTCTCGACATTGAAAAGGCCTTCGACCGGGTTTGGCACGCCGGCCTCATACACAAAATGAAACGTCACAAAATATCAAACACATTAATAAAAATAACCGACAATTACCTAAAGAACCGTACATTTAATGTCACAATCGGAAACGAAAAATCGACAATCGAACACATAGCAGCAGGAGTACCACAAGGATCCGTTCTCGGACCGCTCCTGTATAACATATACACTTCGGATATTCCCACAATAGAAAAATGTAATATCGCACAATACGCAGACGACACCGCTATATACATAAGTAGCAGACGAACATCGTACATACACAAGCAGTTACAAACCAATCTAGCCCTCCTAAAGGACTGGTACGACAAATGGAAAATTAAAATTAACCCACTAAAAACCGCGGCAATTTACTTCCAACACAGAAAACGACACAAAAGGCCGGACGAAGTCAAACTCGAAGGCCACACAATACACTGGCAGGAAAAAGTTAAATACCTCGGGGTCACAATGGACTCACAACTAACATACACGGCACATATTAAAGAATTAAAACGAAAAATAGGGTTCACAACACACGCACTGTACCCGATACTAAACGGCAAAAGCAAACTAACACTGGAAAATAAAATATTAATAATAAAAACGATAATACTCGCGGGCGCAACATATGCCGGAGAAATATGGCATCAAGCCAGCGAAAAGCAAAGACAATCGGTACAAGGGAAAATAAACAAGGTAATAAGACTCGCGATAAATGCACCGCGATACATGACAAACGCGCAGATACATAAAGAGACGAAACTCGAAACACTGGAAACAATAATATGCAAACGAACACTAAAAACAATAGAAACAATACAGTCACACGAAAACCCCACAATAAGAAAAATAATAAATCCAAAACGGAGACTAATTAAAAAAGACGGACTTAAGCAAATTAAAAGACGCGCAGAGGATAACGATATCCAAATAGCCGCGAAAAAAATCAAAAATTAACAGATAAACAGAGGTCAACACAAACACACAAAAATGTAGCAAAACACACAGCATTCCATATAGGATAAACAAACGTAACACACAAACACACAACTACACATAATAACACAAAACATACACAACCCCGGGTAATGAAATTGGAGTGGAAATGGGGGCAACCCCGACCACCGAACAAAATCAAGAGGACTCATACCGTAGCACGCTAGTAAAGACCGGTTCCCGTCCGATCACCGAAGTCAAACAGCATCCGCCGGGATCGGTTCGTGGATGGGTGACCGCTTTTAGATTCAAGTGCGCCACCTTTACATGCAAACATGCATTAATATTTGACGGCAGGCGTCTGTCTGGGACGCCAAGCGTTCGTCTGGCCAAATCGCGGCCCTTCCTACTCCCTACATCAAAAGGAAATAGGAAATTACAACATATACATATATTATACATATACTTCGTATCATATATTCATATCATTAATTATATATATTATTAATTATATATTTATTAATACTTACTTTACATAACTTACTTTACATAAGTAATATAAAATTTTTTGAAACTTTAGTTAATATTACCAGTAGAAATAAAATCAATTGGCAACGGCCGTAGCACGTTAGTAAAGACCGGTTCCCGTCCGATCACCGAAGTCAAACAGCATCCGCCGGGATCGGTTCGTGGATGGGTGACCGCTTTTAGATTCAAGTGCGCCACCTTTACATGCAAACATGCATTAATATGTGACGGCAGGCGTCTGTCTGGGACGCCAAGCGTTCGTCTGGCCAAATCGCGGCCCTTCCTACTACTACTTCCTACTATATATATTATACATATACTTCGTTTCATATATTCATATCATTAATTATATATATTATTAATTATATATTTATTAATACTTACTTTACATAACTTACTTTACATAAGTAATATAAAATTTTTTGAAACTTTAGTTAATATTACCAGTAGAAATAAAATCAATTGGCAACGGCCGTAGCACGCTAGTAAAGACCGGTTCCCGTCCGATCACCGAAGTCAAACAGCATCCGCCGGGATCGGTTCGTGGATGGGTGACCGCTTTTAGATTCAAGTGCGCCACCTTTACATGCAAACATGCATTAATATGTGACGGCAGGCGTCTGTCTGGGACGCCAAGCGTTCGTCTGGCCAAATCGCGGCCCTTCCTACGGCCATGCCATCGGTTTGTGGATGGGTGACCGCTTTTAGATTCAAGTGCGCCACCTTTGCATGCAAACATACATTAATATGTGACCCCTAGCGTCTGTCTGGCCAAATCGCGGCCCTTCCTACGGCCATGCCATCGGTTCGTGGATGGGTGACCGCTTTTAGATTCAAGAGCGCCACCTTTGCATGCAAACATACATTAATATGTGACGCCTAGCGTCTGTCTGGCCAAATCGCGGCCCTTCCTACTACTACTTCCTACTATATATATTATACATATACTTCGTATCATATATTCATATCATTAATTATATATATTATTAATTATATATTTATTAATACTTACTTTACATAAGTAATATAAAATTTTTTGAAACTTTAGTTAATATTACCAGTAGAAATAAAATCAATTGGCAACGGCCGTAGCACGCTAGTAAAGACCGGTTCCCGTCCGATCACCGAAGTCAAACAGCATCCGCCGGGATCGGTTCGTGGATGGGTAACCGCTTTTAGATTCAAGTGCGCCACCTTTACATGCAAACATGCATTAATATTTGACGGCAGGCGTCTGTCTGGGACGCCAAGCGTTCGTCTGGCCAAATCGCGGCCCTTCCTACTCCCTACATCAAAAGGAAATAGGAAATTACAACATATACATATATTATACATATACTTCGTATCATATATTCATATCATTAATTATATATATTATTAATTATATATTTATTAATACTTACTTTACATAACTTACTTTACATAAGTAATATAAAATTTTTTGAAACTTTAGTTAATATTACCAGTAGAAATAAAATCAATTGGCAACGGCCGTAGCACGCTAGTAAAGACCGGTTCCCGTCCGATCACCGAAGTCAAACAGCATCCGCCGGGATCGGTTCGTGGATGGGTGACCGCTTTTAGATTCAAGTGCGCCACCTTTACATGCAAACATGCATTAATATTTGACGGCAGGCGTCTGTCTGGGACGCCAAGCGTTCGTCTGGCCAAATCGCGGCCCTTCCTACTACATGCAAACATGCATTAATATGTGACGGCAGGCGTCTGTCTGGGACGCCAAGCGTTCGTCTGGCCAAATCGCGGCCCTTCCTACTCCCTACATCAAAAGGAAATAGGAAATTACAACATATACATATATTATACATATACTTCGTATCATATATTCATATCATTAATTATATATATTATTAATTATATATTTATTAATACTTACTTTACATAACTTACTTTACATAAGTAATATAAAATTTTTTGAAACTTTAGTTAATATTACCAGTAGAAATAAAATCAATTGGCAACGGCCGTAGCACGCTAGTAAAGACCGGTTCCCGTCCGATCACCGAAGTCAAACAGCATCCGCCGGGATCGGTTCGTGGATGGGTGACCGCTTTTAGATTCAAGTGCGCCACCTTTACATGCAAACATGCATTAATATGTGACGGCAGGCGTCTGTCTGGGACGCCAAGCGTTCGTCTGGCCAAATCGCGGCCCTTCCTACTCCCTACATCAAAAGGAAATAGGAAATTACAACATATACATATATTATACATATACTTCGTATCATATATTCATATCATTAATTATATATATTATTAATTATATATTTATTAATACTTACTTTACATAACTTACTTTACATAAGTAATATAAAATTTTTTGAAACTTTAGTTAATATTACCAGTAGAAATAAAATCAATTGGCAACGGCCGTAGCACGTTAGTAAAGACCGGTTCCCGTCCGATCACCGAAGTCAAACAGCATCCGCCGGGATCGGTTCGTGGATGGGTGACCGCTTTTAGATTCAAGTGCGCCACCTTTACATGCAAACATGCATTAATATGTGACGGCAGGCGTCTGTCTGGGACGCCAAGCGTTCGTCTGGCCAAATCGCGGCCCTTCCTACTTATAATACAATCGCGGCCCTTCCTACTCCCTACATCAAAAGGAAATAGGAAATTCGGTTCGTGAATGGGTGACCGCTTTTAGATTCAAGTGCGCCACCTTTACATGCAAACATGCATTAATATGTGACGGCAGTCGTCTGTCTGGGACGCCAAGCGTTCGTCTGGCCAAATCGCGGCCCTTCCTACTTTACATGCAAACATGCATTAATATGTGACGGCAGGCGTCTGTCTGGGACGCCAAGCGTTCGTCTGGCCAAATCGCGGCCCTTCCTACTCCCTACATCAAAAGGAAATAGGAAATTACAACATATACATATATTATACATATACTTCGTATCATATATTCATATCATTAATTATATATATTATTAATTATATATTTATTAATACTTACTTTACATAACTTACTTTACATAAGTAATATAAAATTTTTTGAAACTTTAGTTAATATTACCAGTAGAAATAAAATCAATTGGCAACGGCCGTAGCACGCTAGTAAAGACCGGTTCCCGTCCGATCACCGAAGTCAAACAGCATCCGCCGGGATCGGTTCGTGGATGGGTGACCGCTTTTAGATTCAAGTGCGCCACCTTTACATGCAAACATGCATTAATATTTGACGGCAGGCGTCTGTCTGGGACGCCAAGCGTTCGTCTGGCCAAATCGCGGCCCTTCCTACTCCCTACATCAAAAGGAAATAGGAAATTACAACATATACATATATTATACATATACTTCGTATCATATATTCATATCATTAATTATATATATTATTAATTATATATTTATTAATACTTACTTTACATAACTTACTTTACATAAGTAATATAAAATTTTTTGAAACTTTAGTTAATATTACCAGTAGAAATAAAATCAATTGGCAACGGCCGTAGCACGTTAGTAAAGACCGGTTCCCGTCCGATCACCGAAGTCAAACAGCATCCGCCGGGATCGGTTCGTGGATGGGTGACCGCTTTTAGATTCAAGTGCGCCACCTTTACATGCAAACATGCATTAATATGTGACGGCAGGCGTCTGTCTGGGACGCCAAGCGTTCGTCTGGCCAAATCGCGGCCCTTCCTACTACTACTTCCTACTATATATATTATACATATACTTCGTTTCATATATTCATATCATTAATTATATATATTATTAATTATATATTTATTAATACTTACTTTACATAACTTACTTTACATAAGTAATATAAAATTTTTTGAAACTTTAGTTAATATTACCAGTAGAAATAAAATCAATTGGCAACGGCCGTAGCACGCTAGTAAAGACCGGTTCCCGTCCGATCACCGAAGTCAAACAGCATCCGCCGGGATCGGTTCGTGGATGGGTGACCGCTTTTAGATTCAAGTGCGCCACCTTTACATGCAAACATGCATTAATATGTGACGGCAGGCGTCTGTCTGGGACGCCAAGCGTTCGTCTGGCCAAATCGCGGCCCTTCCTACGGCCATGCCATCGGTTTGTGGATGGGTGACCGCTTTTAGATTCAAGTGCGCCACCTTTGCATGCAAACATACATTAATATGTGACCCCTAGCGTCTGTCTGGCCAAATCGCGGCCCTTCCTACGGCCATGCCATCGGTTCGTGGATGGGTGACCGCTTTTAGATTCAAGAGCGCCACCTTTGCATGCAAACATACATTAATATGTGACGCCTAGCGTCTGTCTGGCCAAATCGCGGCCCTTCCTACTACTACTTCCTACTATATATATTATACATATACTTCGTATCATATATTCATATCATTAATTATATATATTATTAATTATATATTTATTAATACTTACTTTACATAAGTAATATAAAATTTTTTGAAACTTTAGTTAATATTACCAGTAGAAATAAAATCAATTGGCAACGGCCGTAGCACGCTAGTAAAGACCGGTTCCCGTCCGATCACCGAAGTCAAACAGCATCCGCCGGGATCGGTTCGTGGATGGGTGACCGCTTTTAGATTCAAGTGCGCCACCTTTACATGCAAACATGCATTAATATTTGACGGCAGGCGTCTGTCTGGGACGCCAAGCGTTCGTCTGGCCAAATCGCGGCCCTTCCTACTCCCTACATCAAAAGGAAATAGGAAATTACAACATATACATATATTATACATATACTTCGTATCATATATTCATATCATTAATTATATATATTATTAATTATATATTTATTAATACTTACTTTACATAACTTACTTTACATAAGTAATATAAAATTTTTTGAAACTTTAGTTAATATTACCAGTAGAAATAAAATCAATTGGCAACGGCCGTAGCACGCTAGTAAAGACCGGTTCCCGTCCGATCACCGAAGTCAAACAGCATCCGCCGGGATCGGTTCGTGGATGGGTGACCGCTTTTAGATTCAAGTGCGCCACCTTTACATGCAAACATGCATTAATATTTGACGGCAGGCGTCTGTCTGGGACGCCAAGCGTTCGTCTGGCCAAATCGCGGCCCTTCCTACTCCCTACATCAAAAGGAAATAGGAAATTACAACATATACATATATTATACATATACTTCGTATCATATATTCATATCATTAATTATATATATTATTAATTATATATTTATTAATACTTACTTTACATAACTTACTTTACATAAGTAATATAAAATTTTTTGAAACTTTAGTTAATATTACCAGTAGAAATAAAATCAATTGGCAACGGCCGTAGCACGCTAGTAAAGACCGGTTCCCGTCCGATCACCGAAGTCAAACAGCATCCGCCGGGATCGGTTCGTGGATGGGTGACCGCTTTTAGATTCAAGTGCGCCACCTTTACATGCAAACATGCATTAATATTTGACGGCAGGCGTCTGTCTGGGACGCCAAGCGTTCGTCTGGCCAAATCGCGGCCCTTCCTACTACATGCAAACATGCATTAATATGTGACGGCAGGCGTCTGTCTGGGACGCCAAGCGTTCGTCTGGCCAAATCGCGGCCCTTCCTACTCCCTACATCAAAAGGAAATAGGAAATTACAACATATACATATATTATACATATACTTCGTA
The DNA here is from genome assembly GCA_935421215.2 of Melolontha melolontha. NCBI lineage: Eukaryota > Metazoa > Arthropoda > Insecta > Coleoptera > Scarabaeidae > Melolontha > Melolontha melolontha. The sequence goes on along the minus strand of CAKXYW020000031.1, from coordinate 41,380 downwards.
TCATATATTCATATCATTAATTATATATATTATTAATTATATATTTATTAATACTTACTTTACATAACTTACTTTACATAAGTAATATAAAATTTTTTGAAACTTTAGTTAATATTACCAGTAGAAATAAAATCAATTGGCAACGGCCGTAGCACGCTAGTAAAGACCGGTTCCCGTCCGATCACCGAAGTCAAACAGCATCCGCCGGGATCGGTTCGTGGATGGGTGACCGCTTTTAGATTCAAGTGCGCCACCTTTACATGCAAACATGCATTAATATGTGACGGCAGGCGTCTGTCTGGGACGCCAAGCGTTCGTCTGGCCAAATCGCGGCCCTTCCTACTCCCTACATCAAAAGGAAATAGGAAATTACAACATATACATATATTATACATATACTTCGTATCATATATTCATATCATTAATTATATATATTATTAATTATATATTTATTAATACTTACTTTACATAACTTACTTTACATAAGTAATATAAAATTTTTTGAAACTTTAGTTAATATTACCAGTAGAAATAAAATCAATTGGCAACGGCCGTAGCACGTTAGTAAAGACCGGTTCCCGTCCGATCACCGAAGTCAAACAGCATCCGCCGGGATCGGTTCGTGGATGGGTGACCGCTTTTAGATTCAAGTGCGCCACCTTTACATGCAAACATGCATTAATATGTGACGGCAGGCGTCTGTCTGGGACGCCAAGCCTTCGTCTGGCCAAATCGCGGCCCTTCCTACTCCCTACATCAAAAGGAAATAGGAAATTACAACATATACATATATTATACATATACTTCGTATCATATATTCATATCATTAATTATATATATTATTAATTATATATTTATTAATACTTACTTTACATAACTTACTTTACATAAGTAATATAAAATTTTTTGAAACTTTAGTTAATATTACCAGTAGAAATAAAATCAATTGGCAACGGCCGTAGCACGTTAGTAAAGACCGGTTCCCGTCCGATCACCGAAGTCAAACAGCATCCGCCGGGATCGGTTCGTGGATGGGTGACCGCTTTTAGATTCAAGTGCGCCACCTTTACATGCAAACATGCATTAATATGTGACGGCAGGCGTCTGTCTGGGACGCCAAGCGTTCGTCTGGCTAAATCGCGGCCCTTCCTACTCCCTACATCAAAAGGAAATAGGAAATTACAACATATACATATATTATACATATACTTCGTATCATATATTCATATCATTAATTATATATATTATTAATTATATATTTATTAATACTTACTTTACATAACTTACTTTACATAAGTAATATAAAATTTTTTGAAACTTTAGTTAATATTACCAGTAGAAATAAAATCAATTGGCAACGGCCGTAGCACGCTAGTAAAGACCGGTTCCCGTCCGATCACCGAAGTCAAACAGCATCCGCCGGGATCGGTTCGTGGATGGGTGACCGCTTTTAGATTCAAGTGCGCCACCTTTACATGCAAACATGCATTAATATGTGACGGCAGGCGTCTGTCTGGGACGCCAAGCGTTCGTCTGGCCAAATCGCGGCCCTTCCTACTCCCTACATCAAAAGGAAATAGGAAATTACAACATATACATATATTATACATATACTTCGTATCATATATTCATATCATTAATTATATATATTATTAATTATATATTTATTAATACTTACTTTACATAACTTACTTTACATAAGTAATATAAAATTTTTTGAAACTTTAGTTAATATTACCAGTAGAAATAAAATCAATTGGCAACGGCCGTAGCACGCTAGTAAAGACCGGTTCCCGTCCGATCACCGAAGTCAAACAGCATCCGCCGGGATCGGTTCGTGGATGGGTGACCGCTTTTAGATTCAAGTGCGCCACCTTTACATGCAAACATGCATTAATATGTGACGGCAGGCGTCTGTCTGGGACGCCAAGCGTTCGTCTGGCCAAATCGCGGCCCTTCCTACTCCCTACATCAAAAGGAAATAGGAAATTACAACATATACATATATTATACATATACTTCGTATCATATATTCATATCATTAATTATATATATTATTAATTATATATTTATTAATACTTACTTTACATAACTTACTTTACATAAGTAATATAAAATTTTTTGAAACTTTAGTTAATATTACCAGTAGAAATAAAATCAATTGGCTACGGCCGTAGCACGCTAGTAAAGACCGGTTCCCGTCCGATCACCGAAGTCAAACAGCATCCGCCGGGATCGGTTCGTGGATGGGTGACCGCTTTTAGATTCAAGTGCGCCACCTGTACATGCAAACATGCATTAATATGTGACGGCAGGCGTCTGTCTGGGACGCCAAGCGTTCGTCTGGCCAAATCGCGGCCCTTCCTACTACTACTTCCTACTATATATATTATACATATACTTCGTATCATATATTCATATCATTAATTATATATATTATTAATTATATATTTATTAATACTTACTTTACATAAGTAATATAAAATTTTTTGAAACTTTAGTTAATATTACCAGTAGAAATAAAATCAATTGGCAACGGCCGTAGCACGCTAGTAAAGACCGGTTCCCGTCCGATCACCGAAGTCAAACAGCATCCGCCGGGATCGGTTCGTGGATGGGTGACCGCTTTTAGATTCAAGTGCGCCACCTTTACATGCAAACATGCATTAATATGTGACGGCAGGCGTCTGTCTGGGACGCCAAGCGTTCGTCTGGCCAAATCGCGGCCCTTCCTACTCCCTACATCAAAAGGAAATAGGAAATTACAACATATACATATATTATACATATACTTCGTATCATATATTCATATCATTAATTATATATATTATTAATTATATATTTATTAATACTTACTTTACATAACTTACTTTACCTAAGTAATATAAAATTTTTTGAAACTTTAGTTAATATTACCAGTAGAAATAAAATCAATTGGCAACGGCCGTAGCACGCTAGTAAAGACCGGTTCCCGTCCGATCACCGAAGTCAAACAGCATCCGCCGGGATCGGTTCGTGGATGGGTGACCGCTTTTAGATTCAAGTGCGCCACCTTTACATGCAAACATGCATTAATATGTGACGGCAGGCGTCTGTCTGGGACGCCAAGCGTTCGTCTGGCCAAATCGCGGCCCTTCCTACTCCCTACATCAAAAGGAAATAGGAAATTACAACATATACATATATTATACATATACTTCGTATCATATATTCATATCATTAATTATATATATTATTAATTATATATTTATTAATACTTACTTTACATAACTTACTTTACATAAGTAATATAAAATTTTTTGAAACTTTAGTTAATATTACCAGTAGAAATAAAATCAATTGGCAACGGCCGTAGCACGCTAGTAAAGACCGGTTCCCGTCCGATCACCGAAGTCAAACAGCATCCGCCGGGATCGGTTCGTGGATGGGTGACCGCTTTTAGATTCAAGTGCGCCACCTTTACATGCAAACATGCATTAATATGTGACGGCAGGCGTCTGTCTGGGACGCCAAGCGTTCGTCTGGCCAAATCGCGGCCCTTCCTACTCCCTACATCAAAAGGAAATAGGAAATTACAACATATACATATATTATACATATACTTCGTATCATATATTCATATCATTAATTATATATATTATTAATTATATATTTATTAATACTTACTTTACATAAGTAATATAAAATTTTTTGAAACTTTAGTTAATATTACCAGTAGAAATAAAATCAATTGGCAACGGCCGTAGCACGCTAGTAAAGACCGGTTCCCGTCCGATCACCGAAGTCAAACAGCATCCGCCGGGATCGGTTCGTGGATGGGTGACCGCTTTTAGATTCAAGTGCGCCACCTTTACATGCAAACATGCATTAATATGTGACGGCAGGCGTCTGTCTGGGACGCCAAGCGTTCGTCTGGCCAAATCGCGGCCCTTCCTACTCCCTACATCAAAAGGAAATAGGAAATTACAACATATACATATATTATACATATACTTCGTATCATATATTCATATCATTAATTATATATATTATTAATTATATATTTATTAATACTTACTTTACATAACTTACTTTACATAAGTAATATAAAATTTTTTGAAACTTTAGTTAATATTACCAGTAGAAATAAAATCAATTGGCAACGGCCGTAGCACGCTAGTAAAGACCGGTTCCCGTCCGATCACCGAAGTCAAACAGCATCCGCCGGGATCGGTTCGTGGATGGGTGACCGCTTTTAGATTCAAGTGCGCCACCTTTACATGCAAACATGCATTAATATGTGACGGCAGGCGTCTGTCTGGGACGCCAAGCGTTCGTCTGGCCAAATCGCGGCCCTTCCTACTCCCTACATCAAAAGGAAATAGGAAATTACAACATATACATATATTATACATATACTTCGTATCATATATTCATATCATTAATTATATATATTATTAATTATATATTTATTAATACTTACTTTACATAACTTACTTTACATAAGTAATATAAAATTTTTTGAAACTTTAGTTAATATTACCAGTAGAAATAAAATCAATTGGCAACGGCCGTAGCACGCTAGTAAAGACCGGTTCCCGTCCGATCACCGAAGTCAAACAGCATCCGCCGGGATCGGTTCGTGGATGGGTGACCGCTTTTAGATTCAAGTGCGCCACCTTTACATGCAAACATGCATTAATATGTGACGGCAGGCGTCTGTCTGGGACGCCAAGCGTTCGTCTGGCCAAATCGCGGCCCTTCCTACTCCCTACATCAAAAGGAAATAGGAAATTACAACATATACATATATTATACATATACTTCGTATCATATATTCATATCATTAATTATATATATTATTAATTATATATTTATTAATACTTACTTTACATAACTTACTTTACATAAGTAATATAAAATTTTTTGAAACTTTAGTTAATATTACCAGTAGAAATAAAATCAATTGGCAACGGCCGTAGCACGCTAGTAAAGACCGGTTCCCGTCCGATCACCGAAGTCAAACAGCATCCGCCGGGATCGGTTCGTGGATGGGTGACCGCTTTTAGATTCAAGTGCGCCACCTTTACATGCAAACATGCATTAATATGTGACGGCAGGCGTCTGTCTGGGACGCCAAGCGTTCGTCTGGCCAAATCGCGGCCCTTCCTACTCCCTACATCAAAAGGAAATAGGAAATTACAACATATACATATATTATACATATACTTCGTATAATATATTCATATCATTAATTATATATATTATTAATTATATATTTATTAATACTTACTTTACATAACTTACTTTACATAAGTAATATAAAATTTTTTGAAACTTTAGTTAATATTACCAGTAGAAATAAAATCAATTGGCAACGGCCATAGCACGCTAGTAAAGACCGGTTCCCGTCCGATCACCGAAGTCAAACAGCATCCGCCGGGATCGGTTCGTGGATGGGTGACCGCTTTTAGATTCAAGTGCGCCACCTTTACATGCAAACATGCATTAATATGTGACGGCAGGCGTCTGTCTGGGACGCCAAGCGTTCGTCTGGCCAAATCGCGGCCCTTCCTACTCCCTACATCAAAAGGAAATAGGAAATTACAACATATACATATATTATACATATACTTCGTATCATATATTCATATCATTAATTATATATATTATTAATTATATATTTATTAATACTTACTTTACATAACTTACTTTACCTAAGTAATATAAAATTTTTTGAAACTTTAGTTAATATTACCAGTAGAAATAAAATCAATTGGCAACGGCCGTAGCACGCTAGTAAAGACCGGTTCCCGTCCGATCACCGAAGTCAAACAGCATCCGCCGGGATCGGTTCGTGGATGGGTGACCGCTTTTAGATTCAAGTGCGCCACCTTTACATGCAAACATGCATTAATATGTGACGGCAGGCGTCTGTCTGGGACGCCAAGCGTTCGTCTGGCCAAATCGCGGCCCTTCCTACTCCCTACATCAAAAGGAAATAGGAAATTACAACATATACATATATTATACATATACTTCGTATCATATATTCATATCATTAATTATATATATTATTAATTATATATTTATTAATACTTACTTTACATAACTTACTTTACATAAGTAATATAAAATTTTTTGAAACTTTAGTTAATATTACCAGTAGAAATAAAATCAATTGGCAACGGCCGTAGCACGCTAGTAAAGACCGGTTCCCGTCCGATCACCGAAGTCAAACAGCATCCGCCGGGATCGGTTCGTGGATGGGTGACCGCTTTTAGATTCAAGTGCGCCACCTTTACATGCAAACATGCATTAATATGTGACGGCAGGCGTCTGTCTGGGACGCCAAGCGTTCGTCTGGCCAAATCGCGGCCCTTCCTACTCCCTACATCAAAAGGAAATAGGAAATTACAACATATACATATATTATACATATACTTCGTATCATATATTCATATCATTAATTATATATATTATTAATTATATATTTATTAATACTTACTTTACATAACTTACTTTACATAAGTAATATAAAATTTTTTGAAACTTTAGTTAATATTACCAGTAGAAATAAAATCAATTGGCAACGGCCGTAGCACGCTAGTAAAGACCGGTTCCCGTCCGATCACCGAAGTCAAACAGCATCCGCCGGGATCGGTTCGTGGATGGGTGACCGCTTTTAGATTCAAGTGCGCCACCTTTGCATGCAAACATACATTAATATGTGACGGCAGGCGTCTGTCTGGGACGCCAAGCGTTCGTCTGGCCAAATCGCGGCCCTTCCTACTCCCTACATCAAAAGGAAATAGGAAATTACAACATATACATATATTATACATATACTTCGTATCATATATTCATATCATTAATTATATATATTATTAATTATATATTTATTAATACTTACTTTACATAACTTACTTTACATAAGTAATATAAAATTTTTTGAAACTTTAGTTAATATTACCAGTAGAAATAAAATCAATTGGCAACGGCCGTAGCACGCTAGTAAAGACCGGTTCCCGTCCGATCACCGAAGTCAAACAGCATCCGCCGGGATCGGTTCGTGGATGGGTGACCGCTTTTAGATTCAAGTGCGCCACCTTTACATGCAAACATGCATTAATATTTGACGGCAGGCGTCTGTCTGGGACGCCAAGCGTTCGTCTGGCCAAATCGCGGCCCTTCCTACTCCCTACATCAAAAGGAAATAGGAAATTACAACATATACATATATTATACATATACTTCGTATCATATATTCATATCATTAATTATATATATTATTAATTATATATTTATTAGTACTTACTTTACATAACTTACTTTACATAAGTAATATAAAATTTTTTGAAACTTTAGTTAATATTACCAGTAGAAATAAAATCAATTGGCAACGGCCGTAGCACGCTAGTAAAGACCGGTTCCCGTCCGATCACCGAAGTCAAACAGCATCCGCCGGGATCGGTTCGTGGATGGGTGACCGCTTTTAGATTCAAGTGCGCCACCTTTACATGCAAACATGCATTAATATGTGACGGCAGGCGTCTGTCTGGGACGCCAAGCGTTCGTCTGGCCAAATCGCGGCCCTTCCTACTCCCTACATCAAAAGGAAATAGGAAATTACAACATATACATATATTATACATATACTTCGTATCATATATTCATATCATTAATTATATATATTATTAATTATATATTTATTAATACTTACTTTACATAACTTACTTTACATAAGTAATATAAAATTTTTTGAAACTTTAGTTAATATTACCAGTAGAAATAAAATCAATTGGCAACGGCCGTAGCACGTTAGTAAAGACCGGTTCCCGTCCGATCACCGAAGTCAAACAGCATCCGCCGGGATCGGTTCGTGGATGGGTGACCGCTTTTAGATTCAAGTGCGCCACCTTTACATGCAAACATGCATTAATATGTGACGGCAGGCGTCTGTCTGGGACGCCAAGCGTTCGTCTGGCCAAATCGCGGCCCTTCCTACTCCCTACATCAAAAGGAAATAGGAAATTACAACATATACATATATTATACATATACTTCGTATCATATATTCATATCATTAATTATATATATTATTAATTATATATTTATTAATACTTACTTTACATAACTTACTTTACATAAGTAATATAAAATTTTTTGAAACTTTAGTTAATATTACCAGTAGAAATAAAATCAATTGGCAACGGCCGTAGCACGCTAGTAAAGACCGGTTCCCGTCCGATCACCGAAGTCAAACAGCATCCGCCGGGATCGGTTCGTGGATGGGTGACCGCTTTTAGATTCAAGTGCGCCACCTTTACATGCAAACATGCATTAATATGTGACGGCAGGCGTCTGTCTGGGACGCCAAGCGTTCGTCTGGCCAAATCGCGGCCCTTCCTACTCCCTACATCAAAAGGAAATAGGAAATTACAACATATACATATATTATACATATACTTCGTATCATATATTCATATCATTAATTATATATATTATTAATTATATATTTATTAATACTTACTTTACATAACTTACTTTACATAAGTAATATAAAATTTTTTGAAACTTTAGTTAATATTACCAGTAGAAATAAAATCAATTGGCAACGGCCGTAGCACGCTAGTAAAGACCGGTTCCCGTCCGATCACCGAAGTCAAACAGCATCCGCCGGGATCGGTTCGTGGATGGGTGACCGCTTTTAGATTCAAGTGCGCCGCCACCTTTACATGCAAACATGCATTAATATGTGACGGCAGGCGTCTGTCTGGGACGCCAAGCGTTCGTCTGGCCAAATCGCGGCCCTTCCTACTCCCTACATCAAAAGGAAATAGGAAATTACAACATATACATATATTATACATATACTTCGTATCATATATTCATATCATTAATTATATATATTATTAATTATATATTTATTAATACTTACTTTACATAACTTACTTTACATAAGTAATATAAAATTTTTTGAAACTTTAGTTAATATTACCAGTAGAAATAAAATCAATTGGCAACGGCCGTAGCACGCTAGTAAAGACCGGTTCCCGTCCGATCACCGAAGTCAAACAGCATCCGCCGGGATCGGTTCGTGGATGGGTGACCGCTTTTAGATTCAAGTGCGCCACCTTTACATGCAAACATGCATTAATATGTGACGGCAGGCGTCTGTCTGGGACGCCAAGCGTTCGTCTGGCCAAATCGCGGCCCTTCCTACTCCCTACATCAAAAGGAAATAGGAAATTACAACATATACATATATTATACATATACTTCGTATCATATATTCATATCATTAATTATATATATTATTAATTATATATTTATTAATACTTACTTTACATAACTTACTTTACATAAGTAATATAAAATTTTTTGAAACTTTAGTTAATATTACCAGTAGAAATAAAATCAATTGGCAACGGCCGTAGCACGCTAGTAAAGACCGGTTCCCGTCCGATCACCGAAGTCAAACAGCATCCGCCGGGATCGGTTCGTGGATGGGTGACCGCTTTTAGATTCAAGTGCGCCACCTTTACATGCAAACATGCATTAATATGTGACGGCAGGCGTCTGTCTGGGACGCCAAGCGTTCGTCTGGCCAAATCGCGGCCCTTCCTACCGGCCCTGCCTACTGTAAGAAAAGCCTACTTCCTACATCAAAAGGAAATAAGAAATTACAACTTATACATATATTATACATATATTTCATATCATATATTCATATCATTAATTATATATATTATTAATTATATATTTATTAATACTTACTTTACATAACTTACTTTACATAAGTAATATAAAATTTTTTGAAACTTTAGTTAATATTACCAGTAGAAATAAAATCAATTGGCAACGGCCGTAGCACGCTAGTAAAGACCGGTTCCCGTCCGATCACCGAAGTCAAACAGCATCCGCCGGGTTCGGTTCGTGGATGGGTGACCGCTTTTAGATTCAAGTGCGCCACCTTTACATGCAAACATGCATTAATATGTGACGGCAGGCGTCTGTCTGGGACGCCAAGCGTTCGTCTGGCCAAATCGCGGCCCTTCCTACTCCCTACATCAAAAGGAAATAGGAAATTACAACATATACATATATTATACATATACTTCGTATCATATATTCATATCATTAATTATATATATTATTAATTATATATTTATTAATACTTACTTTACATAACTTACTTTACATAAGTAATATAAAATTTTTTGAAACTTTAGTTAATATTACCAGTAGAAATAAAATCAATTGGCAACGGCCGTAGCACGCTAGTAAAGACCGGTTCCCGTCCGATCACCGAAGTCAAACAGCATCCGCCGGGATCGGTTCGTGGATGGGTGACCGCTTTTAGATTCAAGTGCGCCACCTTTACATGCAAACATGCATTAATATGTGACGGCAGGCGTCTGTCTGGGACGCCAAGCGTTCGTCTGGCCAAATCGCGGCCCTTCCTACTCCCTACATCAAAAGGAAATAGGAAATTACAACATATACATATATTATACATATACTTCGTATCATATATTCATATCATTAATTATATATATTATTAATTATATATTTATTAATACTTACTTTACATAACTTACTTTACATAAGTAATATAAAATTTTTTGAAACTTTAGTTAATATTACCAGTAGAAATAAAATCAATTGGCAACGGCCGTAGCACGCTAGTAAAGACCGGTTCCCGTCCGATCACCGAAGTCAAACAGCATCCGCCGGGATCGGTTCGTGGATGGGTGACCGCTTTTAGATTCAAGTGCGCCGCCACCTTTACATGCAAACATGCATTAATATGTGACGGCAGGCGTCTGTCTGGGACGCCAAGCGTTCGTCTGGCCAAATCGCGGCCCTTCCTACTCCCTACATCAAAAGGAAATAGGAAATTACAACATATACATATATTATACATATACTTCGTATCATATATTCATATCATTAATTATATATATTATTAATTATATATTTATTAATACTTACTTTACATAACTTACTTTACATAAGTAATATAAAATTTTTTGAAACTTTAGTTAATATTACCAGTAGAAATAAAATCAATTGGCAACGGCCGTAGCACGCTAGTAAAGACCGGTTCCCGTCCGATCACCGAAGTCAAACAGCATCCGCCGGGATCGGTTCGTGGATGGGTGACCGCTTTTAGATTCAAGTGCGCCACCTTTACATGCAAACATGCATTAATATGTGACGGCAGGCGTCTGTCTGGGACGCCAAGCGTTCGTCTGGCCAAATCGCGGCCCTTCCTACTCCCTACATCAAAAGGAAATAGGAAATTACAACATATACATATATTATACATATACTTCGTATCATATATTCATATCATTAATTATATATATTATTAATTATATATTTATTAATACTTACTTTACATAACTTACTTTACATAAGTAATATAAAATTTTTTGAAACTTTAGTTAATATTACCAGTAGAAATAAAATCAATTGGCAACGGCCGTAGCACGCTAGTAAAGACCGGTTCCCGTCCGATCACCGAAGTCAAACAGCATCCGCCGGGATCGGTTCGTGGATGGGTGACCGCTTTTAGATTCAAGTGCGCCACCTTTACATGCAAACATGCATTAATATGTGACGGCAGGCGTCTGTCTGGGACGCCAAGCGTTCGTCTGGCCAAATCGCGGCCCTTCCTACCGGCCCTGCCTACTGTAAGAAAAGCCTACTTCCTACATCAAAAGGAAATAAGAAATTACAACTTATACATATATTATACATATATTTCATATCATATATTCATATCATTAATTATATATATTATTAATTATATATTTATTAATACTTACTTTACATAACTTACTTTACATAAGTAATATAAAATTTTTTGAAACTTTAGTTAATATTACCAGTAGAAATAAAATCAATTGGCAACGGCCGTAGCACGCTAGTAAAGACCGGTTCCCGTCCGATCACCGAAGTCAAACAGCATCCGCCGGGTTCGGTTCGTGGATGGGTGACCGCTTTTAGATTCAAGTGCGCCACCTTTACATGCAAACATGCATTAATATGTGACGGCAGGCGTCTGTCTGGGACGCCAAGCGTTCGTCTGGCCAAATCGCGGCCCTTCCTACTACTACTTCCTACTATATATATTATACATATACTTCGTATCATATATTCATATCATTAATTATATATATTATTAATTATATATTTATTAATACTTACTTTACATAAGTAATATAAAATTTTTTGAAACTTTAGTTAATATTACCAGTAGAAATAAAATCAATTGGCAACGGCCGTAGCACGCTAGTAAAGACCGGTTCCCGTCCGATCACCGAAGTCAAACAGCATCCGCCGGGATCGGTTCGTGGATGGGTGACCGCTTTTAGATTCAAGTGCGCCACCTTTACATGCAAACATGCATTAATATGTGACGGCAGGCGTCTGTCTGGGACGCCAAGCGTTCGTCTGGCCAAATCGCGGCCCTTCCTAGTAGGAAGGGCCGCGATTTGGCCAGACGAACGCTTGGCGTCCCAGACAGACGCCTGCCGTCACATATTAATGCATGTTTGCATGTAAAGGTGGCGCACTTGAATCTAAAAGCGGTCACCCATCCACGAACCGATCCCGGCGGATGCTGTTTGACTTCGGTGATCGGACGGGAACCGGTCTTTACTAGCGTGCTACGGCCGTTGCCAATTGATTTTATTTCTACTGGTAATATTAACTAAAGTTTCAAAAAAATTTTATATTACTTATGTAAAGTAAGTTATGTAAAGTAAGTATTAATAAATATATAATTAATAATATATATAATTAATGATATGAATATATGATACGAAGTATATGTATAATATATGTATATGTTGTAATTTCCTATTTCCTTTTGATGTAGGGAGTAGGAAGGGCCGCGATTTGGCCAGACGAACGCTTGGCGTCCCAGACAGACGCCTGCCGTCACATATTAATGCATGTTTGCATGTAAAGGTGGCGCACTTGAATCTAAAAGCGGTCACCCATCCACGAACCGATCCCGGCGGATGCTGTTTGACTTCGGTGATCGGACGGGAACCGGTCTTTACTAGCGTGCTACGGCCGTTGCCAATTGATTTTATTTCTACTGGTAATATTAACTAAAGTTTCAAAAAATTTTATATTACTTATGTAAAGTAAGTTATGTAAATAAAGTAAGTATTAATAAATATATAATTAATAATATATATAATTAATGATATGAATATATGATACGAAGTATATGTATAATATATGTATATGTTGTAATTTCCTATTTCCTTTTGATGTAGGGAGTAGGAAGGGCCGCGATTTGGCCAGACGAACGCTTGGCGTCCCAGACAGACGCCTGCCGTCACATATTAATGCATGTTTGCATGTAAAGTAGGAAGGGCCGCGATTTGGCCAGACGAACGCTTGGCGTCCCAGACAGACGCCTGCCGTCACATATTAATGCATGTTTGCATGTAAAGGTGGCGCACTTGAATCTAAAAGCGGTCACCCATCCACCAACCGACCCCGGCGGATGCTGTTTGACTTCGGTGATCGGACGGGAACCGGTCTTTACAGCGTGCTATGGCCGTTGCCAATTAATTTGATTTCTACTGGTTATATTAACTAAAGTTTCAAACAATTTTAAATAAATTTGCATTAATTGTTGCTTTAATGATATTTGATTTTATTATAATTCTTAAATTTATTTAGTAGGAAGGGCCGCGATTTGGCCAGACGAACGCTTGGCGTCCCAGACAGACGCCTGCCGTCACATATTAATGCATGTTTGCATGTAAAGGTGGCGCACTTGAATCTAAAAGCGGTCACCCATCCACGAACCGATCCCGGCGGATGCTGTTTGACTTCGGTGATCGGACGGGAACCGGTCTTTACTAGCGTGCTACGGCCGTTGCCAATTGATTTTATTTCTACTGGTAATATTAACTAAAGTTTCAAAAAAATTTTATATTACTTATGTAAAGTAAGTTATGTAAAGTAAGTATTAATAAATATATAATTAATAATATATATAATTAATGAGATGAATATATGATATGAAATATATGTAAAATAGCATAATAGTAGGAAGGGCCGCGATTTGGCCAGACGAACGCTTGGCGTCCCAGACAGACGCCTGCCGTCACATATTAATGTATGTTTGCATGCAAAGGTGGCGCACTTGAATCTAAAAGCGGTCACCCATCCACGAACCGATCCCGGCGGATGCTGTTTGACTTCGGTGATCGGACGGGAACCGGTCTTTACTAACGTGCTACGGCCGTTGCCAATTGATTTTATTTCTACTGGTAATATTAACTAAAGTTTCAAAAAATTTTATATTACTTATGTAAAGTAAGTTATGTAAAGTAAGTATTAATAAATATATAATTAATAATATATATAATTAATGATATGAATATATGATACGAAGTATATGTATAATATATGTATATGTTGTAATTTCCTATTTCCTTTTGATGTAGGGAGTAGGAAGGGCCGCGATTTGGCCAGACGAACGCTTGGCGTCCCAGACAGACGCCTGCCGTCACATATTAATGCATGTTTGCATGTAAAGGTGGCGCACTTGAATCTAAAAGCGGTCACCCATCCACGAACCGATCCCGGCGGATGCTGTTTGACTTCGGTGATCGGACGGGAACCGGTCTTTACTAACGTGCTACGGCCGTTGCCAATTGATTTTATTTCTACTGGTAATATTAACTAAAGTTTCAAAAAATTTTATATTACTTATGTAAAGTAAGTTATGTAAAGTAAGTATTAATAAATATATAATTAATAATATATATAATTAATGATATGAATATATGATACGAAGTATATGTATAATATATGTATATGTTGTAATTTCCTATTTCCTTTTGATGTAGGGAGTAGGAAGGGCCGCGATTTGGCCAGACGAACGCTTGGCGTCCCAGACAGACGCCTGCCGTCACATATTAATGCATGTTTGCATGTAAAGGTGGCGCACTTGAATCTAAAAGCGGTCACCCATCCACGAACCGATCCCGGCGGATGCTGTTTGACTTCGGTGATCGGACGGGAACCGGTCTTTACTAGCGTGCTACGGCCGTTGCCAATTGATTTTATTTCTACTGGTAATATTAACTAAAGTTTCAAAAAATTTTATATTACTTATGTAAAGTAAGTTATGTAAATAAAGTAAGTATTAATAAATATATAATTAATAATATATATAATTAATGATATGAATATATGATACGAAGTATATGTATAATATATGTATATGTTGTAATTTCCTATTTCCTTTTGATGTAGGGAGTAGGAAGGGCCGCGATTTGGCCAGACGAACGCTTGGCGTCCCAGACAGACGCCTGCCGTCACATATTAATGCATGTTTGCATGTAAAGTAGGAAGGGCCGCGATTTGGCCAGACGAACGCTTGGCGTCCCAGACAGACGCCTGCCGTCACATATTAATGCATGTTTGCATGTAAAGGTGGCGCACTTGAATCTAAAAGCGGTCACCCATCCACGAACCGATCCCGGCGGATGCTGTTTGACTTCGGTGATCGGACGGGAACCGGTCTTTACTAACGTGCTACGGCCGTTGCCAATTGATTTTATTTCTACTGGTAATATTAACTAAAGTTTCAAAAAATTTTATATTACTTATGTAAAGTAAGTTATGTAAAGTAAGTATTAATAAATATATAATTAATAATATATATAATTAATGATATGAATATATGATACGAAGTATATGTATAATATATGTATATGTTGTAATTTCCTATTTCCTTTTGATGTAGGGAGTAGGAAGGGCCGCGATTTGGCCAGACGAACGCTTGGCATCCCAGACAGACGCCTGCCGTCACATATTAATGCATGTTTGCATGTAAAGTAGGAAGGGCCGCGATTTGGCCAGACGAACGCTTGGCGTCCCAGACAGACGCCTGCCGTCACATATTAATGCATGTTTGCATGTAAAGGTGGCGCACTTGAATCTAAAAGCGGTCACCCATCCACGAACCGATCCCGGCGGATGCTGTTTGACTTCGGTGATCGGACGGGAACCGGTCTTTACTAGCGTGCTACGGCCGTTGCCAATTGATTTTATTTCTACTGGTAATATTAACTAAAGTTTCAAAAAAATTTTATATTACTTATGTAAAGTAAGTTATGTAAAGTAAGTATTAATAAATATATAATTAATAATATATATAATTAATGATATGAATATATGATACGAAGTATATGTATAATATATGTATATGTTGTAATTTCCTATTTCCTTTTGATGTAGGGAGTAGGAAGGGCCGCGATTTGGCCAGACGAACGCTTGGCGTCCCAGACAGACGCCTGCCGTCACATATTAATGCATGTTTGCATGTAAAGGTGGCGCACTTGAATCTAAAAGCGGTCACCCATCCACGAACCGATCCCGGCGGATGCTGTTTGACTTCGGTGATCGGACGGGAACCGGTCTTTACTAGCGTGCTACGGCCGTTGCCAATTGATTTTATTTCTACTGGTAATATTAACTAAAGTTTCAAAAAATTTTATATTACTTATGTAAAGTAAGTTATGTAAATAAAGTAAGTATTAATAAATATATAATTAATAATATATATAATTAATGATATGAATATATGATACGAAGTATATGTATAATATATGTATATGTTGTAATTTCCTATTTCCTTTTGATGTAGGGAGTAGGAAGGGCCGCGATTTGGCCAGACGAACGCTTGGCGTCCCAGACAGACGCCTGCCGTCACATATTAATGCATGTTTGCATGTAAAGTAGGAAGGGCCGCGATTTGGCCAGACGAACGCTTGGCGTCCCAGACAGACGCCTGCCGTCACATATTAATGCATGTTTGCATGTAAAGGTGGCGCACTTGAATCTAAAAGCGGTCACCCATCCACGAACCGATCCCGGCGGATGCTGTTTGACTTCGGTGATCGGACGGGAACCGGTCTTTACTAACGTGCTACGGCCGTTGCCAATTGATTTTATTTCTACTGGTAATATTAACTAAAGTTTCAAAAAATTTTATATTACTTATGTAAAGTAAGTTATGTAAAGTAAGTATTAATAAATATATAATTAATAATATATATAATTAATGATATGAATATATGATACGAAGTATATGTATAATATATGTATATGTTGTAATTTCCTATTTCCTTTTGATGTAGGGAGTAGGAAGGGCCGCGATTTGGCCAGACGAACGCTTGGCATCCCAGACAGACGCCTGCCGTCACATATTAATGCATGTTTGCATGTAAAGTAGGAAGGGCCGCGATTTGGCCAGACGAACGCTTGGCGTCCCAGACAGACGCCTGCCGTCACATATTAATGCATGTTTGCATGTAAAGGTGGCGCACTTGAATCTAAAAGCGGTCACCCATCCACGAACCTACCCCGGCCGATGCTGTTTGACTTCGGTGATCGGACGGCAACCGGTCTTTACTAGCGTGCTACGGCCGTTGCCAATTGATTTTATTTCTACTGGTAATATTAACTAAAGTTTCAAAAAATTTTATATTACTTATGTAAAGTAAGTTATGTAAAGTAAGTATTAATAAATATATAATTAATAATATATATAATTAATGGTAGGAAGGGCCGCGATTTGGCCAGACGAACGCTTGGCGTCCCAGACAGACGCCTGCCGTCACATATTAATGCATGTTTGCATGTAAAGGTGGCGCACTTGAATCTAAAAGCGGTCACCCATCCACGAACCGATCCCGGCGGATGCTGTTTGACTTCGGTGATCGGACGGGAACCGGTCTTTACTAGCGTGCTACGGCCGTTGCCAATTGATTTTATTTCTACTGGTAATATTAACTAAAGTTTCAAAAAATTTTATATTACTTATGTAAAGTAAGTATTAATAAATATATAATTAATAATATATATAATTAATGATATGAATATATGATACGAAGTATATGTATAATATATGTATATGTTGTAATTTCCTATTTCCTTTTGATGTAGGGAGTAGGAAGGGCCGCGATTTGGCCAGACGAACGCTTGGCGTCCCAGACAGACGCCTGCCGTCACATATTAATGCATGTTTGCATGTAAAGGTGGCGCACTTGAATCTAAAAGCGGTCACCCATCCACGAACCGATCCCGGCGGATGCTGTTTGACTTCGGTGATCGGACGGGAACCGGTCTTTACTAGCGTGCTACGGCCGTTGCCAATTGATTTTATTTCTACTGGTAATATTAACTAAAGTTTCAAAAAATTTTATATTACTTATGTAAAGTAAGTTATGTAAAGTAAGTATTAATAAATATATAATTAATAATATATATAATTAATGATATGAATATATGATACGAAGTATATGTATAATATATGTATATGTTGTAATTTCCTATTTCCTTTTGATGTAGGGAGTAGGAAGGGCCGCGATTTGGCCAGACGAACGCTTGGCGTCCCAGACAGACGCCTGCCGTCACATATTAATGCATGTTTGCATGTAAAGGTGGCGCACTTGAATCTAAAAGCGGTCACCCATCCACGAACCGATCCCGGCGGATGCTGTTTGACTTCGGTGATCGGACGGGAACCGGTCTTTACTAGCGTGCTACGGCCGTTGCCAATTGATTTTATTTCTACTGGTAATATTAACTAAAGTTTCAAAAAATTTTATATTACTTATGTAAAGTAAGTTATGTAAAGTAAGTATTAATAAATATATAATTAATAATATATATAATTAATGATATGAATATATGATACGAAGTATATGTATAATATATGTATATGTTGTAATTTCCTATTTCCTTTTGATGTAGGGAGTAGGAAGGGCCGCGATTTGGCCAGACGAACGCTTGGCGTCCCAGACAGACGCCTGCCGTCAAATATTAATGCATGTTTGCATGTAAAGGTGGCGCACTTGAATCTAAAAGCGGTCACCCATCCACGAACCGATCCCGGCGGATGCTGTTTGACTTCGGTGATCGGACGGGAACCGGTCTTTACTAGCGTGCTACGGCCGTTGCCAATTGATTTTATTTCTACTGGTAATATTAACTAAAGTTTCAAAAAATTTTATATTACTTATGTAAAGTAAGTTATGTAAAGTAAGTATTAATAAATATATAATTAATAATATATATAATTAATGATATGAATATATGATACGAAGTATATGTATAATATATGTATATGTTGTAATTTCCTATTTCCTTTTGATGTAGGGAGTAGGAAGGGCCGCGATTTGGCCAGACGAACGCTTGGCGTCCCAGACAGACGCCTGCCGTCAAATATTAATGCATGTTTGCATGTAAAGGTGGCGCACTTGAATCTAAAAGCGGTCACCCATCCACGAACCGATCCCGGCGGATGCTGTTTGACTTCGGTGATCGGACGGGAACCGGTCTTTACTAACGTGCTACGGCCGTTGCCAATTGATTTTATTTCTACTGGTAATATTAACTAAAGTTTCAAAAAATTTTATATTACTTATGTAAAGTAAGTTATGTAAAGTAAGTATTAATAAATATATAATTAATAATATATATATAATTAATGATATGAATATATGATACGAAATATAGTAGGTAAGGCCGCGATTTGGCCAGACGAACGCTTGGCGTCCCAGACAGACGCCTGCCGTCACATATTAATGCATGTTTGCATGTAAAGGTGGCGCACTTGAATCTAAAAGCGGTCACCCATCCACGAACCGATCCCGGCGGATGCTGTTTGACTTCGGTGATCGGACGGGAACCGGTCTTTACTAGCGTGCTACGGCCGTTGCCAATTGATTTTATTTCTACTGGTAATATTAACTAAAGTTTCAAAAAATTTTATATTACTTATGTAAAGTAAGTTATGTAAAGTAAGTATTAATAAATATATAATTAATAATATATATAATTAATGATATGAATATATGATACGAAGTATATGTATAATATATGTATATGTTGTAATTTCCTATTTCCTTTTGATGTAGGGAGTAGGAAGGGCCGCGATTTGGCCAGACGAACGCTTGGCGTCCCAGACAGACGCCTGCCGTCACATATTAATGTATGTTTGCATGCAAAGGTGGCGCACTTGAATCTAAAAGCGGTCACCCATCCACGAACCGATCCCGGCGGATGCTGTTTGACTTCGGTGATCGGACGGGAACCGGTCTTTACTAGCGTGCTACGGCCGTTGCCAATTGATTTTATTTCTACTGGTAATATTAACTAAAGTTTCAAAAAATTTTATATTACTTATGTAAAGTAAGTATTAATAAATATATAATTAATAATATATATAATTAATGATATGAATATATGATACGAAGTATATGTATAATATATGTATATGTTGTAATTTCCTATTTCCTTTTGATGTAGGGAGTAGGAAGGGCCGCGATTTGGCCAGACGAACGCTTGGCGTCCCAGACAGACGCCTGCCGTCAAATATTAATGCATGTTTGCATGTAAAGGTGGCGCACTTGAATCTAAAAGCGGTCACCCATCCACGAACCGATCCCGGCGGATGCTGTTTGACTTCGGTGATCGGACGGGAACCGGTCTTTACTAGCGTGCTACGGCCGTTGCCAATTGATTTTATTTCTACTGGTAATATTAACTAAAGTTTCAAAAAATTTTATATTACTTATGTAAAGTAAGTTATGTAAAGTAAGTATTAATAAATATATAATTAATAATATATATAATTAATGATATGAATATATGATACGAAGTATATGTATAATATATGTATATGTTGTAATTTCCTATTTCCTTTTGATGTAGGGAGTAGGAAGGGCCGCGATTTGGCCAGACGAACGCTTGGCGTCCCAGACAGACGCCTGCCGTCACATATTAATGCATGTTTGCATGTAAAGGTGGCGCACTTGAATCTAAAAGCGGTCACCCATCCACGAACCGATCCCGGCGGATGCTGTTTGACTTCGGTGATCGGACGGGAACCGGTCTTTACTAGCGTGCTACGGCCGTTGCCAATTGATTTTATTTCTACTGGTAATATTAACTAAAGTTTCAAAAAATTTTATATTACTTATGTAAAGTAAGTTATGTAAAGTAAGTATTAATAAATATATAATTAATAATATATATAATTAATGATATGAATATATGATACGAAGTATATGTATAATATATGTATATGTTGTAATTTCCTATTTCCTTTTGATGTAGGGAGTAGGAAGGGCCGCGATTTGGCCAGACGAACGCTTGGCGTCCCAGACAGACGCCTGCCGTCACATATTAATGCATGTTTGCATGTAAAGGTGGCGCACTTGAATCTAAAAGCGGTCACCCATCCACGAACCGATCCCGGCGGATGCTGTTTGACTTCGGTGATCGGACGGGAACCGGTCTTTACTAGCGTGCTACGGCCGTTGCCAATTGATTTTATTTCTACTGGTAATATTAACTAAAGTTTCAAAAAATTTTATATTACTTATGTAAAGTAAGTTATGTAAAGTAAGTATTAATAAATATATAATTAATAATATATATAATTAATGATATGAATATATGATACGAAGTATATGTATAATATATGTATATGTTGTAATTTCCTATTTCCTTTTGATGTAGGGAGTAGGAAGGGCCGCGATTTGGCCAGACGAACGCTTGGCGTCCCAGACAGACGCCTGCCGTCACATATTAATGCATGTTTGCATGTAAAGGTGGCGCACTTGAATCTAAAAGCGGTCACCCATCCACGAACCGATCCCGGCGGTTGCTGTTTGACTTCGGTGATCGGACGGGAACCGGTCTTTACTAGCGTGCTACGGCCGTTGCCAATTGATTTTATTTCTACTGGTAATATTAACTAAAGTTTCAAAAAATTTTATATTACTTATGTAAAGTAAGTTATGTAAAGTAAGTATTAATAAATATATAATTAATAATATATATAATTAATGATATGAATATATGATACGAAGTATATGTATAATATATGTATATGTTGTAATTTCCTATTTCCTTTTGATGTAGGGAGTAGGAAGGGCCGCGATTTGGCCAGACGAACGCTTGGCGTCCCAGACAGACGCCTGCCGTCACATATTAATGCATGTTTGCATGTAAAGGTGGCGCACTTGAATCTAAAAGCGGTCACCCATCCACGAACCGATCCCGGCGGATGCTGTTTGACTTCGGTGATCGGACGGGAACCGGTCTTTACTAGCGTGCTACGGCCGTTGCCAATTGATTTTATTTCTACTGGTAATATTAACTAAAGTTTCAAAAAATTTTATATTACTTATGTAAAGTAAGTTATGTAAAGTAAGTATTAATAAATATATAATTAATAATATATATAATTAATGATATGAATATATGATACGAAGTATATGTATAATATATGTATATGTTGTAATTTCCTATTTCCTTTTGATGTAGGGAGTAGGAAGGGCCGCGATTTGGCCAGACGAACGCTTGGCGTCCCAGACAGACGCCTGCCGTCACATATTAATGCATGTTTGCATGTAAAGGTGGCGCACTTGAATCTAAAAGCGGTCACCCATCCACGAACCGATCCCGGCGGATGCTGTTTGACTTCGGTGATCGGACGGGAACCGGTCTTTACTAGCGTGCTACGGCCGTTGCCAATTGATTTTATTTCTACTGGTAATATTAACTAAAGTTTCAAAAAATTTTATATTACTTATGTAAAGTAAGTTATGTAAAGTAAGTATTAATAAATATATAATTAATAATATATATAATTAATGATATGAATATATGATACGAAGTATATGTATAATATATGTATATGTTGTAATTTCCTATTTCCTTTTGATGTAGGGAGTAGGAAGGGCCGCGATTTGGCCAGACGAACGCTTGGCGTCCCAGACAGACGCCTGCCGTCACATATTAATGCATGTTTGCATGTAAAGGTGGCGCACTTGAATCTAAAAGCGGTCACCCATCCACGAACCGATCCCGGCGGTTGCTGTTTGACTTCGGTGATCGGACGGGAACCGGTCTTTACTAGCGTGCTACGGCCGTTGCCAATTGATTTTATTTCTACTGGTAATATTAACTAAAGTTTCAAAAAATTTTATATTACTTATGTAAAGTAAGTTATGTAAAGTAAGTATTAATAAATATATAATTAATAATATATATAATTAATGATATGAATATATGATACGAAGTATATGTATAATATATGTATATGTTGTAATTTCCTATTTCCTTTTGATGTAGGGAGTAGGAAGGGCCGCGATTTGGCCAGACGAACGCTTGGCGTCCCAGACAGACGCCTGCCGTCACATATTAATGCATGTTTGCATGTAAAGGTGGCGCACTTGAATCTAAAAGCGGTCACCCATCCACGAACCGATCCCGGCGGATGCTGTTTGACTTCGGTGATCGGACGGGAACCGGTCTTTACTAGCGTGCTACGGCCGTTGCCAATTGATTTTATTTCTACTGGTAATATTAACTAAAGTTTCAAAAAATTTTATATTACTTATGTAAAGTAAGTTATGTAAAGTAAGTATTAATAAATATATAATTAATAATATATATAATTAATGATATGAATATATGATACGAAGTATATGTATAATATATGTATATGTTGTAATTTCCTATTTCCTTTTGATGTAGGGAGTAGGAAGGGCCGCGATTTGGCCAGACGAACGCTTGGCGTCCCAGACAGACGCCTGCCGTCACATATTAATGCATGTTTGCATGTAAAGGTGGCGCACTTGAATCTAAAAGCGGTCACCCATCCACGAACCGATCCCGGCGGATGCTGTTTGACTTCGGTGATCGGACGGGAACCGGTCTTTACTAGCGTGCTACGGCCGTTGCCAATTGATTTTATTTCTACTGGTAATATTAACTAAAGTTTCAAAAAATTTTATATTACTTAGGTAAAGTAAGTTATGTAAAGTAAGTATTAATAAATATATAATTAATAATATATATAATTAATGATATGAATATATGATACGAAGTATATGTATAATATATGTATATGTTGTAATTTCCTATTTCCTTTTGATGTAGGGAGTAGGAAGGGCCGCGATTTGGCCAGACGAACGCTTGGCGTCCCAGACAGACGCCTGCCGTCACATATTAATGCATGTTTGCATGTAAAGGTGGCGCACTTGAATCTAAAAGCGGTCACCCATCCACGAACCGATCCCGGCGGATGCTGTTTGACTTCGGTGATCGGACGGGAACCGGTCTTTACTAACGTGCTACGGCCGTTGCCAATTGATTTTATTTCTACTGGTAATATTAACTAAAGTTTCAAAAAATTTTATATTACTTATGTAAAGTAAGTTATGTAAAGTAAGTATTAATAAATATATAATTAATAATATATATATAATTAATGATATGAATATATGATACGAAATATAGTAGGTAAGGCCGCGATTTGGCCAGACGAACGCTTGGCGTCCCAGACAGACGCCTGCCGTCACATATTAATGCATGTTTGCATGTAAAGGTGGCGCACTTGAATCTAAAAGCGGTCACCCATCCACGAACCGATCCCGGCGGATGCTGTTTGACTTCGGTGATCGGACGGGAACCGGTCTTTACTAGCGTGCTACGGCCGTTGCCAATTGATTTTATTTCTACTGGTAATATTAACTAAAGTTTCAAAAAATTTTATATTACTTATGTAAAGTAAGTTATGTAAAGTAAGTATTAATAAATATATAATTAATAATATATATAATTAATGATATGAATATATGATACGAAGTATATGTATAATATATGTATATGTTGTAATTTCCTATTTCCTTTTGATGTAGGGAGTAGGAAGGGCCGCGATTTGGCCAGACGAACGCTTGGCGTCCCAGACAGACGCCTGCCGTCACATATTAATGTATGTTTGCATGCAAAGGTGGCGCACTTGAATCTAAAAGCGGTCACCCATCCACGAACCGATCCCGGCGGATGCTGTTTGACTTCGGTGATCGGACGGGAACCGGTCTTTACTAGCGTGCTACGGCCGTTGCCAATTGATTTTATTTCTACTGGTAATATTAACTAAAGTTTCAAAAAATTTTATATTACTTATGTAAAGTAAGTATTAATAAATATATAATTAATAATATATATAATTAATGATATGAATATATGATACGAAGTATATGTATAATATATGTATATGTTGTAATTTCCTATTTCCTTTTGATGTAGGGAGTAGGAAGGGCCGCGATTTGGCCAGACGAACGCTTGGCGTCCCAGACAGACGCCTGCCGTCAAATATTAATGCATGTTTGCATGTAAAGGTGGCGCACTTGAATCTAAAAGCGGTCACCCATCCACGAACCGATCCCGGCGGATGCTGTTTGACTTCGGTGATCGGACGGGAACCGGTCTTTACTAGCGTGCTACGGCCGTTGCCAATTGATTTTATTTCTACTGGTAATATTAACTAAAGTTTCAAAAAATTTTATATTACTTATGTAAAGTAAGTTATGTAAAGTAAGTATTAATAAATATATAATTAATAATATATATAATTAATGATATGAATATATGATACGAAGTATATGTATAATATATGTATATGTTGTAATTTCCTATTTCCTTTTGATGTAGGGAGTAGGAAGGGCCGCGATTTGGCCAGACGAACGCTTGGCGTCCCAGACAGACGCCTGCCGTCACATATTAATGCATGTTTGCATGTAAAGGTGGCGCACTTGAATCTAAAAGCGGTCACCCATCCACGAACCGATCCCGGCGGATGCTGTTTGACTTCGGTGATCGGACGGGAACCGGTCTTTACTAGCGTGCTACGGCCGTTGCCAATTGATTTTATTTCTACTGGTAATATTAACTAAAGTTTCAAAAAATTTTATATTACTTATGTAAAGTAAGTTATGTAAAGTAAGTATTAATAAATATATAATTAATAATATATATAATTAATGATATGAATATATGATACGAAGTATATGTATAATATATGTATATGTTGTAATTTCCTATTTCCTTTTGATGTAGGGAGTAGGAAGGGCCGCGATTTGGCCAGACGAACGCTTGGCGTCCCAGACAGACGCCTGCCGTCACATATTAATGCATGTTTGCATGTAAAGGTGGCGCACTTGAATCTAAAAGCGGTCACCCATCCACGAACCGATCCCGGCGGATGCTGTTTGACTTCGGTGATCGGACGGGAACCGGTCTTTACTAGCGTGCTACGGCCGTTGCCAATTGATTTTATTTCTACTGGTAATATTAACTAAAGTTTCAAAAAATTTTATATTACTTATGTAAAGTAAGTTATGTAAAGTAAGTATTAATAAATATATAATTAATAATATATATAATTAATGATATGAATATATGATACGAAGTATATGTATAATATATGTATATGTTGTAATTTCCTATTTCCTTTTGATGTAGGGAGTAGGAAGGGCCGCGATTTGGCCAGACGAACGCTTGGCGTCCCAGACAGACGCCTGCCGTCACATATTAATGCATGTTTGCATGTAAAGGTGGCGCACTTGAATCTAAAAGCGGTCACCCATCCACGAACCGATCCCGGCGGTTGCTGTTTGACTTCGGTGATCGGACGGGAACCGGTCTTTACTAGCGTGCTACGGCCGTTGCCAATTGATTTTATTTCTACTGGTAATATTAACTAAAGTTTCAAAAAATTTTATATTACTTATGTAAAGTAAGTTATGTAAAGTAAGTATTAATAAATATATAATTAATAATATATATAATTAATGATATGAATATATGATACGAAGTATATGTATAATATATGTATATGTTGTAATTTCCTATTTCCTTTTGATGTAGGGAGTAGGAAGGGCCGCGATTTGGCCAGACGAACGCTTGGCGTCCCAGACAGACGCCTGCCGTCACATATTAATGCATGTTTGCATGTAAAGGTGGCGCACTTGAATCTAAAAGCGGTCACCCATCCACGAACCGATCCCGGCGGATGCTGTTTGACTTCGGTGATCGGACGGGAACCGGTCTTTACTAGCGTGCTACGGCCGTTGCCAATTGATTTTATTTCTACTGGTAATATTAACTAAAGTTTCAAAAAATTTTATATTACTTATGTAAAGTAAGTTATGTAAAGTAAGTATTAATAAATATATAATTAATAATATATATAATTAATGATATGAATATATGATACGAAGTATATGTATAATATATGTATATGTTGTAATTTCCTATTTCCTTTTGATGTAGGGAGTAGGAAGGGCCGCGATTTGGCCAGACGAACGCTTGGCGTCCCAGACAGACGCCTGCCGTCACATATTAATGCATGTTTGCATGTAAAGGTGGCGCACTTGAATCTAAAAGCGGTCACCCATCCACGAACCGATCCCGGCGGATGCTGTTTGACTTCGGTGATCGGACGGGAACCGGTCTTTACTAGCGTGCTACGGCCGTTGCCAATTGATTTTATTTCTACTGGTAATATTAACTAAAGTTTCAAAAAATTTTATATTACTTAGGTAAAGTAAGTTATGTAAAGTAAGTATTAATAAATATATAATTAATAATATATATAATTAATGATATGAATATATGATACGAAGTATATGTATAATATATGTATATGTTGTAATTTCCTATTTCCTTTTGATGTAGGGAGTAGGAAGGGCCGCGATTTGGCCAGACGAACGCTTGGCGTCCCAGACAGACGCCTGCCGTCACATATTAATGCATGTTTGCATGTAAAGGTGGCGCACTTGAATCTAAAAGCGGTCACCCATCCACGAACCGATCCCGGCGGATGCTGTTTGACTTCGGTGATCGGACGGGAACCGGTCTTTACTAGCGTGCTACGGCCGTTGCCAATTGATTTTATTTCTACTGGTAATATTAACTAAAGTTTCAAAAAATTTTATATTACTTATGTAAAGTAAGTATTAATAAATATATAATTAATAATATATATAATTAATGATATGAATATATGATACGAAGTATATGTATAATATATATAGTAGGAAGTAGTAGTAGGAAGGGCCGCGATTTGGCCAGACGAACGCTTGGCGTCCCAGACAGACGCCTGCCGTCACATATTAATGCATGTTTGCATGTACAGGTGGCGCACTTGAATCTAAAAGCGGTCACCCATCCACGAACCGATCCCGGCGGATGCTGTTTGACTTCGGTGATCGGACGGGAACCGGTCTTTACTAGCGTGCTACGGCCGTAGCCAATTGATTTTATTTCTACTGGTAATATTAACTAAAGTTTCAAAAAATTTTATATTACTTATGTAAAGTAAGTTATGTAAAGTAAGTATTAATAAATATATAATTAATAATATATATAATTAATGATATGAATATATGATACGAAGTATATGTATAATATATGTATATGTTGTAATTTCCTATTTCCTTTTGATGTAGGGAGTAGGAAGGGCCGCGATTTGGCCAGACGAACGCTTGGCGTCCCAGACAGACGCCTGCCGTCACATATTAATGCATGTTTGCATGTAAAGGTGGCGCACTTGAATCTAAAAGCGGTCACCCATCCACGAACCGATCCCGGCGGATGCTGTTTGACTTCGGTGATCGGACGGGAACCGGTCTTTACTAGCGTGCTACGGCCGTTGCCAATTGATTTTATTTCTACTGGTAATATTAACTAAAGTTTCAAAAAATTTTATATTACTTATGTAAAGTAAGTTATGTAAAGTAAGTATTAATAAATATATAATTAATAATATATATAATTAATGATATGAATATATGATACGAAGTATATGTATAATATATGTATATGTTGTAATTTCCTATTTCCTTTTGATGTAGGGAGTAGGAAGGGCCGCGATTTGGCCAGACGAACGCTTGGCGTCCCAGACAGACGCCTGCCGTCACATATTAATGCATGTTTGCATGTAAAGGTGGCGCACTTGAATCTAAAAGCGGTCACCCATCCACGAACCGATCCCGGCGGATGCTGTTTGACTTCGGTGATCGGACGGGAACCGGTCTTTACTAGCGTGCTACGGCCGTTGCCAATTGATTTTATTTCTACTGGTAATATTAACTAAAGTTTCAAAAAATTTTATATTACTTATGTAAAGTAAGTTATGTAAAGTAAGTATTAATAAATATATAATTAATAATATATATAATTAATGATATGAATATATGATACGAAGTATATGTATAATATATGTATATGTTGTAATTTCCTATTTCCTTTTGATGTAGGGAGTAGGAAGGGCCGCGATTTAGCCAGACGAACGCTTGGCGTCCCAGACAGACGCCTGCCGTCACATATTAATGCATGTTTGCATGTAAAGGTGGCGCACTTGAATCTAAAAGCGGTCACCCATCCACGAACCGATCCCGGCGGATGCTGTTTGACTTCGG
This sequence comes from Melolontha melolontha, assembly GCA_935421215.2. Taxonomy (NCBI): domain Eukaryota; kingdom Metazoa; phylum Arthropoda; class Insecta; order Coleoptera; family Scarabaeidae; genus Melolontha; species Melolontha melolontha. The sequence continues at coordinate 12,065 of CAKXYW020000031.1, read as the reverse complement.
TGATCGGACGGGAACCGGTCTTTACTAACGTGCTACGGCCGTTGCCAATTGATTTTATTTCTACTGGTAATATTAACTAAAGTTTCAAAAAATTTTATATTACTTATGTAAAGTAAGTTATGTAAAGTAAGTATTAATAAATATATAATTAATAATATATATAATTAATGATATGAATATATGATACGAAGTATATGTATAATATATGTATATGTTGTAATTTCCTATTTCCTTTTGATGTAGGGAGTAGGAAGGGCCGCGATTTGGCCAGACGAAGGCTTGGCGTCCCAGACAGACGCCTGCCGTCACATATTAATGCATGTTTGCATGTAAAGGTGGCGCACTTGAATCTAAAAGCGGTCACCCATCCACGAACCGATCCCGGCGGATGCTGTTTGACTTCGGTGATCGGACGGGAACCGGTCTTTACTAACGTGCTACGGCCGTTGCCAATTGATTTTATTTCTACTGGTAATATTAACTAAAGTTTCAAAAAATTTTATATTACTTATGTAAAGTAAGTTATGTAAAGTAAGTATTAATAAATATATAATTAATAATATATATAATTAATGATATGAATATATGATACGAAGTATATGTATAATATATGTATATGTTGTAATTTCCTATTTCCTTTTGATGTAGGGAGTAGGAAGGGCCGCGATTTGGCCAGACGAACGCTTGGCGTCCCAGACAGACGCCTGCCGTCACATATTAATGCATGTTTGCATGTAAAGTTGGCGCACTTGAATCTAAAAGCGGTCACCCATCCACGAACCGATCCCGGCGGATGCTGTTTGACTTCGGTGATCGGACGGGAACCGGTCTTTACTAGCGTGCTACGGCCGTTGCCAATTGATTTTATTTCTACTGGTAATATTAACTAAAGTTTCAAAAAATTTTATATTACTTATGTAAAGTAAGTATTAATAAATATATAATTAATAATATATATAATTAATGATATGAATATATGATACGAAGTATATGTATAATATATGTATATGTTGTAATTTCCTATTTCCTTTTGATGTAGGGAGTAGGAAGGGCCGCGATTTGGCCAGACAGACGCTTGGCGTCCCAGACAGACGCCTGCCGTCACATATTAATGCATGTTTGCATGTAAAGGTGGCGCACTTGAATCTAAAAGCGGTCACCCATCCACGAACCGATCCCGGCGGATGCTGTTTGACTTCGGTGATCGGACGGGAACCGGTCTTTACTAGCGTGCTACGGCCGTTGCCAATTGATTTTATTTCTACTGGTATTATTAACTAAAGTTTCAAAAAATTTTATATTACTTATGTAAAGTAAGTTATGTAAAGTAAGTATTAATAAATATATAATTAATAATATATATATAATTAATGATATGAATATATGATACGAAATATAGTAGGAAGGGCCGCGATTTGGCCAGACGAACGCTTGGCGTCCCAGACAGACGCCTGCCGTCACATATTAATGCATGTTTGCATGTAAAGGTGGCGCACTTGAATCTAAAAGCGGTCACCCATCCACGAACCGATCCCGGCGGATGCTGTTTGACTTCGGTGATCGGACGGGAACCGGTCTTTACTAGCGTGCTACGGCCGTTGCCAATTGATTTTATTTCTACTGGTAATATTAACTAAAGTTTCAAAAAATTTTATATTACTTATGTAAAGTAAGTTATGTAAAGTAAGTATTAATAAATATATAATTAATAATATATATAATTAATGATATGAATATATGATACGAAGTATATGTATAATATATGTATATGTTGTAATTTCCTATTTCCTTTTGATGTAGGGAGTAGGAAGGGCCGCGATTTGGCCAGACGAACGCTTGGCGTCCCAGACAGACGCCTGCCGTCACATATTAATGTATGTTTGCATGCAAAGGTGGCGCACTTGAATCTAAAAGCGGTCACCCATCCACGAACCGATCCCGGCGGATGCTGTTTGACTTCGGTGATCGGACGGGAACCGGTCTTTACTAGCGTGCTACGGCCGTTGCCAATTGATTTTATTTCTACTGGTAATATTAACTAAAGTTTCAAAAAATTTTATATTACTTATGTAAAGTAAGTATTAATAAATATATAATTAATAATATATATAATTAATGATATGAATATATGATACGAAGTATATGTATAATATATGTATATGTTGTAATTTCCTATTTCCTTTTGATGTAGGGAGTAGGAAGGGCCGCGATTTGGCCAGACGAACGCTTGGCGTCCCAGACAGACGCCTGCCGTCAAATATTAATGCATGTTTGCATGTAAAGGTGGCGCACTTGAATCTAAAAGCGGTCACCCATCCACGAACCGATCCCGGCGGATGCTGTTTGACTTCGGTGATCGGACGGGAACCGGTCTTTACTAGCGTGCTACGGCCGTTGCCAATTGATTTTATTTCTACTGGTAATATTAACTAAAGTTTCAAAAAATTTTATATTACTTATGTAAAGTAAGTTATGTAAAGTAAGTATTAATAAATATATAATTAATAATATATATAATTAATGATATGAATATATGATACGAAGTATATGTATAATATATGTATATGTTGTAATTTCCTATTTCCTTTTGATGTAGGGAGTAGGAAGGGCCGCGATTTGGCCAGACGAACGCTTGGCGTCCCAGACAGACGCCTGCCGTTACATATTAATGCATGTTTGCATGTAAAGGTGGCGCACTTGAATCTAAAAGCGGTCACCCATCCACGAACCTACCCCGGCGGATGCTGTTTGACTTCGGTGATCGGACGGGAACCGGTCTTTACTAGCGTGCTACGGCCGTTGCCAATTTATTATATTTCTACTGGTAATATTAACTAAAGTTTCAAAAAAATTTATATTACTTATGTAAAGTAAGTTATGTAAAGTAAGTATTAATAAATATATAATTAATAATATATATAATTAATGATAGTAGGAAGGGCCGCGATTTGGCCAGACGAACGCTTGGCGTCCCAGACAGACGCCTGCCGTCACATATTAATGCATGTTTGCATGTAAAGGTGGCGCACTTGAATCTAAAAGCGGTCACCCATCCACGAACCGATCCCGGCGGATGCTGTTTGACTTCGGTGATCGGACGGGAACCGGTCTTTACTAGCGTGCTACGGCCGTTGCCAATTGATTTTATTTCTACTGGTAATATTAACTAAAGTTTCAAAAAATTTTATATTACTTATGTAAAGTAAGTTATGTAAAGTAAGTATTAATAAATATATAATTAATAATATATATAATTAATGATATGAATATATGATACGAAGTATATGTATAATATATGTATATGTTGTAAAGTAAGTTATGTAAAGTAAGTATTAATAAATATATAATTAATAATATATATAATTAATGATAGTAGGAAGGGCCGCGATTTGGCCAGACGAACGCTTGGCGTCCCAGACAGACGCCTGCCGTCACATATTAATGCATGTTTGCATGTAAAGGTGGCGCACTTGAATCTAAAAGCGGTCACCCATCCACGAACCTACCCCGGCGGATGCTGTTTGACTTCGGTGATCGGACGGGAACCGGTCTTTACTAGCGTGCTACGGCCGTTGCCAATTGATTTTATTTCTACTGGTAATATTAACTAAAGTTTCAAAAAATTTTATATTACTTATGTAAAGTAAGTTATGTAACGTAAGTATTAATAAATATATATTTAATAATATATATAATTAATGATATGAATATATGATACGAAGTATATGTATAATATATGTATATGTTGTAATTTCCTATTTCCTTTTGATGTAGGGAGTAGGAAGGGCCGCGATTTGGCCAGACGAACGCTTGGCGTCCCAGACAGACGCCTGCCGTCACATATTAATGCATGTTTGCATGTAAAGGTGGCGCACTTGAATCTAAAAGCGGTCACCCATCCACGAACCGATCCCGGCGGATGCTGTTTGACTTCGGTGATCGGACGGGAACCGGTCTTTACTAGCGTGCTACGGCCGTTGCCAATTGATTTTATTTCTACTGGTAATATTAACTAAAGTTTCAAAAAAATTTTATATTACTTATGTAAAGTAAGTTATGTAAAGTAAGTATTAATAAATATATAATTAATAATATATATAATTAGTAGTAGGAAGTAGGAAGTAGGAAGGGCCGCGATTTGGCCAGACGAACGCTTGGCGTCCCAGACAGACGCCTGCCGTCACATATTAATGCATGTTTGCATGTAAGAAGGGCATGTAGGAAGGGCCGCGATTTGGCCAGACGAACGCTTGGCGTCCCAGACAGACGCCTGCCGTCAAATATTAATGCATGTTTGCATGTAAAGGTGGCGCACTTGAATCTAAAAGCGGTCACCCATCCACGAACCGATCCCGGCGGATGCTGTTTGACTTCGGTGATCGGACGGGAACCGGTCTTTACTAGCGTGCTACGGCCGTTGCCAATTGATTTTATTTCTACTGGTAATATTAACTAAAGTTTCAAAAAAATTTTATATTACTTATGTAAAGTAAGTTATGTAAAGTAAGTATTAATAAATATATAATTAATAATATATATAATTAGTAGTAGGAAGTAGGAAGTAGGAAGGGCCGCGATTTGGCCAGACGAACGCTTGGCGTCCCAGACAGACGCCTGCCGTCACATATTAATGCATGTTTGCATGTAAGAAGGGCATGTAGGAAGGGCCGCGATTTGGCCAGACGAACGCTTGGCGTCCCAGACAGACGCCTGCCGTCACATATTAATGCATGTTTGCATGTAAAGGTGGCGCACTTGAATCTAAAAGCGGTCACCCATCCACGAACCGATCCCGGCGGATGCTGTTTGACTTCGGTGATCGGACGGGAACCGGTCTTTACTAGCGTGCTACGGCCGTTGCCAATTGATTTTATTTCTACTGGTAATATTAACTAAAGTTTCAAAAAAATTTTATATTACTTATGTAAAGTAAGTTATGTAAAGTAAGTATTAATAAATATATAATTAATAATATATATAATTAGTAGTAGGAAGTAGGAAGTAGGAAGGGCCGCGATTTGGCCAGACGAACGCTTGGCGTCCCAGACAGACGCCTGCCGTCACATATTAATGCATGTTTGCATGTAAGAAGGGCATGTAGGAAGGGCCGCGATTTGGCCAGACGAACGCTTGGCGTCCCAGACAGACGCCTGCCGTCACATATTAATGCATGTTTGCATGTAAAGGTGGCGCACTTGAATCTAAAAGCGGTCACCCATCCACGAACCGATCCCGGCGGATGCTGTTTGACTTCGGTGATCGGACGGGAACCGGTCTTTACTAGCGTGCTACGGCCGTTGCCAATTGATTTTATTTCTACTGGTAATATTAACTAAAGTTTCAAAAAATTTTATATTACTTATGTAAAGTAAGTTATGTAAAGTAAGTATTAATAAATATATAATTAATAATATATATAATTAATGATATGAATATATGATACGAAGTATATGTATAATATATGTATATGTTGTAATTTCCTATTTCCTTTTGATGTAGGGAGTAGGAAGGGCCGCGATTTGGCCAGACGAACGCTTGGCGTCCCAGACAGACGCCTGCCGTCACATATTAATGCATGTTTGCATGTAAAGTAGGAAGGGCCGCGATTTGGCCAGACGAACGCTTGGCGTCCCAGACAGACGCCTGCCGTCACATATTAATGCATGTTTGCATGTAAAGTAGGAAGGGCCGCGATTTGGCCAGACGAACGCTTGGCGTCCCAGACAGACGACTGCCGTCACATATTAATGCATGTTTGCATGTAAAGGTGGCGCACTTGAATCTAAAAGCGGTCACCCATTCACGAACCGAATTTCCTATTTCCTTTTGATGTAGGGAGTAGGAAGGGCCGCGATTGTATTATAAGTAGGAAGGGCCGCGATTTGGCCAGACGAACGCTTGGCGACCCAGACAGACGCCTGCCGTCACATATTAATGCATGTTTGCATGTAAAGGTGGCGCACTTGAATCTAAAAGCGGTCACCCATCCACGAACCGATCCCGGCGGATGCTGTTTGACTTCGGTGATCGGACGGGAACCGGTCTTTACTAGCGTGCTACGGCCGTTGCCAATTGATTTTATTTCTACTGGTAATATTAACTAAAGTTTCAAAAAATTTTATATTACTTATGTAAAGTAAGTTATGTAAAGTAAGTATTAATAAATATATAATTAATAATATATATAATTAATGATATGAATATATGATACGAAGTATATGTATAATATATGTATATGTTGTAATTTCCTATTTCCTTTTGATGTAGGGAGTAGGAAGGGCCGCGATTTGGCCAGACGAACGCTTGGCGTCCCAGACAGACGCCTGCCGTCACATATTAATGCATGTTTGCATGTAAAGGTGGCGCACTTGAATCTAAAAGCGGTCACCCATCCACGAACCGATCCCGGCGGATGCTGTTTGACTTCGGTGATCGGACGGGAACCGGTCTTTACTAGCGTGCTACGGCCGTTGCCAATTGATTTTATTTCTACTGGTAATATTAACTAAAGTTTCAAAAAATTTTATATTACTTATGTAAAGTAAGTTATGTAAAGTAAGTATTAATAAATATATAATTAATAATATATATAATTAATGATATGAATATATGATACGAAGTATATGTATAATATATGTATATGTTGTAATTTCCTATTTCCTTTTGATGTAGGGAGTAGGAAGGGCCGCGATTTGGCCAGACGAACGCTTGGCGTCCCAGACAGACGCCTGCCGTCACATATTAATGTATGTTTGCATGCAAAGGTGGCGCACTTGAATCTAAAAGCGGTCACCCATCCACGAACCGATCCCGGCGGATGCTGTTTGACTTCGGTGATCGGACGGGAACCGGTCTTTACTAGCGTGCTACGGCCGTTGCCAATTGATTTTATTTCTACTGGTAATATTAACTAAAGTTTCAAAAAATTTTATATTACTTATGTAAAGTAAGTTATGTAAAGTAAGTATTAATAAATATATAATTAATAATATATATAATTAATGATATGAATATATGATACGAAGTATATGTATAATATATGTATATGTTGTAATTTAATGTAGGAAGGGCCGCGATTTGGCCAGACGAACGCTTGGCGTCCCAGACAGACGCCTGCCGTCACATATTAATGTATGTTTGCATGCAAAGGTGGCGCACTTGAATCTAAAAGCGGTCACCCATCCACGAACCGATCCCGGCGGATGCTGTTTGACTTCGGTGATCGGACGGGAACCGGTCTTTACTAGCGTGCTACGGCCGTTGCCAATTGATTTTATTTCTACTGGTAATATTAACTAAAGTTTCAAAAAATTTTATATTACTTATGTAAAGTAAGTTATGTAAAGTAAGTATTAATAAATATATAATTAATAATATATATAATTAATGATATGAATATATGATACGAAGTATATGTATAATATATGTATATGTTGTAATTTCCTATTTCCTTTTGATGTAGGGAGTAGGAAGGGCCGCGATTTGGCCAGACGAACGCTTGGCGTCCCAGACAGACGCCTGCCGTCACATATTAATGCATGTTTGCATGTAAAGGTGGCGCACTTGAATCTAAAAGCGGTCACCCATCCACGAACCGATCCCGGCGGATGCTGTTTGACTTCGGTGATCGGACGGGAACCGGTCTTTACTAACGTGCTACGGCCGTTGCCAATTGATTTTATTTCTACTGGTAATATTAACTAAAGTTTCAAAAAATTTTATATTACTTATGTAAAGTAAGTTATGTAAAGTAAGTATTAATAAATATATAATTAATAATATATATAATTAATGATATGAATATATGATACGAAGTATATGTATAATATATGTATATGTTGTAATTTCCTATTTCCTTTTGATGTAGGGAGTAGGAAGGGCCGCGATTTGGCCAGACGAACGCTTGGCGTCCCAGACAGACGCCTGCCGTCACATATTAATGCATGTTTGCATGTAAAGGTGGCGCACTTGAATCTAAAAGCGGTCACCCATCCACGAACCGATCCCGGCGGATGCTGTTTGACTTCGGTGATCGGACGGGAACCGGTCTTTACTAGCGTGCTACGGCCGTTGCCAATTGATTTTATTTCTACTGGTAATATTAACTAAAGTTTCAAAAAATTTTATATTACTTATGTAAAGTAAGTTATGTAAAGTAAGTATTAATAAATATATAATTAATAATATATATAATTAATGATATGAATATATGATACGAAGTATATGTATAATATATGTATATGTTGTAATTTCCTATTTCCTTTTGATGTAGGGAGTAGGAAGGGCCGCGATTTGGCCAGACGAACGCTTGGCGTCCCAGACAGACGCCTGCCGTCACATATTAATGCATGTTTGCATGTAAAGGTGGCGCACTTGAATCTAAAAGCGGTCACCCATCCACGAACCGATCCCGGCGGATGCTGTTTGACTTCGGTGATCGGACGGGAACCGGTCTTTACTAGCGTGCTACGGCCGTTGCCAATTGATTTTATTTCTACTGGTAATATTAACTAAAGTTTCAAAAAATTTTATATTACTTATGTAAAGTAAGTTATGTAAAGTAAGTATTAATAAATATATAATTAATAATATATATAATTAATGATATGAATATATGATACGAAGTATATGTATAATATATGTATATGTTGTAATTTCCTATTTCCTTTTGATGTAGGGAGTAGGAAGGGCCGCGATTTGGCCAGACGAACGCTTGGCGTCCCAGACAGACGCCTGCCGTCACATATTAATGCATGTTTGCATGTAAAGGTGGCGCACTTGAATCTAAAAGCGGTCACCCATCCACGAACCGATCCCGGCGGATGCTGTTTGACTTCGGTGATCGGACGGGAACCGGTCTTTACTAGCGTGCTACGGCCGTTGCCAATTGATTTTATTTCTACTGGTAATATTAACTAAAGTTTCAAAAAATTTTATATTACTTATGTAAAGTAAGTTATGTAAAGTAAGTATTAATAAATATATAATTAATAATATATATAATTAATGATATGAATATATGATACGAAGTATATGTATAATATATGTATATGTTGTAATTTCCTATTTCCTTTTGATGTAGGGAGTAGGAAGGGCCGCGATTTGGCCAGACGAACGCTTGGCGTCCCAGACAGACGCCTGCCGTCACATATTAATGCATGTTTGCATGTAAAGGTGGCGCACTTGAATCTAAAAGCGGTCACCCATCCACGAACCGATCCCGGCGGATGCTGTTTGACTTCGGTGATCGGACGGGAACCGGTCTTTACTAGCGTGCTACGGCCGTTGCCAATTGATTTTATTTCTACTGGTAATATTAACTAAAGTTTCAAAAAATTTTATATTACTTATGTAAAGTAAGTTATGTAAAGTAAGTATTAATAAATATATAATTAATAATATATATAATTAATGATATGAATATATGATACGAAGTATATGTATAATATATGTATATGTTGTAATTTCCTATTTCCTTTTGATGTAGGGAGTAGGAAGGGCCGCGATTTGGCCAGACAGACGCTTGGCGTCCCAGACAGACGCCTGCCGTCACATATTAATGCATGTTTGCATGTAAAGGTGGCGCACTTGAATCTAAAAGCGGTCACCCATCCACGAACCTACCCCGGCCGATGCTGTTTGACTTCGGTGATCGGACGGGAACCGGTCTTTACTAGCGTGCTACGGCCCTTGCCAATTGATTTTATTTCTACTGCAAATATTAACTAAGCTTACAAACAATTTTATATAAATTTGCATATTTTCATTAATTATAATTAGTAGTAATAAGTAATATATTAGTAGGAAGGGCCGCGATTTGGCCAGACAGACGCTTGGCGTCCCAGACAGACGCCTGCCGTCACATATTAATGCATGTTTGCATGTAGTAGGAAGGGCCGCGATTTGGCCAGACAGACGCTTGGCGTCCCAGACAGACGCCTGCCGTCACATATTAATGCATGTTTGCATGTAGTAGGAAGGGCCGCGATTTGGCCAGACAGACGCTTGGCGTCCCAGACAGACGCCTGCCGTCACATATTAATGCATGTTTGCATGTAGTAGGAAGGGCCGCGATTTGGCCAGACAGACGCTTGGCGTCCCAGACAGACGCCTGCGGTCACATATTAATGCATGTTTGCATGTAGTAGGAAGGGCCGCGATTTGGCCAGACAGACGCTTGGCGTCCCAGACAGACGCCTGCCGTCACATATTAATGCTTGTTTGCATGTAGTAGGAAGGGCCGCGATTTGGCCAGACAGACGCTTGGCGTCCCAGACAGACGCCTGCCGTCACATATTAATGCATGTTTGCATGTAAAGGTGGCGCACTTGAATCTAAAGGCGGTCACCCATCCACGAACCTATCCCGGCCGATGCTGTTTGACTTCGGTGATCGGACGGGAACCGGTCTTTACTAGCGTGCTACGGCCCTTGCCAATTGATTTTATTTCTACTGCAAATATTAACTAAACTTACAAACAATTTTATATAAATTTGCATATTTTCATTAATTATAATTAGTAGTAATAAGTAATATATTAGTAGGAAGGGCCGCGATTTGGCCAGACAGACGCTTGGCGTCCCAGACAGACGCCTGCCGTCACATATTAATGCATGTTTGCATGTAAAGGTGGCGCACTTGAATCTAAAAGCGGTCACCCATCCACGAACCTACCCCGGCCGATGCTGTTTGACTTCGGTGATCGGATGGGAACCGGTCTTTACTAGCGTGCTACGGCCCTTGCCAATTGATTTTATTTCTACTGCAAATATTAACTAAACTTACAAACAATTTTATATAAATTTGCATATTTTCATTAATTATAATTAGTAGTAATTAGTAGGAAGGGCCGCGATTTGGCCAGACAGACGCTTGGCGTCCCAGACAGACGCCTGCCGTCACATATTAATGCATGTTTGCATGTAAAGGTGGCGCACTTGAATCTAAACGCGGTCACCCATCCACGAACCTACCCCGGCCGATGCTGTTTGACTTCGGTGATCGGACGGGAACCGGTCTTTACTAGCGTGCTACGGCCCTTGCCAATTGATTTTATTTCTACTGCAAATATTAACTAAACTTACAAACAATTTTATATAAATTTGCATATTTTCATTAATTATAATTAGTAGTAATAAGTAGGAAGGGCCGCGATTTGGCCAGACAGACGCTTGGCGTCCCAGACAGACGCCTGCCGTCACATATTAATGCATGTTTGCATGTAAAGGTGGCGCACTTGAATCTAAAAGCGGTAGGTAAGGCCGCGATTTGGCCAGACGAACGCTTGGCGTCCCAGACAGACGCCTGCCGTCACATATTAATGCACGTTTGCATGTAAAGGTGGCGTACTTGAATCTAAAAGCGGTCACCCATCCACGAACCGACCCCGGCGGATGCTGTTTGACTTCGGTGATCGGACGGGAACCGGTCTTTACTAGCGTGCTGCGGCCCTTGCCAATTGATTTTATTTCTACTGGTAATATTAACTAAAGTTTCAAACAATTTTATATAAATTTGCATTAATTGTTTTTAATGATTGGTTTAATTTAGTAGGTAAGGCCCGATTTGGCCAGACAAACGCTTGGCGTCCCAGACAGACGCCTGCCGTCACATATTAGTAGGAAGGGCCGCGATTTGGCCAGACAGACGCTTGGCGTCCCAGACAGACGCCTGCCGTCACATATTAATGCATGTTTGCATGTAGTAGGAAGGGCCGCGATTTGGCCAGACGAACGCTTGGCGTCCCAGACAGACGCCTGCCGTCACATATTAATGCATGTTTGCATGTAAAGGTGGCGCACTTGAATCTAAAAGCGGTCACCCATCCACGAACCGATCCCGGCGGATGCTGTTTGACTTCGGTGATCGGACGGGAACCGGTCTTTACTAGCGTGCTACGGCCGTTGCCAATTGATTTTATTTCTACTGGTAATATTAACTAAAGTTTCAAAAAATTTTATATTACTTATGTAAAGTAAGTTATGTAAAGTAAGTATTAATAAATATATAATTAATAATATATATAATTAATGATATGAATATATGATACGAAGTATATGTATAAT
>CAKXYW020000030.1:0-29034 GCA_935421215.2 Melolontha melolontha | reverse complement strand
CAGTGCACCTTACCGAAGACAGACATGATATTCACTTCTATACTACGTGTATATATACGAATTGTAATGAACTTCATGTGTATGAGAATTAATAATTATTAAATCTCATTTTACATGCGATTGTCGCTATAATTTGTTGCATTTAATTCTACAATTCGGCAAATCACTTTTGCCCTAGATTGTAGACGCAACAAGCCGCGACATGAACTGTACAAGTTGTCAGTACAAATGAAAAATTTTGTGAAAAACTTATCTGCGCGGAATGTGCATATATCGATATTTCACTGTTTTTTACAGATCATCAGTGCACCTTACCGAAGACAGACATGATATTCACTTCTATACTACGTGTATATATACGAATTGTAATGAACTTTATGTGTATGAGAATTAATAATTATTAAATCTCATTTTACATGCGATTGTCGCGAATTGTAGAATTAAATGCAACAAATTATAGCCACAATCGCATGTAAAATGAGATTTAATAATTATTAATTCTCATACACATGAAGTTCATTACAATTCGTATATATACACGTAGTATAGAAGAAGTAAGGTGCACTGATGATCTGTAAAAAACAGTGAAATATCGATATATGCACATTCCGCGCAGATAAGTTTTTCACAAAATTTTTCATTTGTACTGACAACTTGTACAGTTGATGTCGCGGCTTGTTTCGTCTACAATCTAGGGCAAAAGTGATTTGCCGAATTGTAGAATTAAATGCAACAAATTATAGCGACAATCGCATGTAAAATGAGATTTAATAATTATTAATTCTCATACACATGAAGTTCATTACAATTCGTATATATACACGTAGTATAGAAGTGAATATCATGTCTGTCTTCGGTAAGGTGCACTGATGATCTGTTAAAAACAGTGAAATATCGATATATGCACATTCCGCGCAGATAAGTTTTTCACAAAATTTTTCATTTGTACTGACAACTTGTACAGTTAATATCGCGGCTTGTTGCGTCTACAATCTAGGGCAAAAGTTATTTGCCGAATTGTAGAATTAAATGCAACAAATTATAGCGACAATCGCATGTAAAATGAGATTTAATAATTATTAATTCTCATACACATGAAGTTCATTACAATTCGTATATATACACGTAGTATAGAAGTGAATATCATGTCTGTCTTCGGTAAGGTGCACTGATGATCTGTAAAAAACAGTGAAATATCGATATATGCACATTCCGCGCAGATAAGTTTTTCACAAAATTTTTCATTTGTACTGACAACTTGTACAGTTGATATCGCGGCTTGTTGCGTCTACAATCTAGGGCAAAAGTGATTTGCCGAATTGTAGAATTAAATGCAACAAATTATAGCGACAATCGCATGTAAAATGAGATTTAAAAATTATTAATTCTCATACACATGAAGTTCATTACAATTCGTATATATACACGTAGTATAGAAGTGAATATCATGTCTGTCTTCGGTAAGGTGCACTGATGATCTGTTAAAAACAGTGAAATATCGATATATGCACATTCCGCGCAGATAAGTTTTTCACAAAATTTTTCATTTGTACTGACAACTTGTACAGTTGATGTCGCGGCTTGTTGCGTCTACAATCTAGGGCAAAAGTGATTTGCCGAATTGTAGAATTAAATGCAACAAATTATAGCGACAATCGCATGTAAAATGAGATTTAATAATTATTAATTCTCATACACATGAAGTTCATTACAATTCGTATATATACACGTAGTATAGAAGTGAATATCATGTCTGTCTTCGGTAAGGTGCACTGATGATCTGTAAAAAACAGTGAAATATCGATATATGCACATTCCGCGCAGATAAGTTTTTCACAAAATTTTTCATTTGTACTGACAACTTGTACAGTTGATGTCGCGGCTTGTTGCGTCTACAATCTAGGGCAATAGTGATTTGCCGAATTGTAGAATTAAATGCAACAAATTATAGCGACAATCGCATGTAAAATGAGATTTAATAATTATTAATTCTCATACACATGAAGTTCATTACAATTCGTATATATACACGTAGTATAGAAGTGAATATCATGTCTGTCTTCGGTAAGGTGCACTGATGATCTGTAAAAAACAGTGAAATATCGATATATGCACATTCCGCGCAGAGAAGTTTTTCACAAAATTTTTCATTTGTACTGACAACTTGTACAGTTGATGTCGCGGCTTGTTGCGTTTACAATCTAGGGCAAAAGTGATTTGCCGAATTGTAGAATTAAATGCAACAAATTATAGCGACAATCGCATGTAAAATGAGATTTAATAATTATTAATTCTCATACACATGAAGTTCATTACAATTCGTATATATACACGTAGTATAGAAGTGAATATCATGTCTGTCTTCGGTAAGGTGCACTGATGATCTGTAAAAAACAGTGAAATATCGATATATGCACATTCCGCGCAGATAAGTTTTTCACAAAATTTTTCATTTGTACTGACAACTTGTACAGTTGATGTCGCGGCTTGTTGCGTCTACAATCTAGGGCAAAAGTGATTTGCCGAATTGTAGAATTAAATGCAACAAATTATAGCGACAATCGCATGTAAAATGAGATTTAATAATTATTAATTCTCATACACATGAAGTTCATATATATATATATATATATATATATATATATATATATATATATATATATATATATATATATAATTAATTTAAACGAAATTATCGACCGTAATATATTGAATCAAATAAATTAAAAGCGGGCAGGCGGTCTGTCAATTAAAAAACTCATTTATTAAGTATCCCTATATTTCGCAACAACTTTGTTGCTTCTTCCGGAGATACTACAAGATTAATGAAATAACATTAAATAAATAAGAGTATAAAGCAGTAGTAAAAAACTTACAAAATGTAGAATTGAAAATTTTTTTCAACTCTACATTTTGTAATATATAAAAATTTTATTGTGCGAGAAGATTTTAATTAATGGAAAAATGTTAGCAATTAAAGTTATATTATGGTTATTGATGAATATGCTTGACAAGCATTATTACAAAATATTTTTTCTCTTCCATACACTATCCATGGGAGTGACACATGTCCAGGAGGTTGAAGATATCAACTATTCGCCGACTACTGTTTACTCGGGAGTGTTCTTCACCTGCGATGTATGGGACAAGGCCTATTAATATGCCAAAACACAAAATGACATAGGTAGCAGAAATAGTTTCGAATTTGGCAATTCCGTTTTATTAATGATGTATCACATTGGTTCTCTGAAGCTGTTCGCTTCACAGGTGCACATCGAGGAAGATGGTCCAGAATGAAACTGTGCATCGCCTGAGTGCGGGAATGTAGTGACAGTGCGAGAAACCGTTAATTTTCTGCGAGTGCGGAAAACTATATGATGAATAAGATTTTGACATGTCCAGGCTTATCCATTATATAGTTTTGGGGAAATGCTATGTTTTTTTCCTAAATTATATTTAAAATTTATTAAAAATGTATGTACCATTATTTTTGAACTTGATTATATATTTATGTTTAAGCAAAAAACTTGTATTATTGAAGGACGGATTTATGTGCAAGCCATAGCGGGTGATGTGGACAGACAGACGAAGTTAAACCTTTAGACAAGAACGTTCTTTTTCTTTAAATTAAATTCGGGTTGAATTTATTGTGTTAATTAGTTGTTGGTGGTTGATTATCAATCCCCGTATATTCTACGAGATTGTGTTCTCGTAATTTTGATTGTTTTTGATTAAACAACGTTTTCTTGTCAAAGTGTCTCATATATATTTTTTTATGTAAGTAAAAATATAAGACGCCTCATTAATTCAAAAGATTTGAATATTGTATTTCAATTGTATTAATATTGTTATTTAGAGATGTAGACTTAATTAGTTTAGATAAATGACAAAGAATATTTTTAAAATTTCTACGTAAAAAAATATAACTGTAAAAATTTTATACGTTGGGAAGTTCAAGGTAATTTTTTCATGTGTGATGGTTGCACATGCGTAGATTTTTGATCGTGTTTTCAAGTTTGTTTATTTCATGTTGTTCTCTTGGGAGAAATTAAAAATAAACTTTGTTATTTAATTAAGTTGATCGGAAGTCATTAGACGAAGTTTAAATTCACTTAGCGGTCATATTCAGTGAATTCTTTTACCTCTGGTTGTAAATTTTAAATTATAGTCTTTATACTTTATAAAGATCTATTTTTATCTTTTTTTGTATTAAATATTAATTTAAATTTTATATTGTGCTCATTCTTTCTTATACCTTTCATAGTGCATTTTTAATAAGTAACTTAAAGAAATATAATTATAACATTTATCAAGAAACTTTGATTGGCGCCTAAATAACTTTTTTTATTTCCACGTTTTTCCGATTGGAACCCTGAGAAGAAAGCAGTCCCATTTTTTAGAAATAAACCGACTGAGTAACCTAGTTGGGTAGATTAGTTGTGGATGGAGGTGCAGTTAATATAAAAACCACAATTCATAGCAACATGTATATATGTTGTATATATATATATATATATATATATATACATATATATATATATATGTATATATATATATAAATATATATATATGATAAACGTAATGTTAATGAGAATTAATAATCATTAAATTCTCACATTACTGCCAATGCCGCTCTAATTCGTTGCATTGATTTCTACCCCTGACAAAATCACATTTGAAAGTCGTGTCTATTTCTGGATGTGGGTGCACCGATGATTGGTAAAACCATGAAACGCTGGCGTCTGCACATTCCAGGGTGGATACGACTTTCACACATTTTTTCATTTTCCCGTACAACCCGGTCAGTTGGCGCCGCGACGCGTTGCAGCTACATTCTTAGGCAAATGTGATTTTGTCAGGTGTAGAAATCAATGCAACGAATTAGAGCGGCATTGGCAGTAATGTGAGAATTTAATGATTATTAATTCTCATTAACATTACGTTTATCATAATTAGTATATATACACGCAGTATAGAAATGAAAGTCGTGTCTATTTCTGGATGTGGGTGCACCGATGATTGGTAAAACCAATGAACGCTAGCGTCTGCACATTCCAGGGTGGATACGACTTTCACACATTTTTTCATATATATATATATATATATATATATATATATATACATATATACATTTAGTGTTTATAAGAATTTTATTTTTCTTATTTATTTTATTGGCCGTGTCTTAATATTAAAAATAATAGACTTTTTATTGGTTTAGGGACCTTTCATTGAATTCTGATGTTTTATTCTACGACGTTTCGACTTTTATTATTATTCAGTCTTTTTCAAGTAACTAGAAACAAGAATTAATACAATGAAAACATGAGAACTGTGTTTGCTTTTGTGAGATTGAATTGACAATTAAATTAACAATTAAAATTAAACTTAGATTAAAGACTGAATTACCAATTAGATTAACAATTAAAGTTAAAATTCAAAATTAGATTAATAATGAGTAAGGACAATTAAAGTGATTACATCTGTATAAATGAATTGAAGATTTGAATTAAACTACTAGTTACCTTACTGTATTGTAGTTTAATTTAAATAATTTTTTCATGTGTGATGGTTGCACATGCGTAGATTTCTGATCGTGTTTTCAAGTTTGTTTATTTCATGTTGTTCTCTAGGGAGAAATTAAAAATAAACTTTGTTATTTAATTAAGTTGATCGGAAGTCATTAGACGAAGTTTAAATTCACTTAGCGGTCATATTCAGTGAATTCTTTTACCTCTGGTTGTAAATTTTAAATTATAGTCTTTATACTTTATAAAGATCTATTTTTTTCTTTTTTTGTATTAAATATTAATTTAAATTTTATATTGTGCTCATTCTTTCTTATACCTTTCATAGTGCATTTTTAATAAGTAACTTAAAGAAATATAATTATAACATTTATCAAGAAACTTTGATTGGCGCCTAAATAACTTTTTTTATTTCCACGTTTTACCGATTGGAACCCTGAGAAGAAAGCAGTCCCATTTTTTAGAAATAAACCGACTGAGTATCCTAGTTGGGTAGATTAGTTGTGGATGGTGGTGCAGTTAATATAAAAACCACAATTCATAGCAATATGTATATATGTATATATATATATATATATATATATATATATATATATATATATGTATATATATACAGGGCAATCCAAATTAAGTGTTCACCATTGGTAACTTTGTTATTATTAAAGATACAAGATTGTCTAAATTAGCAAACTAGTAGTACTTTTAACGCTCTTTAAGATGGAAGAATTAAAAAAAAAAAGAGCAGCGCGTTTTCGAGTTTTCCCGAAAAATATGTTTTTTTCAAATGGAAACCCCTGTATATTATATCATTTTCTGTTAGAAATTCAATTTTTAAACAAAAAATCTTATAAGAAATTTTTTACTGGGATTAAAAATACTTGAGTTATAGTGATTAAACAAAAACAGCTAAGTCAAGTACAGTTTTATTAGTCCTTCACTCATAAATTTCATTTTGCTAGTTATTAATTTGACAAAAAAATGATTTTTACCCATGCAGAAAAGTGTGATATGTTAGAATCTTATTTAGTGTGCAGAAAATCCTCTAGGAGGGCAAAAGAACACTACGCTGAATTATATCCACTCCGAACACAACCAAATGAGCAATTTTTTCTGAGACTGTACCGAAAATTTAGAGGCAATGAGAGTGTTTTTGCCAAAACAAGAACAAGAAGGACTTTTATAATAAGCGAGGCCACGGAAATTCTAGTTCTTGCATATTTTGAGGCCAACCGTGAGAATTCCATACTAGATATTATCAAGGAATCTGATTTGAGTCACGGTACTGTGCATAGGATTCTGAAGAAACACAAATTCATTCCTTATAAGTACAAACCAGTTCAAGTTTTCTTGCCAGGGGATCCAGAGAGAAGAATGTTTTTTTGCCACTGGTATCTTAACTTTTGTCGCCAAAATGTAAACAACTTTCGTTATATTTTATGGACCGATGAATCAAATTTCTCAAATTCTGGAATGTACAATACAAAAAATCATCATTACTGGTCAAAGGAAAATCTTCTTTTAGTACATCCAAGACGCCCGCAAGTCCGTTACAGTTTTAATGTTTGGTGCGGTTTAATTGGTTCAAGGATTGTTGGTCCTTTCTTTTATGAGGGCACTCTAACTGGTGAAAGGTACATAGAATTTTTGACTGAAATTTTGAATAATTTCTTAGACGATATTGATCTCATAAGTAGACAGAATCTGCATTTTCAGCAGGATGGCGCACCTGCGCACAACTACAGAGGTACTCATCAAATTTTAAATACTATTTTTAACAATTCATGGATAGGAACAAATGGTCCTATTCAGTGGCCTCCCCGATCGCCAGATTTAACACCGCTTGATTTTTTTTTATGGGGTTATTTAAAGACAGAGATATATTAGCAAAGGTACGAAAACGTAAAAGCCCTAAAAATTGCAGTTAGTGAAAAGATATACCAAATAGATGGTAGGACCATACTAAAAGCAGTTCGACAAGTTCAGAAACGTGTTCAAAAATGTATTGAACAACAAGGTGGTATTTTTGAACATCTTCTACGAAAAAATCAGTGATTTTTATTTTCTTTTAATGATATGTTTATGTATAAAATAAAGTTTATAAAAATTATTTAGCTGTTTTTGTTTATACATTATAACTCAAGTGTTTTTAATCCCTGTAAAAAAGTTCTTATAAGATTTTTTGTTTAAAAATTGAATTTCTAACAGAGAATGATATAATATACAGGGGTTTCCATTTGAAAAAAACATATTTTTCGGGAAAACTCAAAAACGCGCTGCTCATTTGTTTTTTTTAATTCTTTCATCTTAAAGAGCGTTAAAAGTACTACTAGTTTGCTAATTTAAACAATCTTGTATCTTTAGTAATAACAAAGTTACCAATGGTGAACACTTAATTTGGATTGCCCTGTATATATATATGTATATATATATATATATATATATATATATATATATATATATGTATATATATATATATATGATAAACGTAATGTTAATGAGAATTAATAATCATTAAATTCTCATATTACTGCCAATGCCGCTCTAATTCGTTGCATTGATTTCTACACCTGACAAAATCACATTTGAAAGTCGTGTCTATTTCTGGATGTGGGTGCACCGATGATTGGTAAAACCATGAAACGCTGGCGTCTGCACATTCCAGGGTGGATACGACTTTCACACATTTTTTCATTTTCCCGTACAACCCGGTCAGTTGGCGCCGCGACGCGTTGCAGCTACATTCTTAGGCAAATGTGATTTTGTCAGGTGTAGAAATCAATGCAACGAATTAGAGCGGCATTGGCAGTAATGTGAGAATTTAATGATTATTAATTCTCATTAACATTACGTTTATCATAATTAGTATATATACACGCAGTATAGAAATGAAAGTCGTGTCTATTTCTGGATGTGGGTGCACCGATGATTGGTAAAACCATGAAACGCTAGCGTCTGCACATTCCAGGGTGGATACGACTTTCACACATTTTTTCATTTTCCCGTACAACCCGGTCAGTTGGCGCCGCGACGCGTTGCAGCTACATTCTTAGGCAAATGTGATTTTGTCAGGTGTAGAAATCAATGCAACGAATTAGAGCGGCATTGGCAGTAATGTGAGAATTTAATGATTATTAATTCTCATTAACATTACGTTTATCATAATTAGTATATATACACGCAGTATAGAAATGAACGTCGTGTCTATTTCTGGATGTGGGTGCACCGATGATTGGTAAAACCAATGAACGCTAGCGTCTGCACATTCCAGGGTGGATACGACTTTCACACATTTTTTCATTTTCCCGTACAACCCGGTCAGTTGGCGCCCCGACGCGTTGCAGCTACATTCTTAGGCAAATGTGATTTTGTCAGGTTTAGAAATCAATGCAACGAATTAGAGCGGCATTGGCAGTAATGTGAGAATTTAATGATTATTAATTCTCATTAACATTACGTTTATCATAATTAGTATATATATACACGCAGTATAGAAATGAAAGTCGTGTCTATTTCTGGATGTGGGTGCACCGATGATTGGTAAAACCATGAAACGCTGGCGTCTGCACATTCCAGGGTGGATACGACTTTCACACATTTTTTCATTTTCCCGTACAACCCGGTCAGTTGGCGCCGCGACGCGTTGCAGCTACATTCTTAGGCAAATGTGATTTTGTCGGGTGTAGAAATCAATGCAACGAATTAAAGCGGCATTGGCAGTAATGTGAGAATTTAATGATTATTAATTCTCATTAACAATACGTTTATCATAATTAGTATATATACACGCAGTATAGAAATGAAAGTCGTGTCTATTTCTGGATGTGGGTGCACCGATGATTGGTAAAACCATGAAACGCTGGCTTCTGCACATTCCAGGGTGAATACGACTTTCACACATTTTTTCATTTTCCCGTACAACCCGATCAGTTGGCGCCGCGATGCGTTGCAGCTACATTCTTAGGCAAATGTGATTTTGTCAGGTGTAGAAATCAATGCAACAAATTAGAGCGGCATTGGCAGTAATGTGAGAATTTAATGATTATTAATTCTCATTAACATTACGTTTATCATAATTAGCATATATACACGCAGTATAGAAATGAAAGTCGTGTCTATTTCTGGATGTGGGTGCACCGATGATTGGTAAAACCATGAAACGCTGGCGTCTGCACATTCCAGGGTGGATACGACATTCACACATTTTTTCATATATATATATATATACATATATATATATATATATATACATATATATATTTAGTGTTTATAAGAATTTTATTTTTCTTATTTATTTTATTGGCCGTGTCTTAATATTAAAAATAATAGACTTTTTATTGGTTTAGGGACCTTTCATTGAATTCAGATGTTTTATTCTACGACGTTTCGACTTTTATTATTATTCAGTCTTTTTCAAGTAACTAGAAACAAGAATTAATACAATGAAAACATGAGAACTGTGTTTGCTTTTGTGAGATTGAATTGACAATTAAATTAACAATTAAAATTAAACTTAGATTAAAGACTGAATTACCAATTAGATTAACAATTAAAGTTAAAATTTAAAATTAGATTAATAATGAGTAAGGACAATTAAAGTGATTACATCTGTATAAATGAATTGAAGATTTGAATTAAACTACTAGTTACCTTACTGTATTGTAGTTTAATTCAAATCTTCAATTCATTTATACAGATGTAATCACTTTAATTGTCCTTACTCATTATTAATCTAATTTTAAATTTTAACTTTAATTGGTAATCTAATTGGTAATTCAGTCTTTAATTTAAGTTTAATTTTAATTGTTAATTTAATTGTCAATTCAATCACACAAAAGCAAACACAGTTCTCATGTTTTCATTGTATTAATTCTTGTTTCTAGTTACTTGAAAAAGACTGAATAATAATAAACGTCGAAACGTCGTAGAATAAAACATCAGAATTCAATAAAAGGTCGCTAAACCAATAAAAAGTCTATTATTTTTAATATATATATATATATATATATATATATATATATATATATTTATATATAAGGTAAACCCAATTAGTCGGCGATTAAAGGTCCGGTTATTACTTCAAAGTGTATACACCCAAAACAATCCTACATTAATCGCCGACTAATTGGGTTTACCTTATCATACCAAGGTCACGAAAATACTATATATATATATGTATGTATATCTAAATATTTATACATCTATAAATCTCACTTTTGACATCAGTTAATATTAACTTACTAATAATCCTAGCTATATGTCATCTATATTTACATATAATATTATAATACATAAAAATGAAAATAAAGCGAATGACCAGGTAGGCATATCTTTCAGGGTTGATAAATTAAATTTTTGGTGCAATAGTTTACAGACACTCAAAAAATGTATATGCATTAATGGAGACCATTGAGAATAAAATATGGAATAACGGAAAGTTCGATTGTTACAATTTGTAACTTATATTCGTCTCAATGTAATTTATATGGTAATTTAACAAACTGAATTACAACAACTGAATTTAACAACAACGAAACTGTTTCCTATTCACCACAATATAGAGCATAGATACTCGCTGACAAAACATGCATAACTACATATGCTCATAAATACATGCATATACAAATATGCACACAATGTTGATACTGCACTCATAGTTACTTCGATGAGAAAATGCCTAAAATGCTGGTGTAATATAGACGAGCCCTTCTTGTCAAATCATATATGTCGAGATCATATATTCGCTTATACCCGTAAAAGTTATTTCTCGTTCTATATTCAGAAAATGTAATTAAAACATGTAGTGTTGTTTTGATAAGCGGATTTAATATTGCAGCAGAGGAATATCGCGACGTACAGCGGATCCAACCAGTGCAGGTTTTCCAATTAAGATGCCTTAAATGAATTTGAATACGCACTCGGCATTTTTTCGCATTTCGAAATATTGAAATATATATATGTATATATATTTTATATTCTTTGAGAAGGGCATCACTTGCCGAAACATGGGAGATTGTTTTGAGTAAAATCAGACCTTAAATCGCCAACTAATTAAATCTACCATAACATACAAAGTTCACGAAATAATTATCTTCATATATTATATATATATATATATATTTATATAATAACTTCGTGACCTTGGTATGATATGGTAAACCTAATCAGTAGGCGATTAAAGGTCTGTATATTACTTCAAAATATATGTATTTAAAAAACTCTACATGTTTCGGCTGTATACGCCTTTATCAAGAGAATACAAAATATGAATGAATTCATATTTTGTATTATATATAAATATATACTGCTTGTTTCTCTATAGGTTTTGTTTTTTTTTTTTTAAAATGTTATATCTCTCACAAAAACTAGTTTCGCTTTTGTAAGTATTAATCTTATAATTAGTAGACTAAATTAGCTAATGTTGTAATTTCTTTTGATTAAAGTGACCTCTGATGAAGCTCTAAATCTACAGAGCGAAATATAAGGTAAAAAATAAAGGACTCTAATTGACTAACTAAAGGTTTTTATTGCCGGATTCCCCAACAATTTTTATTTTACATACTTGTTTTAACGGCAAAGACTCTTTGTCTACTTATATATATATATATATGTATATATATAATCCTAGAAAATTTCTTGACCGTACTAATATAAATTCACTACTGTTTAGGATGTCGCTCTGTTTTAATTAAAACTCAATATTTCTTCAATATATTTATTACTTCATCAGGAATAGAGCTAGAGTTAAGCGTTGGCAGTCTTACTAATTACTTTACACATAATTGTTTAATTGTTACTAGTAGCTCTCAAATAACACATTAACAGTATATTCTTAAACAAAGAACTACAACTGTAAAATTTCAACCTGACCTTTTTACCAGCATGTCCCTATAACTTGTAAGACTTAGTCGCTTGTGTTATACTGTAGTGTGCGAAGGAAAAATAATGCATTACGCATATGTAACTGTCATCTTTGACTTTTCTTTACTAAGCAAGCATATCTTGACATTTTTTTAAATAAATCACAAATTTCATATAACTTACTGACATGCTACAAGTTTATTTTAAATGAAATAAAAACTCTAATCAGGAGTTGCGAATTTACATTGAACATTTTCTGGAAAGAGAAATTCCAGAACGTCGTACGTTTAGCGGACTTGAAGAAAATTTAAGAAGATTTGAATGTCTCAAGAAATCGAAAGTAGTGCGCAGGGCAGTTTCTGAAAACGTGGAACTGGACGATTTGTTAGCTGTTGAAAAAAATTCCAAAACCTCGGTGCGTGAAGTTACGAATATAGTTGGTAAGTCCCAAAGTACTGCGTCTGCATTTCCAAAAAGTGCAAGCAATAGATGAAAATGATCCAATTCGAAGAACACGGTTTTGTAATTTTTACTTAACAATTTAGCAACAAGACCCGTTGTTTTATCGCATAATTATTTGATTAGATGAATGTACTTTCTCTAATTGTGGAATTTTTAATCACAACATTAATCGCCAATGGAGGCAAGAAAACCCTAGATATGTCGTCGACAATAATTTTAACGTCGTTTTAGCTATAATGTTTGGTGTGGTCTACTTGGAGACCGCTTGATTAGGCCATTTCTTATTGACAGTTCCTTAAATCAATTGAGATACACCAACTATTAAATGAAGATGTTGGAAGTTTTTTGGATAAAATATGGACCTATTCGTTGGCCTGCGCGTTCACCTGATCTTACGTCTCTAGGTTTTTGGTTTTGGGGATATCTCCAAAATCGAGTTTAGTTAACAGTGCCACAGAACGTAGACGATTTACGAAACCGAATAATTGAAACTTGTCGGGGGAAATACCTAATCATTTCGTATTAAATGCCACCCATGGTGTTATAAGAGGATGCCAGTATTCTATTGAGCATGACGGTAATCCATTCGAATAATATTTGTAAAATTTTTTTGTTGTGAATTTATTTTTTAGTTTTGATATTTGTTTTTCTTTGTGAATTAAAATTATTTACAGATGGGCAATGCGTTATTTGATGCACTTATTCCTTTATGCCACACTACAGTATAACACAAGTGACTTTAATGTTCGGAAAGTGTTTTAATTATTTCTTTCTCTTATAAATTTACAATTAAAATGGATGTATTGTACATCAATGGATTCAGAAACAAAATCTCTATCCAATGGCGCAAAAAAATATATATATCGTGCAATTTGAAAAAAAAATTTACAATCGCTAGAAATTGAAGATGGCACTGGAAAAAAGTAAATGTAGCGTCAAACATGGTACTCATCAAACCATTTCATTTGGCACCTGTCTCATGAAAATCGAAATATAAATACGGCTTGGGACGCTTTTGTGTGACACCCTGTATAATGTGTTCTCACACCCAATTTTTAAGAATACAAAATATGGTGAGGTGTTACTTACTCAAATATGTTTCCAATTATTTTGCTCTATACCTTATTCTTTTGTCAGGCCGAGAACATATGGCGCTTATCTCATATTTATCTTCAAATTAAATTTAAATAATATACCTAAAATTGTGATATGGATATTAGCAAAATTTATTGTTACGTCTCCTGGTGAAAACTAATGGCTTAACGAGAAAAAATTGCATGAATACTAGTGTATTCTGCAATTAAAGAAATAATGCTGTATAATACATTTATAATTATTCCACGCTTGAATGTTTTATATTGCAATGCAACTAATTGGTGATGAAGGCATGTTAGTCTATTACTTCTACTTGCGTATCTACTAACGAACCTAGATATAAGAAATTATTAACTGTACAGGGCTTTCTATTTTCCTAACAGTACATTGCAATTTATGTTAGTTCTTATCATTTTGTAGAAAGGCAGAAGACAACGTTATTTCCGTCTTTAATAATTTCAGATTTTTGTACTTCTAGATATCCTATTGCCGCGTAAGTTTATTATATACAGTATGTATGACTTAGAAGATCCGCATTACATCTCTGTTGATTTACATATTTTTTTATTTTTATTTACCATGCACGTCATGGTAGTTAAATTAAAATTGCAATAAGAAATTAAGGAGAAGAAGAAAGAAAACACATATAAGATTGTTTCAGCCTTTACTTGATATCTAGGTTTCACAGGAACAAAGAGACAATTAAATTTAGTATTTGGTTATATTAATACATTGCATCACAATATTAAATTACAATATAACAGGAAACAAATAATAGGATTAACTTTCTCGATTTAACCATTACTCGAATTAATAGTAAATGTAACTTTGTAATTTACCACAAACCGTCAAATACAGATAGTATCTCTCCACTCAATGTTTTGACTCACTTCATTAGTTGCATGACGTTATCACGGACATTGCAATGCTTTATATTCTCATTTCATTCAAGGCCCAATGGTTAAAGAAAGATAAAACACTAAAACGAAAATGTGGGATTGTTATTGCCGTAAGACCAATAAGATAGACAGAGATAACATTAGGGCATCCGCCCGCCATGCCATCCTTGTATTACGATAATCGAATAATTAAATTTTTACGTTTGACATCTTACTTTGGTTTATTATCGTTTTATTGTTTTTCTAATTAATTTTCTTTCTATCTAGCAAATAATTGATCTTTTCATAAAACAATTATTTTTAATACATTTTCAGTAAGTATTCTTTTCACTAAGTTATTTATTGGTTTTAGGTTAAGAATTTACATTTATTACAGATATTCATGGAAAACCTCTGAATTCACAATCCCAGTAACTTGTGTTGAATGTCTTGAACTTTTTTGAAAGGGAGAAACTAAATTAAGCATCTCCGATAAATATAAATGCAGCTTTTAAAGTATTTATTATATTTTTCTTGAAAGTTAAATATTAAATTGCTTGTTATTGTTCTGGAATAAATAAATTAAACATTTCAAGTTATTTTTTTAGCAAAATACACTAGAAAAATGATAGTTTATTGCTTACTTACAAAAGGTGTTGCATTAGATATAGTTGCTCAAGATCAAACTCAGACATAGAAAAAAAGCATTTATTGAAATTAAATAAATGCAGATGAAATTGTCAAAATTTTACACAGGATCTAAATATAAGCCTAAAAAAATAATATTAAAACACTGCCATGAAACATGAGTAAGACTTTTTAGTTCTTTTTCTTAACGAATGAACATCATAGGTTGTGCTAATTTTTGCAATATGCAGGCCAATTTTTATTTCGGTTTTCTATTGGTGCCAAATAGTGCATCTTAAAATATTATTTAAAGGAGATTTGATCATTTTAAATTTGCCCTGGTCTTCTATATTAAATATGCTTTTATAATAAATAAGTACATTTTATGTGTTCTATATTCAGTCTGGCA
Organism: Melolontha melolontha; assembly: GCA_935421215.2. Lineage (NCBI taxonomy): Eukaryota > Metazoa > Arthropoda > Insecta > Coleoptera > Scarabaeidae > Melolontha > Melolontha melolontha. The sequence goes on along the minus strand of CAKXYW020000030.1, from coordinate 13,180 downwards.
CGATTTTTTGTTGAATATTTTTGTTCTTTGAATAAATTCATAAATACATAACCTGCATGTCATGAGATGAATGATTGACATCACGGAAAATTTCATTAAAAACCATGCTGTTGACGTTTTACTAAAAAAATTCATTTTAATAAATATAGCTAATTTTAGCTAATGAATAAAAAATGTTATAAAATTTAGAATATCTAGGATATGAACATAATCTTAAAGGAGTTTACTTTTAAATACAGTTCTATTTCATAGTAATGAATTTGAGCCAGAAGTGTTGATTTGGTTCATATGGATGAAAATTAATGGCGTAAGTCAAAACATCAAATGGATTGATACTACAGGGTTAGTTAAAAGTATGGAGACGGCGATTTATTGTCGTTAATATTCATTTTAAGGATTTATGATCAATATAAAAGTTTATTAGGATATTTTGATCTACATTTGAGAATATTTGAAATTTTTTTTTCTTCAATTGTTTTTTAGTTACGCCTGTCCGCGCATTTTTTTTTAATGGGAACTAGTAAATTTTACTCTACCATTCGATAGAGATTTTTTTTCTCTTTACAAAATTTTTTTTGTTTTTTTGAAATTCATTTTAATAACTTTTTTATAGGAAAAAGCCGGTTCATGTGTTTAACAGATGTTCGGTACATCGCAGATAGACAGAAGCGTAGCGATAAACAAACTTGAGCGACATAATTTTATCAGTGGTTATTGTGTACGTCAAATCTTTGACAGAAATAATTCATTTGTGCAATTTGTTGCTGTTAATATTAACAATGGCGAGTTTAAGTGAACATGAACGAATTGAAATGCTTATGATGTTGGGTTATGGAGATAGATGCAGAAGTTTACAAGACGTTAGTAATTTATTTAATGATACGCATCCAAATAGAAATCCAATTTCTAAATCCGTTGTTGGTAAAACTTTAAGACGCTTTGAACAAATGGGTAGCGTTAAAGATTTGCCAAGGAGTGGTAGACCTAGAACAGCAAAAAGCGATGATAACAAACTGGATATTTTATTGGCTGTATCTGAATATCCCCATTTATTAACCAATCAATTAGCGGCCAATTTCAATATTTCACAGTCATCGATCGTATCATTTTTAAAAAGTGAAAAGTATACACCCTGTACACGAGTTAACGGAAGATGATTTTGATAGGAGATTACAATTTTCTGAAGAAATGTTAAATATTTGCAATAATAATGAAAATTTTGTCAACAATATTATTTTCTCTGACGAAGCTACTTTTTTCCTTACCGGTGAAGTAAACAGACATAACTGCAGATACTGGTCATCGGAAAATCCCTCTTGGTTTTTGTAGCACCACACGCAGTACCCCCAAAAAATTAGTGTTTGGGTTGGCATTTTAGGCGGTCATATTATCGGTCCCTTTTTCATCAATGGCAATTTAACTTTGGCTCTGTATTTGCAGTTATTGCAAAATGAAATAATACCTGCTTGTGCTACGCTCTATCCTCATGAAACCAATGAACACCTGCCCAATGACAGTATCTGGTTCCAGCAAGATGGCTCCCCACCACATTATGGTGTAAATGTTCGTCAATATCTGGACAACGTTTTTCCCCACAGATGGATTGGAAGACGAGAAACCATTGAATGGCCAGCCCGTTCGCCAGATTTAAGTCCTTTAGATTTTTTTCTTTGGGGATACGTAAAAAACTAAGTTTACAAAGATAAGCCCGATAACGTCGAAAATTTACAAATCCGAATTACCAGAACGATACAAGAATTTCCCCGACATTTTTTACAGAACTCTGTTCGGGGTTTTGTAAATCGATTGGGTCATTGTCAAATTACTAATGGACGACAATTTGAACACTTAATTTAATTTACTTTGTTATTAATTTGTTTAATTTTACTTGTAAAAAAGTTATTAAAATGAATTTAAAAAAAAAAAAAAGATATTATTGTAAAGAGAAAAAGATTCTCTATCGAATGGTATAGTAAAATTTACTGGTTCCAATTTAAAAAAACTGCGCGGATAGGCGTAACTAAGAAACAATAGAAGAAAAAAAAATTCAAATATTCTCAAATGTAGATCAAAATATCCTAACAAACTTTTATATTGAACATAATTCCCTAAAATGAGTATTAACGACAATAAATCGCCGTCTCCATACTTTTAACTAACCCTGTATATCTATTCATAGCACTTCTTGCCATCCGATACAACACAAATTAGCGGCTCATCACAGTCCTCTACATATATTAATCAATATTCCGTTGAACCAAAAAGATTTCGTAAAAGAGTTAATTCAATTAATTTAATTATTAAACAAATAACAATTAGTAATGTATATAAAAGTAACATAATAGATAACATTTTAACTAAAAAACTCTTTACAAAAGCTATATTAGAAGTATACCCGATATTAGATAATAATAACACTCAAAAATTTAAAATGACTACTTTTGTAGACTCTTCAAGCATAAAAATCGGTAAATATTTAAGAAAATTAGAGATTAATACAGAGAACTAACTAATAGAACACAATAATTTATCAAAATTTGTAAAGAACAAAAAGGATTTAACAAATAACAATAAAAAGTCAGGAGTCTATAAGTTAACTTGCGGTAGTTGCCCCATGGTGTATATCGGACAGACAGGCAGATCGTTTGAAATACGCACCAGAGAACATTTTTCTTCGTTTAGAAATAATAAAAGTGACTCTTCATATGCGTCTCATATTAATTTAGCACAACATAACTTTAACAATGAATTTAAAATACTACACATAGAAAATAAGTTCAAAAAATTTATTAGTCACTTCAAATTATAAATTAAAGGAAACTCATAATATCATGAATTAGAAATTTACTAATTCTCCGTTCAATAATTCACCGTTACTTAATTTATTTATGTGATTATTCGGACTGATATATATTTTATTTTTTCCAAAGTTCTGCTCTGGCTCTCTTTAACATAATATAGACCCTTAGTTTTATCACTTTATGAACTGTATTGTATAAACCGTAGTTCAATATTTTTGTAAGGTTTTCGTTTATATACATTTAAGTAATAAAGGCTACCCATCCCTCCAACTATCTAAAACATGTGTTTGTTACGAGACATTTATGTAAAGAAATGTTAGTTTCCTAAGTTAGTTATATGTCTGACTAAGCTACTGTGTGAATGAAACGATCGTAACTTTGTGAACTAAAAAGTAGTGAAATTCATTAAAATTTATTTCATTTTATCCCGATAATAGAAAACACATAATTTAAATAACTAAATAAATTGATTTAGGAGACACGTGTTAAAACATCATTACAATAATTAATAACACATCTTAAATTTCAAAAAGATATCATGTAGATATTACATAGGTTTCGCCACACTGTAGCTTCATCAAGTGATGGTAAATATAAATTCAGTTTACAAAACTGGTGCTTGTATACATATAAATCCAGAAAAACAATTACTATTAGAAATGGAGTTGGGTTTTAAAAGATTTTGATTTAACAGAAGGGAGCTATTTACGTCTAACTGACCATATAAAATAATACCTATTTTATTAAATTTATTATCGGCGGGATCTAAAATAATTTTGGTCTAACGTTCACAAAATTCGTATTTCTGGAAGCCTTACTTTCGAGGAGGAAACGCTTGTTGGTTCTCAGCCCATAGTTGATGGTTCTACAGTGTATTTCAAGAGTGTGTTTATTGACCCATCGTCCGCTGTTACTCCTTATGGTACTTCCGGCGGAATACCTTGAATTTCAGTTCCTGACTTCCCTGATGGGGATATTCTTGTCTCCATTTGCAACCTTAAAAACACATAGCTATCTGGTCATGATCGGATTCTGGCTTTCTTGATTAAGGATTGCAGATATATTTTTATCGGTTCTCTATCTAAAATTTTTCACTTATCCATTAAATCCTCGACTTTTCTGGCTGTATGGAAAATTGCAAGTATTGTCCCTATTTTTGAGTCTGGAGATCCTTGTGATATATCAAATTACTGCCGTATAGACATTCTATCTAATTTCGCAAAATATTTGAACAGTGCATCTACTCCTATTTATCCTATTGCTAAAATGTACTTATCTCCATACCAGCATGGCTTTGTCAGCAAGCGCTCAACTATGACTAATTATACTCTAGAAAGCAGGTCGATGTTCTGTATACCGACTTCTCGAAAGCCTTCGATCGTCTTGATCATTCATTGTTTCCCAATAAACTAAGGCACTTTGATTTTGATGACTTGATAATTAGATTCTTTCAATCGTACCTTTCCTAGCGATGGTAGTATATTTTTTACAATGATTATTTGTCGACCATTTATATAACTACCTACGGTGTACCGCAAAGCTTCAATTTTGGCCTATTGCTATCCAATATCTTTATTAACGACAATGGGCACATCATTTCTTCGGATAAATTACTGTTTGTGAATAATCTTAAAATATTTCGAGCGATTACTAGCCTCGAAGGATGCAATTTGCTCCAGTGTGACCTTAAAAGTATGTCTCAGTGGTGGACGGTGAACAACCTTCCTCTAAATATGAGGAAGTGCAAAGTAATGTCTTTCACCAGAAGATATGAGAGGACTTTTTTATCTAGCAACTGCATAATTTGTGTTTGGAAGGTGTTGAGTTGGTTAGGGTATCATATAGTATATATAATTATTTGACAGAAACATATATTGTGATGCTAAATTGCAGATCGTTGCATTATTAGGTTATAATATATACTGCTTAGATTTTTTATATCATTTCTGTTGATAATTGAATTTTTTTCCTGTTTAATATTAATCATTTCCTTAATTCCTCTTTTCATTGTGTGTTGCTCTCTATCAATTATTTGTGTTTTCAAAGTCGAAATGGTGATCGCGTTGCAGTTTGTGTGTCAATAAAGCACTTTTGTCTGTTTTGGAGTATTTATGAGCTTGTATTCTTTTGTATAAATATTGTTTGGCTTGACTTATATAGTAACTGTAGCAATCACGACATGGTATTTTCTAGACAACATATGTTTCTCGATTTTTGTCTATTTTAGATTTTAATTTTGAAAATAGATTTTTCTTTGTATTGCTAGGTTTATATGTTGTAGCTATATCATATTTTTTTAAAGTATATTTTATTTTGTCTGGTAATTGTGGTACACATAGAATCGTGATATATTTTGTTTCATTGTTTAAATTGTTATTGGTGTCTGCAGTGTTGTATATTTGGTTAGTTCTTTTTTTAATTGTTTGTTCTATAAGTTGTGGTGGGTAGTTATTATCAGTTAAGATCGTTTTAATTTTCGTGATGTTATCTTTTCTGTATTGAGTATGTGATAGTTTAACTGCTCTATCAGTCAGATTATTTATAATCATTTTATTGAATACAGAAGGTGCATTTCCAAAAAATGGGACTTCTTTCTTCTCAGGGTTCCAATCGGAAAATCGTGGAACTGTTAAACATGAATTGAGCGCCAGTGAATTGATCTTACAAGTTTTATATTATATTTTATAAGTTACTTATTTTAATAATTAAACAACAGTAAAGGTATATGGGATAAAAATGAGCACAAGATATAATTTAAATGAATATTTAATACAAAAAATCAAAAAAAAAAAAACTCTCTCTATAGAGTATAAAGATAAAGTATACACAATATACTTCGATGTAAAAATATCCACTGTATATTGACAGCTAAGTGGATTAAAAAACTTGCTCTAATGACTTCCGAACAACCTATCTAAAAATAATAAATATTATTTTTAATTTCTTCCCAGAGAACCACACTATATAATAAACTTGAAAACACGAATAAAATCTAACACATACATCAAACGCATACAAAAAATACCCTTGACTTCCTCGTCGAATAAATTTTCACAGTTATAATTTTTTATATTACATAGAAATTTTTAAAATATTCTTTGTTATTTATTTCTAGCAATTAAGACTCTTAACTAATTATATTAAAACAATTGAAATACACTTATAAAAGCTTTTTGAATTAATAAGACGTCTTATACATTTAATTTTATTTACATAAAAAAATATTGGAGACACATTTACTCGAAAACGTTGTTTAATCAAATACAAAAACAAAATTACGAGAACACCAATCTCGTATAATTATCGGGAATAAATATGAACTACCATCACTATGGTCACACTCAAAAAACAACCCGTACTAATTAAATATTAAATATATCAGTCATTACAACGTTCCCGGATAAATTCAGATGTTAATCTCCTAGAATTTTACTCCAGGCCCCTCAAACATGAGATCGATAACCAAAAAACACAAGTTTTTTATCTCACATGTGAGATTTAAAACACATCGGATATACACAAATATCCATGAATTATGTACATTCATATACAATTAAATTTTTAAATATAAATTAGGAAAAAATCCTTAACATTATGTATATACTTTAGGTTGTAATACTAGGCTCAACAAGGCTTAATAATATTAAATATTCACTTTTTATATGCGCAGAGAACGAGAACGATAAATTATCTAAAATAAGCGATAATTTAAGGGAAAAGCAAAAGGTTAGTATATTATTAACTATTATATACATATCTATTAAACTACCTATAACTTATGCTATATACCATATATAAAACTAAAAATTAACGAAAAAGAGAATATTAAATTATAAATATTTTATTATTTAAATTTATTTATGTACGAATACGCAATAACAACTCTAGTATAGAAAATTCTGATTCGAACAACAAAATTAGTCTTTCCTTTTCTTCAAATGATGAGGAATCTCATCTAACCAAAAATTCTATGATTCAAGAGGTAAGTTCAGCCTTTTCTTTAACTTTAAACAATTGCTATTGTCAATAAGCAACTTAAATTGGGTCGCTTGTTGACAATATCAATTGTTTAGAAGTTAAGTCGCTTAATGAAAACTTTATGATACGCTGGTGTTCTACTAATGAAGTATCTATACCTTTTTATATAATATTGAGATGTAGCAATTATCTTTAAGGGATACAATATGGAAATTAAATAATATATGCATTTGTGAACGCGTGTGTTAATATTAAATAAAATGTAATATTACGTATTTTTTTGATATATCGGTCTGTGTACGTTTATGAATTGAGTAAATCCTGCATTCAAAGTCTAGTTTTTGTTTCGGAGGTATATTGAGACTTGGTTATAATAGAAACAATGGAACGTATTTTAAAAAGAAAATAAATCTCCGAAATGTAAATAAAAACTATATACATATTGAATGAAGTATTTCAGTGTTGTATATGTTCAACGCATATGAGAATCTTTTTCGGTATTATCTTAATTTTAATCAAAAAAAAAAAAACATCAAATGTATTTTTCCCGTAAACATATGTCAAAATAGTTTTTGAATCGTTCTGTCCTTGATGTCCTAAAAATTGTACTGAGGAAAATAAGATTTGAGAGATTACTAATTGATAACAACTTTGAATCATAGCACATGAAACGGTTCAAAATATTGCAATATAGTTTGAAAAAATGCGGGGCTGAAGTCATATTTGAAACTATTAACATTTGTTTTAATATTGAATAGCGAAAAACGCTTTAATTACGGTCAACTGTAAAATAAGAAATAATAAAAATTTAATAAAAAAATGAAGCACTTGTTTATTGTTTAAAAGTTATTCCGGATTTTCTATTTTCTTTCTCATTTAACAAAGTGAATTCATTTTGAATTATTTCTATTGTTTGTTTCTGAAATTAGTTCGATTTTCAGTATTTAATTAATTGTTTGGTGTAACTGACAAAATTTGTCGTCCGTTTCACTAAATTTGACTGGAAATAACATCATAAGGAATTAGATAATAATTAATATATATATTTTTACTTGAAATTATATTGTAGGTTACCTCCAGATGTCTACAAAATGACAAAGGTATCTAAATTATTACTGACAATCAACAAAGACAAGGCAACAGAATATAAAGGCAAAACGTTAAATGAAATTGACGTTAAGTGGAATAAAATAAATATGATAATATACCATGTACTGAGACAAATATACACATTTTCTAAATAAAAAAAGTCATTAACTAAAAATTTATTTATTTCAGATTCGCAACCAAAAAGAGAAGGGCCTAGAAAATGGACAGAAGAACCAAAAACAATTATGAAACAATATTTTGCTCAGCACATAATTAAAAAACCTCAAAAAAAGAAGTAGAAAATAAAAAAAACACCCAAATGAATTCAGTAATAAACCATGAACTATAATCAAAATTTCCATTTACAATTGTTACAAAAGATTTATAAATTAAAAATATATAATATACCTGGTGCGGCAATAGTGTGTCGGCGGAGCTTAGCATGAAAACTAATAAAGTTGTAACAATGAAATTTTACGTACACATGTAGTATGCTACAGTGCATTTTCTAATTTTATTTATATATTTACAGGGTGTTCCAAATTTCCGCAACCACTTTCAATATTTTTTTTAAATAGATTGCTATACTTTCTTGTTATTATTATGATAGCCACCCAAATTATCTTTGCAATGATATATGACAATGTGCACTTACAATTGTTAGTTTTGGTTTTATTGCAAATTTTGTTAAAATCTTGACAGTTGCAGCGTCTAACATTTTAAGTCTTAGCCTGAAAATGGGTGCAGTGCCTCACGTAACTTTTTTGTTACCAATTTATGGACTAACACGTTATATGTTTTGAGGATGAACAATGTGACAACATATACAGAGTGTTAAATATGTCGTGCCAAAGTTATCGAAGTTTAAAGGCTATTTTCTCTTTTTTTTTAAATTGAACCTATAATTTTTTTATTAGTCAGAAAATTCCTTGTAAAATTGCCTTTAAGATGGTACCAATAACATAGTACTTATTTCTAGTATTTTCGAAGTTATAGCCCTTTAATGGGATGTACCTATGTTTATAATATTCAATATGCATTGCATCTAATAGTTGGTTGTCCATGAAATGATATCAAACAAAGTAACTTTTACAAACACCTGTTTCTTAATTCTTTATTATTAGTTTTAGAATTACATTTTGTAATTTTTCAATAATAAAACAAAATTAATTTGAAATGTGTTCAAATATATTTCCATTCTGCTCTACACATGCTCTTAATCGCCTCTGCATCGACAGACTTACATTTTGAGCCATGTTGTTTTCACTTACTTGAAGAAAAGCGTTTCTGATTCGTTGCTGCATGTTCTCTGCCGTTGTAGGAGGTGTTTCGTAAACTATATTTTTTACAGTAGGCCACAGAAAAAAATCACAAGGGGTTAGATCTGGTGACCGCGGTGGCCAGCTTATAAAGCTTCCTCTCCCAATCCACCTATTGGTGAATACCCTATCTAAATGTGTTCTTGCAGCAGCACCGTAATGTGCAGGTGCACCATCATGTTGGTACCACAATCTCCTTAGGACGTTATCTGGTAGGTCTTCTAACAGCAATGGTAAATTATTTTGTAGGAAATTTGTGTAGATTTCACAATTTAAAGTATTATTAAAAAAGAATGGACCTACAATAGTGTTTCCTATGATGCCTCCCCAGGTGTTAACACTCCATTTTTGTTGGTATAAAATGGGTTGCACAAAATGAGGGTTTCTAGTGTCATAATAATGAGAATTTTTTCTGTTTGTTTTTCCACAATTAGCAAATGTTGCTTAATCTGTGAAAAGCACATGATCTAGAAAAGTTAGATCTTGTCGTAATTGGAAAAGTAGCCATTCACAGTAAACAAGTCTCCTTTCAAAATCCGTTTGTAATAAGCCTTGATGATTTTGAATTTTGTAAGGGTGAAATTTATGTTCTTACAGCAGTGACTTCTATCCCGTGTTCTTTCGAACGAAATTATCCTTGTAGATACGCGCGGATTTTCCACAACGGACTGGACGACTGTCACTTCATTATCTTCTATAACCATAGACTTAGTTCTTTCATGTTGGTACCATTTTAACGGCAATTTTACAAGGAATTTGCTGACTAATAAAAAAATTATAGGTTCAATTAAAAAAAAAAAAAGAAAATAGCCTTTAAACTTCGATAACTTTGGCACAACATATTTTAACACTCTGTATATGTTGTTACGTTGTTCACCCTCAAAACATATAACGTGTTAGTCCATAAATTGGTAACAAGAAAGTTACGTGAGGCACTGCACCCATTTTCAGGCTAAGACTTAAAATGTTAGACGCTGCAACTGTCAAGATTTTAACAAAATTTGCAATAAAACCAAAACTAACAGTTGTAAGTGCACATTATCATATATCATTGCAAAGATAATTTAGGTGGCTATCATCATAATAACAAGAAAGTATAGCAATCTATTTAAATAAAAAAATTGAAAGTGGTTGCGGAAATTTGGAACACCCTGTAAATATATAAATAAAATTAGAAAATTCACTGTAGCATACTACATGTGTACGTAAAATTTCATTGTTACAACTTTATCTTTTCATGCTAAGCTCCGCCGACACACTATTGCCGCACCCGGTATATATAATTTGAATTCTTTTTTCTTGTATTTGATATTAATTTAATATTAAACCTCAGAATTATATGCATATAAAACCTGAAATATACACGCATACTTATATGTTTCCAGAATTCTATACAGATATACATGGCTATTATTAAAATATGTAAGGTTAAAATGAGAATCACACAATTGCTGAAATACATATAAAATAGTTGCAAATTAATTGCATATTCGCGAAGTAATGCGAATGTAAATATTGCTTTCTACATCCTACACATAAGTTACATTAAAGAAACAGATGTGAATATTTTTGTCTGTAGTCGGCACTCGTTGCAAATTAATTGCATTTTTGCGAACTAATGTGAATGTAAATATTGCTTTATTATTTGAATTTTTTAATGCAAAAAATTCGCATTTTAGCAGGATTCGAACCTACGGACATGGTTTGTCGGACCATTGCTGAGCTAAGCTATTAAGGACTGTGGCTCCGCTAATTATTCGAATTTTTTAATTAAAAAATTCGAATAATTAGTGTCGTAGAATGTAGAAACCAATATTTACATTCACATTACTTCACAAAAATGCAACTAATTTGCAACAAGTGCCGACTACAGGCAAAAATATTAACATCTGTTTACTTAATGTGACTTAATGTGACTTAATGTGACTTAATGTGACTTAAGGCTTCCCAATGTATTCGGGAACACAGTACTTAATAGCTTAGTGTTAGAGCAATGATCCAGCAAACCATGGATGTGGGTTCGAATCTTGCCTCAGGGCGAGTTCTTTTTCAATTAAAAAATGCGAATAATTAGCGTCGTAAAATGTAGAAAGCAATATTTACATATAAAATAATTTATAGCTGACACGCAAATGTATTATATATAATTATAATACATAGTTAATAATCGCAATATGTAATTGCTACCGCACCACACGACTTTCTTCTACACATCAAATTTTGAAAAGAATTCTAAAAAATTATTCTAAAGCCATTTATACTTGTGAATACCTTTATGCTTTTCATAAACTTGCATAGCGTGCATTTTAGAGATATTTATATTAACCTGTTTTTCGATAAGATCAAAAGTACTTCTAGTCAGAATTAAAAAAAAGTCAAATAGAAGCTATTTCAAATCAGCATGTGAATCAGCTTGTATTCTTCATATGTTTGCATAGAATCCATAATTTATGACATATTCGCAAGAAACCGTTTATCGATAAGATAAAAAGTGATAGTTTGGGTCCGCATATTGAAAGCTTTTGCGTAAAAGTTGTTCAAAGTTAACGCTGACTTTATATACAAAATATGAAAAATCTATTTTTCACGTAATTCGTATAGATGTACAAATAATTAAAAATGTACATTTTCATATAATCGCAGCTCTAACTATTATGTTCATAAGTAGTACCAATAATATAATTAGGAAATTAAAAAAGAATTTGTTAACTTAAGTCAGTTCTAGCAATTTTATTTTTAATATTCAAACATTTTTTTAAATTTTTAAGTAGCATACGTGAATTTTATATTTTAGTCAAGCTATATATTTAATTTTATATTATAGAATAAATTATTCTAATTTTAATGATGCAATACGAAAATCACATCGTTTCATATATCGAGAGTTGTTACCAAATCAAAATGTAACGCGGTAAAATACATATATAAAATTGACACGCAGCGTTGCCAAGAAAAGGGCTACATTAAAGACAAACAATGTATTTGGCTACACAACAAATATACAAACATGGGGGTATATAATTATATACAGTGAAGCGCCGCCGTATGGCAAAAGTATTCAACTATTTCATATATAATGTCTGGAGTATGGGCACCTGTTGAGACCCCCACAATTTTTTGGATATAGACGTTTAGGGATCTATTTTAACGTTTTCAATCAAAATAGCAAAATAGTCTGGGGTACGTTGTTGAGCCCGCAGATGGGATCGGCAACGTATTTGCGGGCTACAAACCGGTTTATTTATATATTCTATGGGCACCATATGACCTTATATATATATACAATATCTTCGTGACCTTGGTATGATAAGGTAAACTTAATAAGTCGGCGATTAAAGGTCTGGTTTACTTCAAAGTATATATATTTAAAACAACCCTACATGTTTCGGCAATACGCCTTTGTCAAGGGAATACAAAATATAAATGACAGAATATAAATGTCAAATAATTAAGTTGCTATGGTTTAAATTATTCAAAGATACATTCCAATAATAATAATAAATCATGACTTAGTATCAAAAAATAGATAGCAAGGTGTGAAAATATGTGTTGCTCGCTGCCAGAAGCTTGTGTCTCTTTCTGGGTATGAACCTGTGTGTTGGTTGCTGCTGGCAGCTTGCGTCTCTCTCTGGGTGCGTGATTTTGTATTTGTGTGACCGCGTAAGTGTATGGTTTTGTATGTTAGTGCGCTCGTGTGTGTGTTTAGTGACCGGTCGCGTAAATTTAGAGAGATCGGATAACCAGCCGTTGCGTAGGGCCGCCAACCCTTTCCCGGCAACTTCTTTACTTTTCCGAGCAGTACTTCGACGGCCCTACCCCCGCCCCAACGAGACAAGGCGCAGACCAGCAAAGCGCACCCTGTACGGGGTTGCTCATCGCCAACCGAGGGAACACTCTTAGTGGCTACCTCAGTCGACGATGGTCACACTTAGTGCCATCTTAACGATTTCCGCCGACGCGGGGGCAATGCACACACGTCGAACGTGTGTGTGT
>CAKXYW020000029.1:0-22699 GCA_935421215.2 Melolontha melolontha | reverse complement strand
AAAATACAAAGGTATTTTTAATAATATAAAATATTATTAAAAATTGGGTGTGAAGAACACAATACAAGTTCATATATGTATTTTTTGAATGTATCTTCTATGTATTATACAAAATTGGTGAGGTTTTACCACTCAAGTATGTTTCAAATTACGTTGTTATATACGCATTCGGTTCACCGCCGACAAGTAGTGAAGACACAATAATACAGTTTTTATAGATACGGTGGTTACCGACTATAAAAACACGTTGCTAGTTCTGCGGTTATTATATAGACAGCGCTGAATATTCGTTCACGCTCTGTCTTAATAATTGCTGCGAGATAGCAAGGTAGTTACGTTTTGTTGAATGTGTCTCTTCTCCAACAGGGACGTACCGACGATCATGTAGAAATGTGAAATACGTATCTACGTCTTTTGGAGAAGATACATTCAAAAATATATATATATGAACTTGTGTTGTGTTATTCACACCCCATTTTTAATAATATTTTATATTATTAAAACTACTTTTGTATTATACAAAATTGGTGAGGTTTTACCCACTCAAGTATGTTTCAAATTACGTTGTTAAAATAAAAATGTGAATTATTTGCGGGAGACTGTTTTTGTAGATGAAACATGGATTTTCCAAAATAGCACTATAGGTAGATCGTGACAAGATCAGAATGTTCAAAGTATCAAAAAACTAAAGTTGATGGCGAAGGTTAGTGAACGATTAATATTACAAATGTATAGCAGTTAATATATATTATGCTTTGTAGGTATGTTATTGTTTATGCTGATAAATAATCCAAACTATCATGGAGAAATGAACTCACGTAACTTCTGCTATGGTTTGAAGAACAGCTATTTAAAAATTTAGAGCATCTGACCATCATGGACAATGCGCTTTACAATAATGTTACTGAAAAAAGTATCCCAACTTCTATGTGTAAAAAGATTGATATCATCCAGGGTTGGTTAAATGAAAATAAAATACAATGTGATGACAACTCTTTGAAACTACAACTCCTGCAACTTGTTAAGCAGTTAGTTTTTTTTACTTCTATAATTAGCACTACTTTATTATTTAATTTAAGGCATAGCCCAAAAAAGTGTGTGGCAGATAAGTTGGCTGAAAAGTATGGACCCAACGTACTTAGATTACCCCATGTCATTGTATATTCAATGCAATTGAAAATGTATGGGGAATTGATAAAAAAATATTAAGATAATATACGGATGTATTGGGAAGGAGCAGATAATGTTTTGAGACTATGGCAGGATGCACTGGAACATGTAACACCAGAAATGTGGAAGAATTGGTTCAACCTTGTTGAAAACATTGTAGAAGACTGGTGGAAAAGAAAGGTTGTCATCGATAAAAATGAAATGGCAGAATTTATTATATATTTTAGTAGAAGTAATAGTGATGATTCCAATTAATTTTAAGTAAAAACATCAAGAATAACTTTTCGATACAGTCTCTAATAATGCTGTTTGTAATTTGCTTGTTTTAAGATCAATAGATCATAAAGCAAGTGGTCTCCTTACTGGATTTGTGTAATATGTATACATAAGGAGTTTCGTATGTTTGCAATAGAATTAGTGCATTGATATTACAAAATATTTTCTTGTAAATTTTGTTGTAAATAGATACTCTGTAGTTCAATATTCAAATAAATAGTTCCCTTATAAAATTTTTACTTAATTTATTGGATTATGTTCATACATTATTTATTTCTAACTCCTATAATATTTGTGCTGTTTGTTATCTACTTTATTTATATGCAGTAAACCAGTCAAGCAAAGTAATGCGATCTCTCTCCTATTAAATTTATTTTGTGTACCATTGACTATAAATTGTTTCGTGTGCGGAAAGATATGAGCAGCAATATTGGCTCTTTTCTATTTGATATATTATTATGCACATAGTTGTAAATTCCTTGAATCAGTTCTAAATTTAATTAATAGCTTTTTACTTCATTACTACGCGAACAGCATGGATCAATACAAAAACATAACCCATATACCTCTTAAGTGACGCCAGACATAACCTATTCTGTAATTGTCAGTTAACCGGCAACAATGTGGAGGGGAAGCGATATACAAAAAATCGGAACCTACAGTGAATAGACTACATGAAGAAAAATTGACTGAAACCTGTCATTTATAAATCAAATTGACAAGTTGAAAATATTCGTCAAGTATCTGTGGAAATTTTGTCAATAAATACTGGTTTTCGAATATACCCTGAAATAGGTGGATTTTGTGGCTGCATTTTGTTTAATTAATGCCAATATATAATTGGATTTGCGTCGTCGTCAATGCCGATATTTATTGCGCCCTTGACCAATTTAGGGCTCCTGTTACCGGCTTCTATTGTTAGTCAGAACGAGAATACTGTTTTGAAGGAATAAATTACGCAACCACATTAACATAAGTTTTGGGTCACGAAGTCACAGGCCTAATGAGAAGGCGGACGAATTTGCTCGACAGGCCTCGTCTACAAAAGACCGGTGCCTTCCTTTAGTATTGCAAAAACAATTATTAAAACAGCTATGAAATTGTGGTCTGAAAGTAGATCTAGACAGGAGAAACAGTGCTTTACAAAATATTCACTTAGATTTACAACGGACCTACTAAATAGAGGCAGAATGTCTGTTAAGATTATAGTAGTCCTATTAACACGACACTGTATCCTGGGGCGAAACTATATTTAAAAGAACTAATCCCGAAGCTGCTAACAACTGCTAATTGTAAAATTAATCTACAAAGGTTGCAGTGGAATTAGCTTTGGGGTCACCTCAAATAATCTAATCTACGTATATTTAAATTCCTTTAAAATTTTTCCAGTGCAAATACACAAATAGTACAAAAATTGCTGCTGATAATTAGCCGCAAGATCAAACGCGTACAATTAAACGATTGTTCCTGTTGATGTCTGTTGGCTCGATAACACTAATTAAAAATAATTGATTTCAAAATTTACACAAATCTTGTTCCATTACATATCTTGACGTATGTCATCAATTCGTCGAGCTATATCAGCATTTATAAGAACACGTGCGGGGGATGTTTCCAAAGTTTTCGGAATTGTGCTCTAATTAAACTACGCAGAATTTATAGGCAATGGTATTGGTGATAGACAAATCTGGACATGTTTATGCAGCTATCCAGTGCAAATATTGTTCAGTCTGATTCGGATGTTCGACCGATATAAACGCATTTTCGTAGCCTGTTTGTGTAACCATGCAAGACGCAGTTAAATCTCAAACAGCAATAATTTTCTTTTGTGGAAAGAGGGTGTGAAAACTTCAGAATTATTAAACGTCTACAAGGAGTGATTACTGAGTCTGTAGAATCTAAAGGTACTGTATATCGGTGGATCGATCGTTTTAAAAGTGGTAGAACATCATTAAAAGACGATCCACATAGTGGTCGCCCGAGAAGGTCGGTAAATGAAGGAAACATTACTGCCGTGGAGAACCTACAGAAAGAGTTCAGACGAATGATTATTTCTCAAATTAGTGTACTCTTAATAATAGGTACACGACAAGTTTATGAGATCCTATATAATTATTTTGGCGTAAGCAAGGTTTCAGTCCGCTGGGTGTCAAGGCTGTTGGGACTGGAACAGAAACTCGATAGGTCTGAGACTTGTCGTCAACTTCAAGAGCTGTTAGTCCGTTACGGTAATGAATTTTGGCAACAGATAATAACCACTGACGAAACGTGGATTTCTTATTTCCAACCTGAGACCAAAAGTCAATCCAAAGAATGGTGTAAATCCGAGGAAGGGCCTCAACTTAAGGCGCGTGCAGTTCCGTTTGTTGGAAAGGCAATGCTTACTGTATTCTGGGATTTTGAAGGGATTATTTTTATGAATTATTTGGCCAAATATTATTCGAACTTTTATCCGGACCACTGTATCAGGCATTTATCAGAAGAAAATGGCCTGAGAAGTTGCATTAGTGTCCGTTATTGCAACAGGATAAAGCTAGACCGCTCACCGCAAGAAAAACGAAGAATATTTTAAACAATTTACGATAGAAATTGCTTCCGCATCCACTTTATTCTCCAGATCTCGTAGCGAGTGATTTTCATCTGTTCCCAGATTTGAAAAAACCTTTACGGGGTGTTTTCAGAATTGAACTGAAGTAAAATGTGCTATAAATAGGTGAATTGAGGAAGCACCGAAAAAGTTCCTTGAGGACGGCTTCCAAAAATTAATCTATCGCTAGGATAAATGTATTCAATTAAATAGTGATTCTGTTGAAAAACTGGATTGTAATATTGATGAAAATTCACAAAATAACAAAATACAAAGGTATTTTTAATAATATAAAATATTATTAAAAATTGGGTGTGAAGAACACAATACAAGTTCATATATGTATTTTTGAATGTATCTTCTATGTATTATACAAAATTGGTGAGGTTTTACCCACTCAAGTATGTTTCAAATTACGTTGTTATATACGCATTCGGTTCACGCCGACAAGTAGTGAAGACACAATAATACAGTTTTTATAGATACGGTGGTTACCGACTATAAAAACACGTTGCTAGTTCTGCGGTTATTATATAGACAGCGCTGAATATTCGTTCACGCTCTGTCTTAATAATTGCTGCGAGATAGCAAGGTAGTTACGTTTTGTTGAATGTGTCTCTTCTCCAACAGGGACGTACCGACGATCATGTAGAAATGTGAAATACGTATCTACGTCTTTGGAGAAGATACATTCAAAAATATATATATATGAACTTGTGTTGTGTTATTCACACCCCATTTTTAATAATATTTTATATTATTAAAACTACTTTTGTATTATACAAAATTGGTGAGGTTTTACCCACTCAAGTATGTTTCAAATTACGTTGTTAAAAATAAAAATGTGAATTATTTGCGGGAGACTGTTTTTGTAGATGAAACATGGATTTTCCAAAATAGCACTATAGGTAGATCGTGACAAGATCAGAATGTTCAAAGTATCAAAAAACTAAAGTTGATGGCGAAGGTTAGTGAACGATTAATATTACAAATGTATAGCAGTTAATATATTATGCTTTGTAGGTATGTTATTGTTTATGCTGATAAATAATCCAAACTATCATGGAGAAATGAACTCACGTAACTTCTGCTATGGTTTGAAGAACAGCTATTTAAAAATTTAGAGCATCTGACCATCATGGACAATGCGCTTTACAATAATGTTACTGAAAAAAGTATCCCAACTTCTATGTGTAAAAAGATTGATATCATCCAGGGTTGGTTAAATGAAAATAAAATACAATGTGATGACAACTCTTTGAAACTACAACTCCTGCAACTTGTTAAGCAGTTAGTTTTTTTTACTTCTATAATTAGCACTACTTTATTATTTAATTTAAGGCATAGCCCAAAAAAGTGTGTGGCAGATAAGTTGGCTGAAAAGTATGGACCCAACGTACTTAGATTACCCCATGTCATTGTATATTCAATGCAATTGAAAATGTATGGGGAATTGATAAAAAAATATTAAGATAATATACGGATGTATTGGGAAGGAGCAGATAATGTTTTGAGACTATGGCAGGATGCACTGGAACATGTAACACCAGAAATGTGGAAGAATTGGTTCAACCTTGTTGAAAACATTGTAGAAGACTGGTGGAAAAGAAAGGTTGTCATCGATAAAAATGAAATGGCAGAATTTATTATATATTTTAGTAGAAGTAATAGTGATGATTCCAATTAATTTTAAGTAAAAACATCAAGAATAACTTTTCGATACAGTCTCTAATAATGCTGTTTGTAATTTGCTTGTTTTAAGATCAATAGATCATAAAGCAAGTGGTCTCCTTACTGGATTTGTGTAATATGTATACATAAGGAGTTTCGTATGTTTGCAATAGAATTAGTGCATTGATATTACAAAATATTTTCTTGTAAATTTTGTTGTAAATAGATACTCTGTAGTTCAATATTCAAATAAATAGTTCCCTTATAAAATTTTTACTTAATTTATTGGATTATGTTCATACATTATTTATTTCTAACTCCTATAATATTTGTGCTGTTTGTTATCTACTTTATTTATATGCAGTAAACCAGTCAAGCAAAGTAATGCGATCTCTCTCCTATTAAATTTATTTTGTGTACCATTGACTATAAATTGTTTCGTGTGCGGAAAGATATGAGCAGCAATATTGGCTCTTTTCTATTTGATATATTATTATGCACATAGTTGTAAATTCCTTGAATCAGTTCTAAATTTAATTAATAGCTTTTTACTTCATTACTACGCGAACAGCATGGATCAATACAAAAACATAACCCATATACCTCTTAAGTGACGCCAGACATAACCTATTCTGTAATTGTCAGTTAACCGGCAACAATGTGGAGGGGAAGCGATATACAAAAAATCGGAACCTACAGTGAATAGACTACATGAAGAAAAATTGACTGAAACCTGTCATTTATAAATCAAATTGACAAGTTGAAAATATTCGTCAAGTATCTGTGGAAATTTTGTCAATAAATACTGGTTTTCGAATATACCCTGAAATAGGTGGATTTTGTGGCTGCATTTTGTTTAATTAATGCCAATATATAATTGGATTTGCGTCGTCGTCAATGCCGATATTTATTGCGCCCTTGACCAATTTAGGGCTCCTGTTACCGGCTTCTATTGTTAGTCAGAACGAGAATACTGTTTTGAAGGAATAAATTACGCAACGACATTAACATAAGTTTTGGGTCACGAAGTCACAGGCCTAATGAGAAGGCGGACGAATTTGCTCGACAGGCCTCGTCTACAAAAGACCGGTGCCTTCCTTTAGTATTGCAAAAACAATTATTAAAACAGCTATGAAATTGTGGTCTGAAAGTAGATCTAGACAGGAGAAACAGTGCTTTACAAAATATTCACTTAGATTTACAACGGACCTACTAAATAGAGGCAGAATGTCTGTTAAGATTATAGTAGTCCTATTAACACGACACTGTATCCTGGGGCGAAACTATATTTAAAAGAACTAATCCCGAAGCTGCTAACAACTGCTAATTGTAAAATTAATGTACAAAGGTTGCAGTGGAATTAGCTTTGGGGTCACCTCAAATAATCTAATCTACGTATATTTAAATTCCTTTAAAATTTTTCCAGTGCAAATACACAAATAGTACAAAAATTGCTGCTGATAATTAGCCGCAAGATCAAACGCGTACAATTAAACGATTGTTCCTGTTGATGTCTGTTGGCTCGATAACACTAATTAAAAATAATTGATTTCAAAATTTACACAAATCTTGTTCCATTACATATCTTGACGTATGTCATCAATTCGTCGAGCTATATCAGCATTTATAAGAACACGTGCGGGGGATGTTTCCAAAGTTTTCGGAATTGTGCTCTAATTAAACTACGCAGAATTTATAGGCAATGGTATTGGTGATAGACAAATCTGGACATGTTTATGCAGCTATCCAGTGCAAATATTGTTCAGTCTGATTCGGATGTTCGACCGATATAAACGCATTTTCGTAGCCTGTTTGTGTAACCATGCAAGACGCAGTTAAATCTCAAACAGCAATAATTTTCTTTTGTGGAAAGAGGGTGTGAAAACTTCAGAATTATTAAACGTCTACAAGGAGTGATTACTGAGTCTGTAGAATCTAAAGGTACTGTATATCGGTGGATCGATCGTTTTAAAAGTGGTAGAACATCATTAAAAGACGATCCACATAGTGGTCGCCCGAGAAGGTCGGTAAATGAAGGAAACATTACTGCCGTGGAGAACCTACAGAAAGAGTTCAGACGAATGATTATTTCTCAAATTAGTGTACTCTTAATAATAGGTACACGACAAGTTTATGAGATCCTATATAATTATTTTGGCGTAAGCAAGGTTTCAGTCCGCTGGGTGTCAAGGCTGTTGGGACTGGAACAGAAACTCGATAGGTCTGAGACTTGTCGTCAACTTCAAGAGCTGTTAGTCCGTTACGGTAATGAATTTTGGCAACAGATAATAACCACTGACGAAACGTGGATTTCTTATTTCCAACCTGAGACCAAAAGTCAATCCAAAGAATGGTGTAAATCCGAGGAAGGGCCTCAACTTAAGGCGCGTGCAGTTCCGTTTGTTGGAAAGGCAATGCTTACTGTATTCTGGGATTTTGAAGGGATTATTTTTATGAATTATTTGGCCAACTATTATTCGAACTTTTATCCGGACCACTGTATCAGGCATTTATCAGAAGAAAATGGCCTGAGAAGTTGCATTAGTGTCCGTTATTGCAACAGGATAAAGCTAGACCGCTCACCGCAAGAAAAACGAAGAATATTTTAAACAATTTACGATAGAAATTGCTTCCGCATCCACTTTATTCTCCAGATCTCGTAGCGAGTGATTTTCATCTGTTCCCAGATTTGAAAAAACCTTTACGGGGTGTTTTCAGAATTGAACTGAAGTAAAATGTGCTATAAATAGGTGAATTGAGGAAGCACCGAAAAAGTTCCTTGAGGACGGCTTCCAAAAATTAATCTATCGCTAGGATAAATGTATTCAATTAAATAGTGATTCTGTTGAAAAACTGGATTGTAATATTGATGAAAATTCACAAAATAACAAAATACAAAGGTATTTTTAATAATATAAAATATTATTAAAAATCTGGTGTGAAGAACACAAATGCAGGTTCACTATTAATATTTTCTGTGAACGTGTCCGAATATATCCTATCCCCAAAGACGTAGATACGTATTTCGCTTTTCTACAAGCTCATCGGTACGCCCCTGCTGGAGAAAGGATATTTCCAGACACATTCACAGAAAAAAACCACCTCGCCCTATCACCGTAATTATCCAGACCGAGCGCAGAAGTAAATTCGGCGCTACCTGTTGTCAGACAGCCGAAGTACCTCGCATACCGTCCACATAATTAATGTGAAGTAACGACGCCCTTCCACAGAGGTTAGCACAGCCAACTCTCCAGAAAACTGCATTTTGTTTGTGCCTTCACTCATACTACGGCTTAACCGCATGTGTAATGTATCAGAATAATTGAAACATACATGAGTAGGTAAACCCCACCAGTTTTGTATAATACAAAGGTATTTTTAATAATATAAAATATTATTAAAAATCTGGTGTGAAGAACACAAATGCAGGTTCACTATTAATATTTTCTGTGAACACATTACACATGCGGTTAAGCCGTAGTATGAGTGAAGGCACAAACAAAATGCAGTTTTCTGGAGAGTTGGCTGTGCTAACCTCTGTGGAAGGGCGTCGTTACTTCACATTAATTATGTGGACGGTATGCGAGGTACTTCGGCTGTCTGACAACAGGTAGCGCCGAATTTACTTCTGCGCTCGGTCTGGATAATTACGGTGATAGGGCGAGGTGGTTTTTTTCTGTGAATGTGTCTGGAAATATCCTTTCTCCAGCAGGGGCGTACCGATGAGCTTGTAGAAAAGCGAAACACGTATCTACGTCTCTGGGGATAGGATATATTCGGACACGTTCACAGAAAATATTAATAGTGAACCTGCATTTGTGTTCTTCACACCAGATTTTTAATAATATTTTATATTATTAAAAATACCTTTGCATTATACAAAACTGGTGGGGTTTACCTACTCATGTATGTTTCAATTATTCTGAAATAACAAAATTATAGCTAAATTCCCAGAATTTTGGAAACATCCCTCGTACTTTAGTTATTTCGAAAAAATTTCTTTAGCCATAGTTTCATATACTGTTTGGAGACAAAAGACTTCCCCTTGTAGAAAAAAAAAACATTTAAACAGTGTTGGGCTTGTATTCGCCTTGTGGAACCAAAAGTTGGAGGATTGGGATTCTTGGAACCAAATATTTGCTATGACTCCGGTTTCTGGCGGTGATGCTTCAAAACCGGTTACTAGAATCACGCCAATGTTTGCTTTACTGTGCACAGGTTGTAGGGATGTATATACTCTTTTTTTAAATATTCAATGACTGTTTGTTAAATGAATAAATGTACTTCCATCTAAATATATTTATTTAAAATATATGCATTTATTTTTGAATCTATAACAAGTTTTACTAGCGTAAAACTGCTGTTGAGACTTGTGGTACTTGTTAAGGTATGATTCTTATGTTGATTTTTAATGTAAGACTGTGCGACTTGATGTTTTGTACTATATTGTTTTGTGTTGTTGTTGAGTTGATACTGTGGTTGGGAAATGTTGTTACTTGTTATGATGTTGCGAATGATACTGTTGTGTTAAGACTATATTACAAGTAGTTAAAAATCCACCACCACCCTAACATACTAATACATAATTACATGTGCGTAATGGTTGGACATTGTAGTAGTTGACGTCATAATGATGAATTTTTCTAGGTGAACAATTCGTCGAAACAGTACCTAAGTTTTCGATAGGGTCTTAAAAATCTAATCTTACTAATAAATACATAATAAAGTATCATTACTAATCAAGTATTAGTTGGTATTGTAAATCTAAGTATATAGTTCCGGATAAAATTCCATTGTTCGGTAATAAAGTTTATTATACATACTTAGGAAACGTGATCTTATGAATGGATATCCAGATTATACCTCGTCTAGAAATCGTTCACTAATAAGCCTAGGTAATAGAACAGCGGTCTAATGTATAAAGCATAATAAATTTACAAATATAAAAGATCCCGCTTCGTACAATTTAGAGAAAGCTTTACAATTTGAATGTGATAATAAAATTCTGTTAATAAAGTGGTTTGAATTCGAAAATGACAGTTAAATATTTATAAAATTGGAAAGGTCATGTTTGTGTGAAACGAGCAGACAGTAATGAACGGTAATCCTTTCACATTGGTGTTTTAATGGTTTTTCCTCTGCTTTGAATTATTAAACCACAGTACGCAGGCATATTGGCGAATTTAAATTAATAATCTCTCGAAATGTAGATTTAGCTGAATTTAGAGTTTACGTTGGAAAAAATTTAAGGTATGCGATTAACGAACTCAATGTTTATTAGCACTGTACTATCAGTTAGTTTTTAGATGTCAGTTGAAATATTTTAAATTATAGCCTGAAATAAAGCTTGCTGTAATACGAGTATGTGTTGCTGAAGTCTGTATACCGACTTATACGAAATTAAGAATATTCCCTACAACAGACTTACTTATATTTAACAATAAAAAATGTTTGAAATTAAAATATTACAAAAGGGTATCCTCAATAAACAGAAAGCAAAAATTAATTGTCTATCTTTACGAAAAAGTCTTGTAACATCTAGGAAAAACTTTTTTTTGAAAACATAAATGCTGAGAATCTTCGTTCTAAGATATCTTAAACTAATTCATCTCATTCTTGCTAAATAATTTTATGACTTCTTTGATATTGCTATTACATTCATAATTTACAGAAATTACAATGTAGAAGATGTAGGTATGTATCCATATTTCTTATAATACGTACATTTACTTGGCTATGTGATATCTTCATATGGGTACTGTGCTTACGTTATTTATAGACATTTCTGTTACAAAACCAGCAGTAAAGATATTCAAAACGTCATTAAAATATCGTAATTATCTAATTATCACATAAATATTGTCGTGTAACGAACCTTACAATAATGCGATGTTACGGAAAATTTAATTACAAGTTTAAGAATATGAAGCGCGGCGGCGTCTCATTGAATTCCTTTTGAATCCTTCCTTTTCGTTTTATCCGCATCTTTGGCCATAGTAGATATTAGACACATTTGCTTTTATGTTATCGTCGTTAACGTCCTCGTGGGGAGAAAATGAGCAAAGTTTGTGTGAAACGAGCAGACAGTAATGAACGGTAATCCTTTCACATTGGTGTTTTAATGGTTTTTCCTCTGCTTTGAATTATTAAACCACAGTACGCAGGCATATTGGCGAATTTAAATTAATAATCTCTCGAAATGTAGATTTAGCTGAATATAGAGTTTACGTTGGAAAAAATTGAAGGATGCGATTAACGAACTCAATGTTCATTAGCACTGTACTATCAGTAAGTTTTTAGATGTCAGTTGAAATATTTTAAATTATAGCCTGAAATAAAGCTTGCTGTAATACGAGTATGTGTGATACGAAATTAAGAATATTCCCTACAACATTTAATTAATTCCTGCAATTTAATAATAATATTCAACTTAGAAGAAATAAATTAATGAATTTTAAAAAATTGCAAAATATAAAATATAAAAAAATTGAGTGGGTCTAGTATTCGATCTCTTACGCTACATGTATAACCTATAAATGTTAGAAATGTGTCGTAGAAAGGCGCCCGTTAAATTACAAGAAAATATAACATTATGATAAAAAAAAAATTTATACTACACATATGAAAAGAAAATCTGTTTCTGTGTTTTCAAAATACTTAAAATTTCTGGTTATCATATTTTCACGGTTATAATTTATATATATATATATATATATATATATATATATATATATATATATATATTGTAATAAGCCGTAGAAGCAGATTAAACTAACTAAGAATGATGTGAGAGTTAAAACTGTTAAAAGAAGAATATAAGTTAAATGATGAAGATTTTAAATTTAAAAATTGGGCGCCATAAGTTTTAACGTTCTTAGTTAATCCAACGCTATCTGTTAACTTGTTGAATAACCAACTAGTAGCGGTAGAGCGTGAGTACATAAATTTAATTTAAATCCTAGGATCAAAGTCGGTTTGGTGTATTCCCCGTAGGTATAATGTAATTAACGTGTGAATTAAGCACAAACTCAACAATCAAACTGTACAAATAAAAGACTGAATTAAAATCAAAGAAATAAAAATTTATTAGTGCAAAAATAGATAACTGTAACAATATTAAGTGAGAGAATAAGAAAACTATACATGTTAGTGTTATCTGCGCTAAACGATAAAAAACTGAATTATGTAATCGTGCACATGTGTTACTAACTATCGTTAAGGTTATGAACAATACAACAGTGCAAATAAATATTAAATGTTATTTAAGATTAGACACACAAAAGGTAAGTTATATATAAATTTTTAAAAGGATTATGAATGAATGAATAATTATATTTATATTGATGTTTAGAAATGTATAAATTCAAGTTTTATATTTTGATGCAAACAATGTTTTATATTGTGTTTGGATATAAATAAATATTGACTTTTTTATTAATATTTTAGGTGTTATGGGATATAACTGGAAAGGAACCTGGTTTTTCCTGTGTTTATGCTCTGGTATATGGTCTGGGCTCGCAATTATAGGCATAAATCAGAGTTCGGCAGCTCCTATTGAAGTATCGGCGTCGGTAGCGGTCAATGGCTGGAGTTATCGGATCGATGTAGTTCCAATTCCAAAAAGATGCTTCGCTCGATAAATCTTATATTTGACGTGATGATGGTCCAATTAATATCTCAAAAGTTAGGCCTGATTTTAAGGTATCGAATGTATACAAATTTAGTATGTTATACTTGATTTTAAACTATAATTTTAATTAAACTTTTTGTGTTTGAGAAAATACGGCCATTCGTTGTAAAATTTTGTATCAGACCACGCCGATAGCGTTTTTTTTATATTCCAAAGCCTTTTTAATTCTTCTCAAAAGCCTCGAAGTTTTTACTTTCTCCACATCAATCAAAATATGAATTTACATAATATTTCTGTTTTAATACGTTTCTAAAATTGGTGGAATAATTATCATATATTTAAATTGTACTTTTTAATATAGGTTAAGTTGATATTCTAACACTAAAAATCGTATTCGCGGGACAATGATATTTTTAAATTAGTGGGCGTGGCTAACTAGTGTCGATATAAAATCTTAATGTACATAAATTAAATACCTGTAATTTCGCGCGTATAAATTTGAATTTGAAATAGAAAAATTTAAATAAAAAAGTAAGTTTAAAAATCAAAATAAGTTAATTATAAATTTTAAAGTTATCGTCGTATTAATTTATTTACATTTCGAAACTAATTTCACAAATTACGTCCACCAATTTAATATTTATACAAGTGGTTTTAATGAGTAGTTAATCTGCATTTCTCATTGTAGTGCTGGAATAAGATTGCTGGTTGAACCACTACAATATATATATATATATATATATATATATATATATATATATATATATATATATATATATATATATATTGTTGTGAGTCAACCTACCCTCTTAATTAATTTTTTTTTTACTAATAAGTTTTCAGTTTCAACAATGTTATATCTTGAATGTTAAGATTTGTAAAGTATTTCTTTATAGTAAGAATTTTGTAATTTTGATATTATTTCCCATATTTTATTATCTGTTTGTCTTATGTGAATTTCATTTACAAGATTTGTAATTGAGATTACGTGAGTGGATTTTCTATAATATTATCTTTTAAATTATTTTAGTAACCTTTGCACAAATTTTCGTAGAATATCTGATTTTTACTTTTACAAAATTGCTGTTAGGAGTCTTGACGACGAAAAAACATGATTATTGATTATTATTTTTTGACTGATTGAAAGAGATCTTTATCTGCATTTTATAATTTGAGTCTTTTTATCAATATTCCATTTATATTCCTATACAAAATGCTTATGGACGTATATTGTACATAAGGAAGTGTTTGAATAAGTATTCTGGATGTATTAATCATATAAGGAGGATATAATCATACATTTGAATACGGAAGATTTTATTTATATCAAAGGAACACTTTTAAAGAAGAAATCAGATTTCTTTTGAATCATCTTGGAATAAGAACAACTCATCTGGATCCCATATTGAACATAACCTGGTGGTTTATCCTGCTAATTTGGATTATAAGCAACGCAGCGACTAGGATATTATCCTGAAATTTGAATCGAGCAACGGACATACATTCTTGACGTATTAGATAGAAATTTTCCTGTGAACTTCATACAAAGAACATATTGAAAATTGTGATCTTCAAAATTTTAACATATTCTTCAGGTATTTAAGTGTAATTGTTATATAAAATTTTGTTAAAGATATAACATTGCTTGATATCACTTTTCTATACACGTTATAAACTCACGTCATCTCAAACGTCATTTTCCATTATATTTATATGTCAGATTTGATAGTAATATTTGTATCTTGTGATTATTGATATAATTTCATTTAAATATATATTTATACCTAAATTTGACGCTTTCGTATTATTTCATGTATTAGTAGATGTCTATTTGTGTATGGAGAACTTACTTTTAGACCCTTGAGATTAAGCAGAATCCTTGCAATTATTATTTTATATATCTGAAGTTTTCGAGCTAGCATTTTGTTATTTCATTTTATTTTTCATTTATTTTTATTTCTCAGCATTCCGCGTTATTACAATATATATATATATATGTTTAGATAATTTCTTAGCCGTTCATTAAATATAACATTTGATAAATTATTGGAGTTTTTCGGCTTTTTATATGAAATATTTACAAATATCAAATTAGAATGTATGTACGAGGGTATATCAGATATAAACGAGACTGATTTTTTTAAATTATTAATGCTTTATTGAACAAGGTTAATACAAATGTACTATTTTTCTACATAATCTCTCCCACGCAATACATTTTTCCCAACGGATTGGAAGCTTTTTAATCCCGTTATCGTAAAAACTTTTAGGCCGGTCACACAGCCACTGGAGCACAAATGTCTCTACCGCTTGGTCGCTGTCGAAACGCTGGCCTCCAAGAGCTTCTTTTAGAGGTCCAAACAAATGGTAGTCACAGGGTGACAAGTCTGGACTGTAAGCAGGATGTTCCAAGATTTCCCAGCCGAATTGTTCCACTTTTTGCCTCGTAATGTTTGCCGAATGTGGTCTGGCGTTGTCGTGAAGGAGAATGACATTTTTAACGGATTGCGTATTTCTTTTTCATCGTAAAGACAATTTTGCGGCATCCAAAATGTCGCAATAATATTGGGCATTAATTGTGCGGCGATCATGAAGGAAATCAAGCCTCAATGTTGGATTCGGTAACGCTCGTCCGTGGGCGTCGAACGTGGCTCTGGTTTTCAACTTTCTCCCGGCCTCCAGAAAATCGTTTATTCCATGCAAACACGCGAGGTCGTGAAAGGGTGTTCTCCCCGAACTGTGCGTGCAATCTGCGTAAAATGTCTGTTGGATTCACCCCCTCATTGGTCAAAAACTTAATCATTATCCGCTGCTCCACGGAAACGTGCACTGCTTGCTCACTCATGGTCACTGCACTACTGAACGGTCTCGACGGAATTTCAGACGTTGCTCTCCCCACCCTAAGTGCTTTGTCTACATAGCCACCTACTTCGCCGATTCAAAAACCTTTTGTACGAGTCATTAAAAAATCAGTCTCGTTTATATCTGATATACCCTCGTAATTGCAGAATAAGTGGGGATGTAAACATTGCTGTCTACAAATTACAAAGCAAATCATACGAAATTTTTTAATTGAAAAATATGGTCTACGTTAGGACTCGAACCCAAGTCTACAGCTTTCCGGGCTGTCGCCTTTACCACTAGGCCACAATAGACCCAGGTTCAAGCTATTTAGAAATGCATTATAAAGTAACAGTGTTAATGAATCAGATGTCAGTTATTGAATGTAGATGTCAAGTTGAAAGCAGAAGTCAGTTTTGAAAGCTCATGTCAGTTTTGATAGCAGATGTCAGTTAGTGAAAGCAAGTGTCAGTTATTGAAAGCAGATGTCTGTTTTGAAAGCAGGTGTCAGTTATGAAAGCAAACGTCAGATTAGAAAGCAGATGCCTATTTTGAAAGTAGATGTGAGTTATTGAAAGCAGATGTCAGTATTTTGAGAGCAGATGTCAGATTTGAATGTTTGAAAATGCTAATTAATACTCCATAGCTATATGAGTGTTTAGATAATTTCATAGCCGTTCATTAAATATAACATTTGATAAATTAGCCGAAAAACTCCAATAATTTATCAAATGTTATATTTAATGAACGGCTAAGAAAGTATCTAAACACTCGTATAGCTATGGAGTATTAATTAGCATTTTCAAACATTCAAATCTGACATCTGCTCTCAGAATACTGACATCTGCTTTCAATAACTCACATCTACTTTCAAAATAGGCATCTGCTTTCTAATCTGACGTTTGCTTTCATAACTGAAACCTGCTTTCAAAACAGACATCTGCTTTCAATAACTGACATTTGCTTTCACTAACTGACATCTGCTATCAAAACTGACATGAGCTTTCAAAACTGACTTCTGCTTTCAACTTGACATCTACATTCAATAACTGACATCTGATTCATTAACACTGTTACTTTATAATGCATTTCTAAATACCTTGAACCTGGGTCTATTGTGGCCTAGTGGTAAAGGCGACAGCCCGGAAAGCTGTAGACTTGGGTTCGAGTCCCAACGTAGACCATATTTTTCAATTAAAAAATTTCGTATTATTTGCTTTGTAATTTGTAGACAGCAATGGTTACATCCCCACTTACTCTGCAATTACATACATTCTAATTTAATATTTGTAAATATTTCGTATAAAAAGCCGAAAAACTCCAATAATTTATCAAATGTTATATATATATATATATATATATATATAGTAAATTCAATCAGTTGGCGATTTAAGGTCTGACTTTACTTTAAAGTATATATATTTAAAACAACCCTACATGTTTCGGCAATGATGCCTTTATCAAGGATATAAATATAAATGTAGGGTTGTTTTAAACATATATACTTTAAAGTAAAGGCAGACCTTAAATCGCCAACTGATTGAATTTACCATATCATACCAAGGTCACGAAATAATTATATATATATATATATATATATATATATATATATATATATATATAGCTTATTATTTTAATATTATGCACACGGCCAATAAAATAAATGAGAAATAAATTTTAATTTCTTATAAACACTAAATATATATATATATATATAATATATATAGTAGATTCAATTATTTGGCGATTTATGGTCTGGTTTTAGTTATAAATGTATATATTTAAAACAATCTTACATGTTTCGGCATATGATGCCTTTCTCAAAGAATTTAAAATATAAATGACGGCATATTAATGTCATACTTATACATTTGTAGTTGTCATGGATAAAATTATTCAAAGATACATTCCAGTTTAATAATAATAAATCATGCCTTAGTATTCTAAAAATAGTTAGACAACAAAAACGGGGAATGGCAAGGCATGCATTATTATTATGTATGCGCCCGTGGAGCGGGTTAAGATGTTAAACTGTCGGCATTCGCCTTAAACGAGAAGGAAAAGCACGAAAACCTACTCGAACAGCCAGTCAGGGATCTAAACACGGAACTGTCAACATGATAAGCAAATGTACAGATATTTAAATAACATAAGATATATATTTATATAACAGTAACATATATTATGATGGTAAATTGCAGATCGTTACATAATTACGTTATAGTATATACTGCTTAAATTTTTTATACGTACGTTGGCGAACATAATTTATAACTTCTTCCGAACGAAAAGTTTACCAGTACGTGATTTATGGCCCACAGAACAGTTTTTCGAAATACACCAACACATTTGGAAAGATAATTATAAAAATTTTTGGGAATTACAGCTAACTCCGGGAAGTGCTCACTAAAATTATCCAAACATTCACGCTGGCTGTACACCCAAATTCCATCTGCGAATTGATGGAATTTGGGTGTATAGCTAACTTTGGGAAGTGCTCACTAAAATCATCCAAACATTCACGCTGGCTGTACACCCAAATTCTATCAATTCGCACTCCAGTTCGAAAATAGGCTTCTATCATGTACGTTTTTGCACTGTATTGTAAACCATATTTGAATTTAGTCAATGTCGATGTTCATACTTGCTCTCAGCAGTTCTAACACATTAATTGATGACAGCCATTGTTACTGTTAAAATAATTTTCAAAACCGTTAAGTTTATAATACCTAGCTTAAGATCAGGCATATATTTTCTATTTCAATGTCATATTCGTCCTAGAAACTTTATTATATTACGATATCAACATTTATTAATGATGCTGATGATTAATTCTGCTAAATAGAAAATTTCTCTATCAGGTTGTCCAAAATTTGTAGTGTTTGCCAAATAAAAGATCTCATATCTTGCAAAAACTTTCTTCAAAATTTTCTTATGACACACTATGAATATAATCTGTAGACTGTCAGAGATATGATTTGTTTTCAAGTATTATGACAAAATCAAATAATTTTTTTAGTAGTTTTTTTTTGTTGTTGCAGTTTCTCAACAAAATTTTCTTTAATTTCTATTTTCCACAACGTTCTTATATTCTTTATATTTCGTGATAAATGACACAGTGTTTGCTTCTCTTGATATGTAAATGTTTGATTATATTATATTGAGAATGTTAATGTAAATTCCCAGACTGATTTCTAGAAACTCATTGATAGTTCTTTGGTAAGTCTGCAAGGAATATATAAATGCATGCAATTATTATATTATTTGCTAATTTATAATCAAAATTGTGTCTTAGGTTTTTCATTTGTTTGCAGGTTATCATCAATTCAATTTTTTGGAATAGATACTGTACTTTTAATATTCCCGTTTTTTGTAACGATCTGCAATTTACCATCATAATATATGTTGCTATTATATAAGTATACATCTTATGTTATTTACATATCTGTGCATTTGCTTATCATGTTGACAGTTCCGTGTTTAGATCCCTGACTGGCTGTCCGAGTAGGTTTTCGTGGTTTTCCT
Source organism: Melolontha melolontha (assembly GCA_935421215.2). Lineage (NCBI taxonomy): Eukaryota > Metazoa > Arthropoda > Insecta > Coleoptera > Scarabaeidae > Melolontha > Melolontha melolontha. Next base: position 2,999 of record CAKXYW020000029.1, on the reverse strand, counting down.
TCTAGTTTAAGGCGAATGCCGACAGCTTAACATTTTAAGCAGCTCCACAGGTGCATACATAATAATAACTCATGCCTTGCCATTTCCCGTTTTTGTTGTCTAACTATTTTTAGAATACTAAGGCATGATTTCTTATTATTAAGCTGGAATGTATCTTTGAATAATTTTATCTATGACAACTACAAATGTATAAGAATGACATTGATATACTGTCATTTATATTTTAAATTCCTTGAGAAAGGCATCATATGCCGAAACATGTAAGATTGTTTTAAATACATATATACATTTTTAGTAAAACCAGACCTTAAATCGCTAACTAATTAAATCTACCATAACATACGAAATACATAACATACACGAAATAATTATCCATATATATATATATATATATATATATATATATATAGTAAATTCAATCAGTTGGCGATTTAAGGTCTGGCTTTACTTTAAAGTATATATATATATTTAAAACAACCCTACATGTTTCGGCAATGATGCCCTTAGCAAGGATATAAAATATAAAAATATTTATATTTTATATCCTTGATAAAGGCATCATTGCCGAAACATGTAGGGTTGTTTTAAATATATATACTTAAAAGTAAAGCCAGACCTTAAATCGCCAACTGATTGAATTTACCATATCATACCAAAGTCACGAAATAATTATATATGTATATATATATACACTCTGTTCGTTTTCAGTTTGCAGTCACATGATCAATTTTCATTTATTTTTAGTAGTATGAATCTAGTCGGTACTTTTGAGTCAAAAGAGGTTTAAGTATTTTATAAATATAAAATTGTTATTTCAATACATAATGTTTTCTATTTATTTTCTAAATGTTTTTCCTGTTTAATCAATCGATGTTATTGACCAATGTAATGGTAATGAAATTGGAACGATGCCGTATGACATAACCTAAAATTTTTGAAGTATAAACACAGTAACTTTGGAAGTTGTAAATCTCAAATACGCATATAAAATAATATTCTTTAAAGAAGACAAAGGTACATGTAGAAAATGCAGCTTTTCATGTATTGTAAACAGATGCTTCACTTCTAGCATTAATCGCATTAAATAAATTTGGAATAAGAAATAATCTGGAAATTGCAGAAATCATACGAGAAGAAATTCACTAACATAAATGAATTACAAAGCAATTCAATATAACCAAAAAGTAGAACAGAAAGGTTGGGAAATAAGAAAATAGGAAGCTAAATTTTGATTGTTTCATATGTATAATCAAATTTTTTGCATTAGAAATTAAATAAATAAAAGCTCACCTTGATTATATTGGTATTATTATTTCCAAGAAAATGGTTAATAATAATTACACGAATAATTCATTTGTTTACAAAAACTATAGAGAACTATTAGTATTATGTATAAATTAATTATACAGTTCAATTATTACATTGCTACGCTAAGTAAAACCATTGAAGATATAACTTCATTTGGAATCAGTATGTTAAAAAATTATCATAACTGTTTGTTAAACTTGCTCATATAAAAACTATTCAACTTAATAAAATGCAGATACTTTAATCAATACAATAAATACAAAATAGCGAAATTGTATTATGTATTATTCTATTCTAGTGTTAACAGATATGGATGTGACTGCATAAGTGAGCGCTGATATTTTTTAATGTTATTCTGCATAAGACTATTAAAACCTGATTTTATAATGCCATACAGCATACTAAACTCAATGAACAACAGTAGTGCAGTATGTGACAAAAGCTATTTTCTTTATCTTCGCAATTTATGTTGGTTGTATCTGCAAACTCTTGAGTTGTTCATATATTAACTGAGCATATTAGAAAATAGAAGTATGTAGAAATAGCAAATAATTCATCTAATTCATAAGCAGTCTAATAAGAAATATTTATTTGAATAAAACATATTCACATGGAAGCTTAAATATATAATCTTTCTAATACAATCATAAAAACACTATCATAGACAGAAAATAATGTTGTCTTGTACTAACATAAAATATGACACCTTTAGTTGCAATTACATATATTAATCTGAATCAGAGTCTGATTCTGTACTTGATTCTGTAACATTGATTATTACTGGATCTATATCCAAGTCTACCAAGCAGTTTTCTCTTTCATACCATTGTGTTATTAAATTATCAGTATGCCTTATGCAGTTACTCCATGTATTACTATCACATGTATGTAATGCCTCCTTCCACATTTCTTTCACCTTTTCGTCGGTGTAACCAGCCCTACCGATGTGCACATTGTAATATGTTTTTGCTTTTGCCCAAATTAGCTCAATAGCATTGCAGTCACAGTGGCATGGTGGCAGTCTAAGAATTTCATGTCCTGCATTTCTTAACAGTTCATCAATTTCATAAACTTTCTCTTTACGGTTTCGATCCTTTGGAAAATATCCATGTTTCATCTAAAAAGACAACTTGACGCAAACTAGAATTTGTATTCTCAATGTACTTCCTTAAAAATACACTTCGCATTACACTAACATCAAGTTTTACCATTAATGCTCTTCTATTATCATCTTTTTTATATTTGAAACCGATATGTTTGAGTAAAATGGAAAGAGATGTTTTTCCTATTTGCACCATTTGTTTAGTTTCCAGTTCAGTCTTCAATGTTTTCAATGTAACATGTTTTTCTAAAAAAGTATATCGTTAAAAAATAAATCATTTATGAAAATAAAATTGCTTAGAATACTTTGATGAAACATGTCGTATAAAGTATTTCGGACTTCCATTTTCAAGCTTTCTGGCAAATCTTTGGTTTTTGGTTTACGTCGGGGTATTTGTTTTCCAGGTGATGATGTCCCACGTTTCTTGATATTGTAAACGGTTCGGACAGAGATCTTAAGAGCACTTGCTACTCTCTAAAAATATTTTTCCTCATTAATCTAAAGATATTAATTTGGTGTTATCTTACCTCATAAACTGAATCAACAGACAATAATGGACCTCTATTATATTTCTCTTCTTCAAAATAAT